>VFFE01006739.1:607765-757278 GCA_008921705.1 Burhinus oedicnemus | reverse complement strand
GCTGTATGCAAGGTCTGGGAATGTACGCTTTCTAGGACACACTTCACTGCACCTGTGTTCTGTGGCCTAGGCTATTTTTTATTTTTTATTTTTTATTTTTTATTTTTTATTTTATTTTTTTTATTTTTTTTTTATTTTTTTTTTTTTCAGTAAGTTAAGAGTATCAGTAACACTCCTGGACTCACTGGAAATTGATTGTCCACACAGCCAAACTGTGAGATCCGTCCTGGGAACAGTTTTGGCATGGGCCAGCTTCTCAGACCAATTGTCTGACATGATTCAGGAATTATTACAAGTCAAGCACCATGCCCAAAAATAGTTTTCACAAGGCCACCAAGCTTGGGAAGGTAAGAGATTTAGCACCATGGTTGTTGCAAGTTCTCAGCTCATTACATATCTACAGGGCTCTTCCTGAGTCAGCAACGCTGTGATCCTATCTCAGACTATGGAAAGAGCCAGCCAGTTGGTGATGCCCACACCACGGCAAGTGGAGGCATCTGGCTGCAACACCAGTAAAGAGTCCCAACCATGATTCAGATAGCAACATAGCCACTGCCATGCTACCTCTAAAGGCACTGTTTAGAGGATGAAGGCATTTAAAGAACCAATCCTTGTTTTGTATGCTATTGCTATTCACTACAGGCAACATTCATTTCACCTAAGTCTAGTCACCTAAGAAATTAAAAATTTAGGCTAACCTAGTTGTCTGGATTCCCACTGTCATCTTTTCTAGAGGCCAGTCCAACCTATCTTAAAGAAAGTATGTGGACTGGATGGCTGTGGGATATGCCTCTGCTGACTTTTCAGGCAGCCTAGATACCCAGCTTGGGCTCATCTTTATGTTTTAGACTGCTGAAGTTATGTGAGTTCGCTTGTATTTTACACATCAAACTGTACACATCAAAACTAGGCCCTGGACAATACAGATTGGGGTGCAGAACTCCTGCTAACAGATAACCTCAACAGCATGAAATATGTGATGTCTCTAGGAGAGACAAAGCCATAAATGAGAAATAATTGACACAGAAAGGCCTGTGCTATTTGGACAGGAAAGAATAGGGAAGAGGACAGACAAGGGGTGCAGCTACGGCATGGCAGTCAAAAGATCCTCGAGCTAACCCTGGCCAAGCTCATTACAAACCCGGGGACTGGATGGCAGTGCTATTTCAACTGAACCAGTTAATCCTGTGGAGAGATGGGTCAAGAGGTGCTAAAATATCTTTATTGCCTCTAGGAACCAAGCTGGCAGCTTCCCATGGTGCGGCGTGGTGCTGGGTGGCGGAGATACACCAGCTCACTCAGAGCTGGCTTCTGAATTTTCAGTCTGTGTCACTGCAGAGCACAGAGCTGACCCACGGCACATTTTAATTGTAAAGTTCAGACCTGGAGGGAAAAGGACAGCAGTATCTCCCTGAGTGATCAGAAACCATTAAAGGCTTTGCGTAAGACAAGGGGAAAAAAAAAGAGACCTGAAAGAGATGGTGGTTTGCCACTAGGTTACTTGTGGGCAGTAATAACAAATAGACCCACAGGGATAAAACAGCAGCCACAGGATGAAGTCTCGTCCTACAAAGACTCTGCTTTCCTCATATGAAGCCTCAGGAGTCTGCCACTCTTCTACTCTGTGCAGCTTTTAGGCATATTTTCATTTCAACAAGGTATCATGGAAATGAACTGGAAATTAGTCAGTCTCATTCTTTCTTCTCAGCTCTCCTTGTTTCACAGTACAATGAGCTGTGCAAACTCCCGAGGCAGACAACTCTTCTGCTTGTTGTTTATTGCTCCCTGGCAATTATAAGCCCTGTGATTAGCTGGTGGCCACAGGCTCACCGTGGTTCCCAGAGGGCAGCTGCCCCAGCCACCATTTGGGAATGCACACCCTGAAGGGTGAAGCCTGTCTTGCCTTCGGAAATCAGGGTCATCCTGGTGTGTTGAGACAAAAGCTCCGGATGCGATTTTTATGAATGACTATGAATCCTGGGATTCAAGCCCCCAAGAGCAGGGTGGTGTGACTGAATACTGCCTGTGAGATGATACACAGCTTTGGCCTTACGTGAGATTTACGGCTAGGGCTGTTCATGATGCAAAGAGTTTATCACTGTCAAAAGAAAGAGAGAAAGCAGGCTCTGTCCATTTTAAACACTTAATTGTAGAGGTTGTTCTCTGTTGGATGGAGGTACAGACATGAGATGTTCAAAATTTTCTTTCCTGAGTGCTCAAAACATCTCTCTTTAGGCTGCAAAGTTTTGAGTCTACAAGTCCAAAAAACTCAGCTGTATGTATATGTGATATACCTATATGATACAAAATATACAAATAAATGTATTCTTTTATCACATAAAAACATTTAGATAAAGGCATTCCAGATGCTCCAGATGCCTTTGATTTAACTTAACATATTGCATAAAAATAATACTCCAGCATAGGTGTGGTGCATCACAAATGAAGAGCTTATGTTAGTCCCTCAACAATGATCTCCTAGACAACATATTTCAGTTTTTATCAATATAAGTAGACATCAACTTAATTTTACAGGGGGACACACATCAAATATGCTTTTTCTCTGGAAAAAAATTCCAAGAGATAACAGATTTTTTGACCTGCTATTTACTCACACTAGTTCACTTTTTGCTCAGTTCAAGTATAATTTAATGGGAAAATCCCTCAATTTTTAGATAATGATTTTGAATGAAAATACATTTGAGCCAGTTTGAATGTACATGTTTTGTGTGTGAAAAAATGTACATGTATGGTAAAATGAAGTGCTCACAGCTTTCCTATGCATAGAGGAATGAGTACAGATGGATTTAATCTTAGTACTAGTCCTTTCACCTTGACGCATCAGTCACGCCATCTGCATAACAGCAACGAGGAAATCGAGATAAAGTCCTACTAACAAGGGAACGCTAGCATTACTTTTCTTACATTCCATGACAGGTGGCATAGAAAATAAATGTTTTCATTCAAAATATGATTTACACCATTTTCCTTTTGCACAAATCAGCTAAGCTCCATAAGTGAGAAACAACTTGGATTTTATTTTAACCAGATTCATAATCCTTGAATAAATCACTGCCTTGTAACGGGGTAAGAAATCAATCTAATTCTATGCCAAGCAGCTGCTCATACACAGAGCGCTCCCTGTGCAAACACACCCCAGTGAAGTTAAAGGCTACTCGCAGCATGAAATCCAGAAGTGCCATGGGCTGGCGATTGAGCACCCTTGTGCTTCAGAGAAACAATAATAAGAAAATGTTGTTGAATTTCTCGAGGTGTGTGGTGAATAACAGCACACAGTGCTTCTTTTCTTGGGGGAATATGACAGGATTCAGAGTTGTCTTGCCCCAGCAGAGAGATAATTGCTATAATTCATTAGAGAGGTACATTTCCATTTTTCATTACTGGAGCAAAACTTTATAAACAGTGTGGAAGGGAATGGGAGCTTTTATTTCCTGAGGCTGCATACATAATCATTTTAATTCAAACAACCAGTTTACTGGTCATTACATTTCCTGTCTTCTTCCTATGATTTTGTAGTTTAGTTTCTTCATCAACTTGCTCCTAGTTTTACATGGTCTTTCAATTTCTCTTTCTTGAGGCATACAGCAAATAAACTCATTGGCGGGGATGAGTTAGTGCAGTTTCTACAGGCTCCTTTCTAGAATAGCCTAGCCAGCATCTAACATCGATCCTACATCATTTATGTTTCAGCTGTGCAAAGAGAATACTTTCACACTGGGAATGACTTTAAACTATGTCCTATTTTAAGATAAGCCTATTTATTTTCCCTGTGCCCTTGCCACATTTGCTGATCAAAGGCACTTACATTTAGACAAGTTTTGTTTCTTACAGATGCTTTGCCTGTCTTATTTTATTCAACAGTACGACTGCTCATGAAGCTGAATTTATAACTCAGCTACCGTATGCATAGCTACAGCCTGTGATGGAAAAAGCAAAGGGTTCGAACTCCACTGCAGGTTCAAGAGGAAGGCAAAACTGTGTCAAAAGAGATACAAAAAAAAAAAACAATGAAGGAGATCACAGGTTACATCATTAAAATCCAGGAGAACTTTACCATTGTGACTATAACTTCTCTAAGATTTGGCTTACAACATGCAAGCAGACAAGCTGAAAGCTTTTATTCAAACAGCAGAAATACAGAAGAACTGGAAAGGTGCAAAGCACCACAGCAATCAGTAAGCTGCTCTCAAAGCAATCCTTCTGCAGGCTTGTCGCTAGCTGGGAGTGACATTCTCCAGGACTCTTGCCTGGACTGTGCAGACCTACAGACGTGTTCCAGCTTCTGCAGTGTTATGCATCAAAGCAAGGACATACTCAGCTGCTATGATTTTTTTTTTTTTTTTAAAGTGCCACTTCAGAATCCAGTTCAGAACCACCCCCAAACTGGAGTACTTCATTTTTCTGAACGTTTGAAATCTGTAAAATACAGGTGCAGTTCTGTTTTGACCTGAGATAACAGATTAGGTCAGACATCTCCTGTACTTCATTTATTTGCTTATTTCTGTTTCTAGTCCTGACCAAAACCAGATAATGAATAAACATACAAGAATTACCTGCCTTATTCATATCTCCTGCCTGCTTTTCACAGGAAATACGATTTGATGATCAAGGGCTGGGGTGGTCAGGATTTGAATTAATTTCTGACTCAAGTTCTTGGTGTAAAAGCTATGTGTTTGTACAGTTCTTAGATTAATAGATCCTTCATCTTGTCAGGAACCCTAAAAAGGATTGTACCCATAAAAACAAATAAGAAAGTCCCATGATTTTTTCAATGCACAAAATGTTTAAATTCAATCCAGTGTGGGAGAAAAGGTAGAGTCACTTTTTATTTTATCTGAACAGGCTTACCCATCTGCCTTTTATGGTGACATGCTTCTTGGGTTCAATTATTTTCAGAAGACATAACTTGCCTTACATTATCCCACAGATGGCTTCCAGGCCTTCAAGAAATGTACTATGCAAGCCAAATCTCTGCGATGTTTACACTTCCTTTCAAGATGGTTTTAGCAATTTTATCTCATTTTATTTTGCTACTTAGGAAAACCTGGCAAAATATCAAAAGAAAAATGTGCAGATGAGTGCTCTTCATGGAAAGTAGATGAATGCTTAGTACCTTCCCAAGCCAGGCTAACCTTGGGCTTTCTGATTAGCTTGTTGAAATTCAAATTTATTTGATGCCTGTGGATTCTTTCAGGATTAGTACCTCTTCTGATGAAGAGCAAAGTTAGCTCAAGCTGTCTTCTATGATGTACCCCAAAGGCTAAAAGCTGGTGATTATGTTGGTGAAAAGTACCTCTTGGCTTTCCTTCTATGTTCAGAAGTGGGCTACCCAAGGCTCATGATTTTGGCCTCCTCCCCTGAATTTGCAGTGCAGAGTAGCAACTTACCCTCTTGGTGGCAGCCAGCATGATGTGCTCCACAATCAAAGCTGCACAATCACAGGCTGCAGCGCTATGCTGCTGTCCATTATCATATAGGCCAGTAGGTATAAGGTACTAGGCACCTTCTTGCACTGGCCGTGTCATCATGGCCTTTCACACCCAAAGTCTACAGGTAAACTAAAAACTGTACCTACAGGAAAAAGTAAAAACTTTACTGCTTGCCCTCTTTGGCTGCTGGGGATAGAAGGAGGCAAGAACACGCTTTGTGTTCCCAAGCAAAGGCCTCAAGAGCCTCCCTGAACCTGCATGTAAGTATACAGCCAATTCCCAGAACAGAAATGCCTGGCTACCTCGAAAGTCCCTGTCTGTATATTCACAACACGGGGAAACCCGTTCAGGCCTTTCCGTACTCTTCCTGTACTCCCTGTGTTCCAGGGCATCCTTGGTGGAAAATCCAACACCTTTCTTTGCATCACTTTCTTGGTTGCTGTCATACTCCATGAAACAAGTTTTTTGCTAGTTTAGCATGGATCCCCACACTGGCCCATGAAAATCATGTTGCCTTTGCCCTTCACAAATCACCACCCAGCTATAGACAGGTACTGTAAAAGAAAGTGAGTGTACGTTCCTGGAGGTTATAAATGATGGCATATGAAAGAGAATTAGGACAATTCAACGTTCCTGTGGGGGGCTGACCCCCATAAAACTAAGTAGAGAAGAAAAATTGCTTTGACTAAGCAAATATGAGATGGCAGTCACATAAGGAATGGAGCAAACCATATGGAATATCAGAATCTAATTTAAATAAACGTATTTTCTAAACCAGAAAAACATTTAAATATTAGCAACAAAAATTTAAAACAGTCGTTGCTCTGCCTCATTTCCCCATTTACCTCTGTAACTGCTTTATACCAACATATTATGCCTATGATTTCTGTCTGACAGACCATTTCCCTATTTACCTCTAGCTGAACTTCAATCTGACTTTTAACAGCCGCCTAAAGATCCATAGTTGGGATTCTTTGCTCCGTCTGTTTTCTGATAACAGGCAAAGCTCGATTAACTTATCCTGATAAGTTACTATGGCAACTTCCACCAGTGCAGTGAGAGTGAAGCCTTTGCAGGTATGTTCTTATCAGTGCACATTTCCCCTGACTATGCAATCTAATCCATTAAAATGAAATGGTGAATTGTGCAAATGAAGGCTGAGCCTTGGACTCCTTGCTGGAAGTTTGTCATTAGCCTGGATTATAGCGTAAGTATTTCTTTCTTTGTTAGAAAACACTTCAGCAAGCCAACAGCTAGCAGAATAAGGTCTCAGAACCAGATAACATTGCATTCAGAAGTACAATAAACCCTAAAGAGAACCTTAGTGTTGTTAATCCTGTTATTTATCACCATTAATACCGAAAAATGACAAAACATTCCTGGCTGGTTTACGGCATGGCTACCTGAACAAGCGCGAAGCAAATTCGGACTTTTTAAGCGTCAGACACTCTAGTGTTTCCAATGAGGGAAAAATATGTAGGTGTGGGTCTAAACTCAGCTGTGTGGCCAACACGCAGTAGCTGAGGCCTTCCTGAAAGCCCGGTAAATTCACTTGCATTTGCTGGAGAGCTTCCAGAGCGGCTGCCACGAGTGCGTGTGGGCAGTTCTCAGGGTGCAAAGTTCAGCAACTTGCTTGTGTCCTTAGCATCCACTGAGTACCAGCAGAGTATGGCTCGTGTCCCAGACTGAGAGGGCAGCCTTGGTCATTTGGTCCAGGAGGCCAGAGTTAAATCTTTAAGTAGCTATAAGACACAGAAATATCCTGGTCACATCTTTCTTACAATGATGCCCTTTTAACCTCTGTTTTCTTTCTGATGAAGTGAATGGTTGAGAGAGGCAAGAGAGTGTTTTAGCATAGGTATGGCTGGCCTTGAAGTGATTATGGTGCCTTTGCCATGGGGAGACATTAAGGAACAAATGACATTGAAGAATATGTCCCTATATATCATTAACTATTTTCTAGATTTCTGAAAGAGTGCTTGCCAGCCATGTTATTTCACATTTTAGCACAGAAATAAATCAGCATTACAACCTGTGGGAAATAGGATTTTTAAAAAGTGTTTCCACAACTAGCTTGAGAATTTCAGGGGTTTTGTCCCAGGACATTACCAAGTCAATTTGCAGCTGGTCACATTCCTGCACATTTCACAGGCAGTATTTTCTCTCCAATCAGTCCCTCTCCTATCTGTCTACATCCAGCTGATTTCATGATAAAA
Organism: Burhinus oedicnemus; assembly: GCA_008921705.1. Lineage (NCBI taxonomy): Eukaryota > Metazoa > Chordata > Aves > Charadriiformes > Burhinidae > Burhinus > Burhinus oedicnemus. Next base: position 749,612 of record VFFE01006739.1, on the reverse strand, counting down.
GAGATTTTTAAGGGACTCAGTTTTACCACACTGATTGTTATCGAGCAAGGGGTGACTTGATGAAAAACGTGATGAAACGGGGCCTCTCTCTGCAGGCAGAGAGGAGCTGAGTTCATCATTTTCCATCTAACAACAAAGGTCTTTACCTGGGTGAACTTTGGCTGGCCTGGGAATAGGGACCTGTGCTAGTACATGAGCGACCTTTGTGACAGCCGGGTGGGATTGAGACAGGACCTGTCCTCTTCTTTCCCAGCAATGTGGGCATTATAATCTGAGAGAGATGGGTTGCAAATAAAGCCAGCCATGGTTTCCCAGTCCTGTCACAACTTGAGAAAGCTCTCTGTACCTCACAAAGAGTACGGTATTCACAGTCTCCAGGAGACCAGTACCCTAGAGAGCATTGCTTCTCTACTACTTCGTGCTTGGAGGTGTAATCTTAACTGAATTGGCCTGAGCATAAGTGACAAGGGAAAGACTATGTCAACTTTCTCCTCTTTCCCTCGTGGGGCAAACTGAGGTTACCAATTCAGACTTGTTAACTTGGAAATTATGAAGATCATGCTTTACAGAAACAGCTGATTAATTTTTTTGGATCACTCCATTCCCATACTGCAAATGGATGGTTAGAAAATTGTAGAGACAATAACCAATGACTAGGAACCCTGCATCTTCTACTTCAGAAGAAAAGAACACTTGAAAGGAAGATCTCATTAAGATGTTCAAGACAGGAACATATTTTTAATGCATGTTCAATGCAGCACAGGGTGACCCTTTGTTGCCAAAACAAATGAAGTAAAAATACCGTCAAGTGTATGACAGCAATTTCACAGTCTGTCTGGGTTTGTAGACTGCAAGCTCCATAGGACAGAGTCTGAGAATGAAATTCATCTCACAGGACACCAGCGTCCTCACCTGAGATACGAACCCTTCCTCTGCAGTCAGTGGTGAGAAACAGGAGCTGAAGCGTGCAAGTGCATCTTAATCCAGTAGAGATCTTTAAAGTAACTCTGATCAGCTGTGCCCTGAAAGTGCCTATTTCTCAGCTGACAGTAAAGGATACGTTATTTGACTAGCTTAGGGTTAGATACCTCCATTTGGTCAACTAGATTTCATCTGAATGAATGAATAACAGTTGAAAGGATTTTTATGTACATATTATTTCTGAAATTATAAATGTTCTCTGATTTTTAAGCCTATTAACATTCATTGTGAGATCGAGGAAAAAGGAAGCTTTTTTCAGGTTCATTTATTATGCAGTGAATTTTTTTCTATCAGTGGTTGCTGCTTTTTTCAGCAGAAGAAATGTTTCTGAAATTCCTGTTATTTCTGCATATATATCATGCTTCTAATACATGAGCACTGTAGGTACATTATATTAAAATAGGCAATGCACTTCAAGCAATTAGCTTTTTACATTAGCCGCTGTACCAGTTACTTAGGTACCACAGTTATTATTATGTACTGGAAATTTTTATGGGGTTGAATGCTTAAGGAGAAAAACAACTTTCATTCCAGCCTGTTTTCATTTGGGTTCCTATATAGTATTTAAGCTGTCCAAATATATAATAGGAAAGCAAAATCCCCAGCACTTTAAAGTGAATGCAATTATACTACGGACTGTTAAGAGCTCGTTGTGTATCAGCAATGTGGTTTGTTCCCAAAGAAATGAATAGCAATGTCAGTTGGATGTCCATCAGGCTCTGGCAGTGAGTTAGCCTTGCCTGAATTTAAAAGCTCTCGTTGTGGGTGTTGACATGTGAGCTAGGTGTCAAAACTGCACCACAGACAGTGGAAACTTGGAGTGGGATTCACTTGCCTACACAGAGCTATCCACTGCATTTGGAGGCCTTCTTTCTCTTCCACATGCCATTATAAGTCTCCAGTAGGTCCTGCACCATACCCGAGACCCTCCTTTGAAGGCCCTAGATACCTCTCTCTGGACAGCCTATTGATCTCTTAGTCAGTAGAGTCTAGGGAGTTATTCAGGTGGTTAGCTGCCTCATTTTGGTCTAATTTAGGATCTTATGAGTAGCTCCTAGATCCCTCATTCAATACAGAAATAGATGAATCTAATGCCATTTTGGAGTCCTCTGGAGCATCCAGAAGACCAAAGAACTGATAAGGCACTTATCACATCTGTTAGCTCCTTGCAGATGCCTGGATAGTTCGGAGCATCTCACTTAGCATGGGGCACTTGTGTTTCAGCAAGTGAATTCTGCCTGTTATTGTCCACCTTGACTAGCTCTCCATTGCTACCATGGGATATTAACAAAACCAGCTCCACATAACACCCGTACCATAGACATTGAATAAGACACAGTGAATTCTGTTTCTTATGTCCCAGAAATGACATGTACATGACATACATTCAGTGCAGAAGAAGCAAAACCCAAGAAAACCAACAAAGACATGTACACAATGGTCATTTATGATTGCTGCCACCAGACTGCAAAGCCACCAGAACATGGTGAAATTGTGAGCATCTACTCAGTCTTCAGAGAGTACACCTAAGTCCTAAATTCTAATAGCCTCAGTCATACTCAGTTCAGTAGGCCTGTTTGTGGAGAAGTCAGGTATTGACTGCTCAGCAGGGGTTAATCTAACTCAGCTTTAGCTCTTTGTAAGCTAAATATCTTGTCAAGCCTAAAGTTCTTCATAGTTGACAGAGAAACACTGGCACTTCCAGGGAGCTATTTATGCAATCTCTGGTGAATGTCTACATCAGACTGGGAATTAAGCGTTGAAAATGCCTGTTTTCTTAAGCAATTGTGGAGGGAGTCCATGCTATTAAGTCCTAATCCTGTAGCTGGACTTCTCTATTACCGTGTACCTCAGTACATGCCAGTGTCCAGAGTGGGATCTGCTGAAGTATCTTGCGGGTATTCTCCTACTTTCCATGGTGACTAAGTACCTGGAGTGGTAATATGGGTGCTACGCATCTTGCCCTAGTGCGAAGCTGTGATGCTGCTAGGGCCTACACCCAGACTGAGGACCAAAAAAGTGCTGCTGGGTCTGTAACAGATGCATAACCTTAGACTAGTCCATAGCTGATGGTGGGTAAAATTAGATACGAAGAATCCTTTCCTTTCCCAGTATTATTAGAGGTCTTGGCTTTCCCACCAATGAGTATCTGTAACTAGTCACTCAAGCTTTGCTGTTTACAGGCAGCTGCATTACAGAAGCGTCCTGTATTGCTGTCCCAACAACCTAGACTGATACATTGATCTGATTGGGGGATGGGAGATAAAAGCAGGAGGAAAATATATGAAATCTTTCCTAATATAAAATACTTGGTTTTGACTAAAGAAAGTTCACAAAACGGTCACTATTTGTATGAAGGTAAACCTTTTTAGACCTTGTATTTTACCTCCTTTCTAACCACTAGTAATACATATAAAAGTCCATAAAGTGTCAATTTCTGTCTATTACAACCAAAAAAAAATGTATGAGATATTTGGCTTGGGAAATCAGTTTTCAGTCTGCTGTAACCTACTATTTGTTATCAGTGGAGTTCGGCGTTGCACACTGCTGTTATGAGTCCACAATATATCTGTGCTGCAGTCTAGCAAAATAAAAATAGCTGCAAAAGGCTGGAAATAACTAATTGCCAGTAAAGTATGACACATATTTTCTTTGGAGAGTGAGAATCACTATTTGCAATTAATTCAGAGATTATAAAAGCTTTAATTTACCTGTTGGCATCTACACTTGTGCACAACTAAGTTCGTTGCTGAAGATATTTTATGGTCTATAGTCACTTGCACAAAAGGACCCTCTAATTCTCTAGTGGTAAATGAACTGGTGATATATTACAAAATCCGTCTTTTATGAAAACTTAGAACTTGTTGGTTGTACTCATATTAACAATGCAAGAATTCATCACAGTGTAACACCTTTCAGGCAGATAGTCAGCCATCGTTTTTACTGTCATGTTACTTGGAAACATCTAAATGAGCATGGTTTATGCACTGCAAGTGGGGACGCAAGCCCTGCTACTGATTTTTAAACTGTATTTTTTCTTTTAATATCATGTCAAAATGCTAAAGTGCAGAGGATGTTTATATAGTCGCTATCTTTCTTTAGCATTAACAAGAACATTAAGAATTCACTTTTCCTTCTGCACAGATTCAAGCACAGGCACGTGACATGAAATGTGATCTATCTTTCAGCTGAAAGAGCAGTGTTGATGTATTTCCTGCTTAGATTCATCTTCCAGAGGCTGATAATACAAACTTTCTGTATATTGGAAAAAAACCCCATGTTTTTATTGAGCAGAGGCTAAAACATCAAATGGAAAGAAGAGGATTTTAATCCAGATTTACAAGGGGAATAAAACTTGTGCAGCCTCCAGAATGAATTATTTTTGTTGGAGACTAGCCATCCTTCTAGGTATCTGATGATACCACGACAATGAGTATGATTAGAAGTATGATTAGAACTATCTATCAATATATTTTATAGACCTAAATCTCATTTGTGCACATTTGATTCATAAAGCCTAACTCCAAAGCCCAATCTACAAATTGGATGTCTGAGCTAATCATCCAGATTCTCTTCACACTCAGTGGGGAGAAATGGGTAATTCAGATTCTTGTCATCTCCAAATGAGTATCTTATGCAAGGTCTGGATGTGCCTAATTCTCTCCATCAATTAATAAAGGAATGAGGTGATAGGTCAGACTTTGATAACAACGTTAGAAACATGAAAAGCAAGGGCAAATAAATCCCACTTCATCTTAGTCTGGTTTGATACGGCACAGATGTGCAAACTTTAGCCTTCATATCCTGCTTTTCTTTACCCTAATAGCCAAGCTCAGGAATCACATAATGCCTCAATGTACAACAGCTGGAGACCCATGACTATGCCATTTCTTCATCTTATGGTGTGTAAACAAGTCTAGTAATCAGGAGTGGATTCTGCCTACATATTTTTTTTCCCCATCTCTGTAACAGGGATATGTAATACCATTCATACCCCTAAGACATTTCTGGAAATGAGATCATGACTCAGTGGGTCTTCACACACATCAGGTAAAGGAAGTTCAACCAGTACTAATGAGTACATTCTTAGAAGATGTTCAAGCAGGCACTGCGTTCAATGAGACAGGCAACACATCACTATTCAGGCAAGGCAGACCCTGCATGGTAATCAAGACTGTACACTTTTTTTGGACAACTAATTAAGGTAACGAGCTGTCTTTCCTGTTACTGTTGGAAGATGGTCTTTCCTTGCTCATACTAAGCAGGGTCCAAACAGCAGGCAGACCCATTCCACCTGAAGACAGAGGCAACCACTATACTAAAGGTCTTCCTTAGTAACCGCCTCACGTGCATTAGGAATGCAATGCATCGGACACCGCAGCATGCACAACCATTCAGCTGGGGGATGGAATAATATCACTGTTTTTAAAAACAGGACTCTGGCAGGTCTCCCAGGAGGGTTCTGACAGCCGCCATCATTCATCTGCCTTTGCCACCTGCAACTGGTATTAACGGTGAGGGAAAAAGTGTTCATACAGACTTAAACTTACTTAGATATTGCTGTGACACAGAAACTGAGAATAAACAAACCTGACACTGAGCAAACACCTATTTTTGGAGAATCAAATAAATCCTAAATCTGACACCAAATGACCACAACAAATGTTGTAAAATATATTTATTCATTGTGTGTATTGTATCCAGACAGCTAATAAGAAACAGGAGTCTGTTTAAACACAGAAAACCTAAAACTGGAGGAGCTGTACACCTTCTGTTTTACAGGAGTTATCTGCTGATTAACATCACACAGGGTGAAATGACACATCCAACAGCGCATCATCTAAGGGTTGCGGGGTGAGTAGCCTGTGGGATGTCAGTAGGCTTCTAAAACACCTGCATGAGCCTGTCATCTTCAGTCTTAAGAGTGTGACCAATACCTCCTGAGCTATGAAGACTTTTACAGTCTCATTGTTTGTATCTTTCCCTGTGGCCTCTGTAAGCAGAAGGTGTTAAAAAAAGTCATCTCAGTATTTTAAACCCTCTGAGATTTATACCTACTGGATTTTATTATAGGGCCTCTCGAGAAATAAAATGTTGAGAATAAACATCCTATCTCAGGAAAATTGTGCTATCACTGCATATATTTAACATTTCTAGACTCTGAACTAAATGGATTCTAACAAAACTGAAACATAAACTCCACTTTCAGGAGTGGCCCAGAGGATTCTCTGGGCAATTCAGATCAATGTCTTCACAGTATACTGTCCTGTTAATTTTAGTCTTTTATAGCTAAAATGCAAAGCAGATCCATTTTTTTGAATCACATTTTCTAATTCATGTAGTTTTGGAACACTGGGAAGGAATTGTTCACAACAGATTTGTTAGGTTACTATTGCATTATTTTATTGTAACACAAATCATTACACAATGAAATAAAAAAAATTCTAAAAATATGACTGAATGGACACTTAAAATGCATCCCATTTTATTCCTAAAAGAATGTTTCAGGGTCTTTTGCTCATGGAAGTCAAGACTTTACTTTTATTTTAAGGAAAGCAGGAGAGAAGATTAAAGAGCGTTTTCCTACAATGTGTGACACAACGTATTCCCCTCCCCAGGGTAAAGAGCATGAAAGGTGTTCTTTTCCAGACTGGGTGCATGCTTATCCACTTATCTATGCAGCCGCTATACTGTCCTTGAATGTAAATCACTTACAAAATGCCACGGCCAATTTCTCAGTTACCTATCTCCATAGCATGCATGTGCATTATGTATTATATGGTTAAGAGTGCATCAGCTCCCCTGTGGAAAACCAAGAAAGCTTCCACGTCCTCCTGAAAGGAAATGTGGAATTATTTTTTCCACGTCCAGCCAGGTCAGGCTGCAATGTGTTCTCGGGAGGAATTCCAGCTGAATTAAGGCAGCACTGTGCTGTATGCGGTGGATATAGAGGTACTCGAGGCAGCTCAGACGCAGGAGGTAGTACGGCTATATCAGCATGGTGCTCTCTGTAGACTAATTAGTCCTGCTAAGAAGCAGGATATAACAGTCCAAGCTAAATGCTTTGAGGTACTTCACAAGTGAGATGATGCACATCTGCGTGGTTCCTGCCTTCCCCTTGGGCTGCGCTGAACCCTGCTGAGAAGACCTTCTGTCTGAAACCCAGGGACCTCTAACATTCACAAGCTGGAAAGCATAAGGGAATCTACTTTATCAAGCTCCTGTGAAGAAGCTCAGTGGTTTGCCCAAGACTGGACAGCAAGACAGGGACAATCCTAAGGAGACAGCCCAGGAAGTCCTGGAAGCTTGTTTCCATTGCTCCAGTGCTATCTCAAGGCACCGGCCCCAGAGCTGAATGCCACCATGGTGTTTGCATTGCTGCACATGCATATGCGGGGTCTGAGACCATGGGGATGGTTACGTCAGCTTTTAGCTCACTGAGGGAATACATACGCTCCTTTCTGGGGGTGAGACATCATCCTTGAAGCGGGAGAAAAACACTGGAAAGAACCAGCAGCTCTGGGCACTGGGCAGAATTAAATCAGCCAGAATGCAAAACTAGAGAAAGAACTGCTAGCATTTTAGCCTACAAGACACACACAAAGTAAAGATGGTGAAGATGAAACTTAAAGAAGTGTTTTGCCCGACATTGTACAAAGACAAATGGGAATGAAGGTGAAGAATAAGAATACCAGAGCTTACACCATGTTGCATTGTCCTCCAGATAGTCCTCTGGGAAGCAAGAGGGAAACAGATTCAGGGAACAGAAAAACAAAACAAAACAAAACAAAATAAACCACAGGTTATACCAAACAGGCAACCACAGAGAAGATAACGAGTCTTTATAAGCAGTTGATTTTAAATGAGAAATCTTAGATCACACTCTGAAAAAGCAGCTGAGCTTAGTGGTTAAAATTATTTAGTTTCTGACAATATTTATCTTACTGAACTTCAGATGTAATTGCTAGATGCCTAGCCTAAGGTTGTTACTTTTCGGCACTTTGTAGTAGAGGGATAGGGAATGATTTCTCTGAGCTGTTTAAATGTATACTTTAGGATGAGATGAATAGTGCTTTAGAAATATTTGATGTCAATTCAGTTGCCTAAACCTATGTTTAGACAACTGAACAAAGACCTTTATTTCTCTCTGTTAACAGTAAAAACTACGGTCACCTAGACTTCAAATCTATATAGCTGGTTATAGGTATTTACACTATATTGAATCAGAAAAGTCCTCATTTTTGCTTCTGTTACTGCCAGTAGAGAAACAGAATGGAATCTCATTGATCTCATCAATGTTTATGAATACTTAAAGGGAGGGTGCCGGGAGGATGGCACCAGTCTTTTTGCAGTGGTGCCCAGTGATAGGACAAGAGGTAATGGGCACAAACTTGAACATAGGAAGATCCATCTAAACATGAGGAGGAACTTCTTGACTTTGAGGTTGGCAGAGCACTGGAAGAGGCTGCCCAGAGAGGTGGTGGAGTCTCCGACTCTGGAGACATTCCAAACCTGCCTGGACGCCATCCTGTGCAACCTGCTCTAGGTGAGCCTGCTCTGGCAGGGGGGTGGACTAGATGATCTCCAGAGGTCCCTTCCAACCCCTGTGATTCTGTGATTCTGTGAATCCAGTTACCTAAATATGGGCATAGAAAGTGAATTTAGTAGCTCTGAGGTATTCCATCTTACTTCTAGCCAGATCTCCTGTAACTTTGCTTTCATGTTTGGACGCCTTGAAGACCATGGACATCTTGAAGACCATAGACATCTCAAATAGCATTATATGACTATGTTTATGTAGTTGAATTCCACCCAGAGGGACCTGCAGAAAAAAGCTGGGGCTCAGTTCTGTTCTACCTCTTTGATGCCACACAACAGGCATCCTCTAGGGCATCCTACCCAGCCTTCAACTGCCAGTCCAGGAGGGCATGGGCATCCCAAAGGGTTGTCCTATCTGCCAGCTCGATTAGAAGTCATGTACTCTGAGAGATCTCAGTGTTGCATATCTACATGTGGATATCTTGGTTGAGCCTTTCATTTCGCAATCTGTGAGAGGTGTCTGTGCCAGACGGGGTGAATCACTTTCCAAAGATGTGTGTCTCTCTCCATTGACTTCAGAAAGAGCCTGACTTTTAGGCCCTGTGCTGTGAAGATGTGATGGGATTGCCTGAGCATAGGTATCTTGAATTACTTGAGATGCTGCAGTGTATACTACCTGGCTCCCCACTGCTCGTCCAGAATTATATTGGTCTCCTCTGGTCCTGTGCCATATCTGCTCGTCCTATGTTTCAGATGCTCTGGGGTGTCTCAGATGGTGCTTTACATTTATGCTTAGATAACTTTCTCAAGCTCTATGTAACTTCCTAAATACATCTAATGCATTTTAAACCATCTGTACCACTGCTTTTGGGGGATATTTATTTTTTTTTTCACATCTCTCGCAATTTACTTTGATCTATTTCTTGTTTATTAAGCCTTATTAGTTACAGCTATGACAATAACACATGGAAACTGCTTTCCTTCTTGCGATGGAATAGCTGGATTAATCACAAAAGTTCAGGCAAGGATGAAGGAACACTTTCTCATAAGGGTTCAGTACCCGATGAATTCAGTGTAGGCTTCTTATGAGGGCTGCTTTGTGCAACATACCTGATAAAATGTGCTCACCTGGATTAAGTTTATAAATATAAGCAGGTTATGAGGCATATGAGCAGGAGTAAAAAAAAATTGGTTCAGATATGTTACATGTTTATATAAGATTGAGATACAGAGGAAATATTTTCTAAACTTGGTCTCTTCTGAGGGCATGCTGTCAAAGACAGATGAAAGCAGAATTGCTTGTCACTTCTTTTGAGGTTTACATAGCTGCATGTTTGGACTTTGCGATGACAGTTTAAAGTTAAGTGGTCTGACAGTGTTTTATGAATACAAACTCCAGAACAGACTTCTAAAAGCACAAATGTAAGACTGAACAGTCGGCTGACTCACAAGGAAAGATTTGTTTCTTATATCTATAATAATCAAAAGGGGCTTTAACTGTTTGACACTACTATCAAAACACTAATATTGCTGTACATTTGTATTAAGCAAGCAATAGAAAATTATCAGTGTGCAGACTGGAAAACTGCCGTGAGTGGGATTCTCCTTACATCCTGTTAGCACTGCAAGGGTTAGGAGGATCTAACTGAAGCTGGTCCTCCAGGCTCTGTCTATAGTTAATGAAGAGAGATACGTGATTCAGGGAATGATCCAGCACATTAAACCTTAAGGATCTAATGGAGAGAGGTTGAATAGTGTTCCTGCGAGGCAGGAGTGCAGCATTTATATCCTTCTGGATAAAATTACCCACGTTGGTGTAAGATGCAGGCAGTGACCTTTCCCAAGTGCTGCTAAGGGATTACAGCTCTGAAACAAGGCCTTCTGCTGTAATCCACGTAAACAGCCTTTCCTTGCTCCGGCTGAGGTCGGTGGCCATCTCGAACTCGAGGGATTGTTGGTCTCAACCCAAAAGGAGATAACACGTGCATCACTGCCATTTGGAGATGGATTTGATACCAATTCTCATGGTTAACAGGCCATGAATAGTTATTATTTTAAATACCACCAGCAAGAAAAACAAACAGGCATTTGACTTGAACACTTTTTAAAGTAACAGAAGCAATGCTAAGCTCTTTATTTTTTCTGAAACAATGTGTGAATCAACCTAGCTAAATCATATGGAGACAAGTTCCCTTTTGAAAGTCTACAAGTTATTATGAGTTATAAAGGTTTATCTGTATTGGCAATTTTCATTAGTTACAACCTTTAAAGGCCAGCAGCATATGACACATCTCTGCTTTATTCAGGATATGGTTCATTATTTTGAAAGCTTGTACTTTAAAAAAGATATTAATGTATTTAGAACTACTCTCGTTAACTGAATATGGAATGTCTCTTAAACCTGTCTTTTTCATTGCACAAATGCTTGAACTGTCTGTACAACATAAGAGTAATCAAAGCTGAACTGTGCTACCGGCCTTCCTTTTTATGTGCTTCCTCCCACTTCCTCTGTTTGCAGCCTTTAGCTTTGTCCGGAGCATGACTGAAACCTACAGGCTTTGGTGACCTTTCACTTTACCTGGACCAATTCTGGATCAAGGTCCAGGCCTCTGCACTGAGCAATACACAAGGGCTGGTTCTTTCAACCTAAAGTGAAAGGGTAAAATTAGGAACCTGTCAAATATGGATTGAACGTTACCCACCAGATTTTTAGCCTGAGATACTACACTGGGTTATGAATCCGCTGTGGTAGAAAGCCCTAAGTCTACAACGGAGGTAAGCATCTTCTTTTCTGTTTCTCCTTTCAGAATAACCAGGCTACACTATTTCCAGACGAAATAGTGCTGCAGGGTTATGCCATGTCCTGACTGGAAACACCATGGTAATTTTTTAGTTGAATTGCAATGAAGACTGACAGAATACAGTACGTAGATAGAATACAGCGTAGATAGAGACAATTGGAAGGACTTGGCACTGTGGAAGACTACTGTGATCATCAAAAGAATTTTCTGAATGGTGGTGCCAAGGAGATACCCCGGTCCTTATCTGAATTAGTATACTTGTGTTCCTGCTCAGCTATTTAAGGTGCATATCGGAGAGACCTCTAGACATTTTAGGCTCATGATCAGAACCATAGCAAGACATTTTGGTACCCTAGCGCAGCCAGCACCTGCGTGGTACCCAGCGGGAGTGCAGCTCACCGAAACCTCATACCTCCAACTAATGGTGGCTGTTTCCAGCTGGGTGCTCCTCTCCCCTCACTCTTGCTATGGCCCCGAGCACAGCTCTCTTCGGTGAGACAGACCAACGCTGGACAAGTCCTCAGCAATAAGCTCGGCAAGCGGAGGGTATGAGATACAGTCTGTTTTAATTCAGACACTTTAGAACTCTTTAATTTTGCTCATTGGCTTTACCTCGAGATAATTGCTGAGACAGTATTAACAGCTATAATAATTAGCCCACTGTAAAACTATAGACATATAAATAGCAGGAACATAGAAGACTGAAATGTGAATCCAATGACTAGTAGTAAAGAAAATAATCTTATGCTAAAGTCTTGTTTTCAAAATGATTGAATAAATAAAGAGAGATTAATGATCATTGAAGTTTTAGCTGATAGAAGTCAATTTTTGAGAGGCATGGAAATAAAGCAGTGGCAATTAAGTAAAGAAGTGGAACAAATCAACATGCCTTTGCAAGTGTCTATGTTAGAGAACTAGCTGCTAAAAATTGCTTTAGTACATAAAAAAAGTTTTTATCAAATAAAAAATTTTAAAACATTGCTGTAGATCACTTTTCAAACAAAATTTATACTGCAAAGTACCTGTCGTGTCTCATCTCTTTTTTGGCCTGTTGGAAAGATCTTATTCTCTTCTAACATCTCTAATACATAAAAAATGAGTCATATTGTTCTCTGCAATACAATTCTGTACCATTTCCAATGGAGAAAAAAAGATTTATGAAATGCTGGAACATCTGGCATAGAAACTATATACAGTGATTATGAAATTATTAAAAAAAGTTGTAAGGAGATTACCATTCTTCTGCTATATTACCAAGTCATTTCTACTAATTCTAAAATGGAATATATTTTGCCTTACCAGCCTATCCAAACTTGTGCCTGCAGCAGTTGTAGGTCGCTCCTCTGGGTTATATGGTCTAAACCGGGTATTGAAGTTTTCAGGGACCGAACGGGAAGATCTCAGGGCAGGTGCTGGTTTAGGTTGGCCACATCCTTGGAAAACCTGAAAAAGACATTGTAGGTTATATGAAAATCATTTAAAAAGGGAAGCTGGTATTTTATAGCCTCTTTATTCTCTCTTTCATATATTTGAAACCTGCTTTGATTGACATTTTGAGAACAGTGAATTGAGCACTTGCCCCGCATTAAAAATCAGATTACTAATTAAGCATTATTAATTACTCAGTGAAGGTATAAAAACATATAGGGACCTTAAAAACCTCTTAATTTAGGAAGGTGATTATTGTAAGAAGTTAACATCTGAAAGCATTAATTGCTGTCTTTCCAGGACGAGAAATGAGCAAAAAGAAGTCCTTTGTGGACTCCAGGACTCAGATGATAATTGTTTTAGTTTTTGTTAAAATGTGGTATTTACCCAGAATCACAGCTCATTCATAATCCTTACCCACAGCTCTTCCTATCTCGTAATTTCGTTTGTAGTCTCAGAGAAAAGGTCAATGATGAAATAGTCTTATAACTGGATTACTTACTTATGCCCTACCAATCTCTCCCTAGAAGAGGGGTGAGGCATATTGAGTGGGCAAGAGGAACAATTATTTTCTGCTAGTGTGTTTGTTTTCTAGGTATAAAAAACAAAGTTCAGGGATATGAAATTTTTCACATACTTCAATTTGGAAAAAAGTTTCAGTAACATTTTTCTTGTGGATACTAAGGGACACTGAGGACACTTTTGACTACTAGGTATCAAGTAGATATCCCAGAGGAGCTCTCATAGAAGTTGCTCAGCTGAAAGGAGGTAGAATATTCACAGAGTTAAATTTTTCAAGTGCCCTGATGAAGTAGGATCTTAGTGTTTGCCTTCATACCAACTTTTTTAGTTCTGGAATAATCTTTCTTTTTTGTGACCATTGTATTTTGGCTGTTTCAATATTTTGTCTACATTCAGAAGGAAAAAAAAAAGGTCAGAATTTCTTTTAAGATATATTTTACAAAACCCTAATGCCAGACACAGATCTGAATGAAGTTTGTGGAGGTGAGAACTCTTATGCAGGTGCTGTGTTTTGTTTGTAGAACCAGATTATTCCTTTTTGCGTGGCAGATAAGATAACAGCTGTGTTGTGAGCCAGTGATCAAAAAGACTCGTGTTTCACTTTGAGATTTTTAGGTTTTCTGCCTTGAGAGGTTCTCTCTGAAGTAGCCTTGGATGTTGCGACTTTTGTTGCTTTCAGGATACGATACAGTTGCCTTTTAGTTAGGTTTCCTGATGTTAATTTAGAGGCCCCAAATGATTCAAAATTTGCTGAAAGAAACTGATTCATACTAAATTTATGTCCAATCATCAGGTCTGTTTTGGCTCAAAGTCCAGCAAGTCAGCTGTTATACGGCCATTGGGATTTTTAATTTATGAGTGGAATACTGCTTGGTCTGGTTTGAGAATATCTGTAAGATTTTTAAAATAGTTTCTAGACTCCCTAGTCATGAGGATTATTGGACAATAAATTCATTTAATCAAACAGGAAAGATGATCTTAGGTTGTAAAGTTCTAGATTTTTCAGCTGGAAAGAATTTGACTAAGATTAATGTTCAGGATTTATACATGATTGCGTATGATATTTAAAGGGCAAATTTATATGTTGGGAACATCAGTTATACTTACAAAATTTTACTCATATTTCTTCTGACTGAAGATAAATTATGTGCAGAAAATGTAATAATTTATTTAGATATCTATGAAATCCCAGTTAGTCAGTTAAGCAATCAGGTATTTTCTTACAAAGACAAGTGACAATTATCCAAAACACACAACTTAACTCTCAAGGGAAAGGAAAGTGAGGGCACTGAATGTTCTCCTTAAATTTCACAGTGTGGGACTGTTAGGCTACTTGCATGACCATGTGGAGTAACTGTGAGTCTACGTAATTTATATTTCATTTTTCTTATGACATACTGAAAAAACCCCAACATAGACTTTGTGGTATTTAGCTTCACACAAATAGTTGTGGCAAGTAGTTTTGTATGAACAAATTTACGTACAGCCAGACAATAATAGAGGTGGAAATTAGATAGCAATTTTTACATCACAGAGGAAGAAATAATTTACTTTTTAAATGACCTGGCAGAAATGCAGTAAGGTTACAATATTAAATAACTAAATTTTGAGTGCAGAAGAGACATTTTCTAATTTGCGTCCAGGTATTAACTGACAACAGAAAATGTAAAGCTGATACCTGAAATTAACAAATGCTTCCTAAGAAGCAGCATATGAAATACTTTCTTCACAATGCTGCTCAGAGATAGTGAGCAATTTCTGGAAAAATATTCACGTTTCATTATGCATGCTGTGAATTGGCAGCCTGAAACCACTCTCTTTAAAAAATTGCATTTTATACATAATTGGTGTAGTCTATCTCATCTGAATTTAGAGAACAGATTCCATTTGAAATTAAGAAGCCTAAGTTTACGTGTGTACATGTAGTGTCTATATTTAAGCTAAACATCTAAGCTGGCATTTTAGACAGCGGTGATCAAAAGCTCCCTTCAGTTGCTCTCACATCAGCATTTATAATAGTTTGTGATGCCCTGAGATATCCGAGACATCTGTGAAGACTGTCTTAACACAAGACCGTTCCCTGCTGAACTGCAGCTAAAGCTCAAATGGAATATCCTAGGATGTCACAAAGAGCACCAGACCTCTAAGGTCAGCGATATGAACCGAGCCATGAGATCAAGTCAAGGCAGTAAAGAACTACATCTATGGAGCTGGCTAAATGGAGGTATCTACTTCAGGACTAGGAAGAAGACACTGTGAAAAAAAGAGTGCTTTTCCCAGGAGGACTCAAGGTTTTGAATCCCAGCAGATAAAATTTGTTCTCTCTGAAGCCTTGAGTCATATTGTTATTTAGACATGTGTTAGTGCTCAGTGTTTCCCTTTGAGTGTCTCTATATGACTCTGCTCCACTGACTCTCCCGTCTTCAGATAGAATAGCATTGATTTTTTCCTGAAGTGCCATTATATTTTTCTTGCACAGGGCACTGGAAAGAACACAGAAAAATGAAGAGGTTTTGTTAATATGAAACTCGGGGGCTATTTTAAGAAGAACCTTGGATGTAGTTTTATGAAGATTTCCTCCTAATAAATAATGCATATGTAGTCTGCTATGTCATGGAGCTCATTCATCTTTTTAGCTGAAGTAATTGCCAAAAAGCAGCATATATTTATAGGTTAAAAAGGCACATCAGACAAAAGTAGGTTTAAGACTTACTAAGGGGAGACTCAGTTATGGGATAGCCTTTGTGAAAGTAGAAAAATCTTGGCATGGCAGCCAAAAGACACTTAGAGCAGCCAAACATATCTGTATAGAACCAGACTGTTTAAAATGCAGAAAATAGTCCAGTATGTTGTGTCTTGAGTAGCAATGAAGACAAAATTATGCTGATGTAACCAGACTAGGAATTTTCTCCATTTTGAAGAAGAATGGATGTTATAACATCTTTTCTGTTGTTTTTTGGGTTTTTCTCCACTTCTTGTGAACGAACAATCTCTGCATATGTCAACAAGTAAACAGTCATGTTGTTAAAAGGGAATAGATGTAGGATTTACTCTTTGAGTTGAAGCAGGAATCAAAGGTAATGGTACTGACAGCCTTGTGGGAAGATGATGAAGGCCCAAAACATATTTGTTTTGGCCAGGACTGAAATAAACGTTTATACGTTACAACTCTCTGAATATGACTCCCTGAATTACCTGAGAGAGAATGAGAATAAGAATAAGGTAAATGTATGTTATGACTAAGTCTTGGATATGAACTGAGCCACGGGAAACAAAATACGGAATATGAAACTTTTATCTGAGAAATAATCAAGCTGTTGCTGAGCACTGAGTTTGGTGCTATAATGTTCAAATACCAAAGAGGCGTCACTGGTGGGTAACAAAGAGATTTCAATAATGAAGATAACGTGTCTCAGACATTATCAGGAGAAACCCAAGGTAAATCTATTGCAGCCTGACTTCTACCAGAGGCAACCTTCAGGGAACACCACTGAAGTCTGGGTAGACCCAGACTGCAAAGCCTACTCGTAAAAAGTGCTCATGTCTTGGGAGGCATATCAGGCAGCCCAGACTGTTTTTGCACTCTGTGTTGTTTGGTTTGCAGAAGATACTCTGTCAGAATGGCTGCAGGTGTTAGATGATGAAGCTACGGAAGCTGGTTTTGATGATCTTCAGTCCTTACCTTTTTTTGCAGAAGGGAAACTCAGGTCTGATTCAGAGCACGTAGATTCCTCTACCAAAAAGGCCTTGGGGTCTTCCTTTCTAGACCATTGCTTCTTTTTGAAAAGCATCTCCAGATATTGCAGCTGTCAGGAATGTGACTTTCCCTGAGGCAAAATAAGGACCTTGTGTGGCTGTCGTTCAGGGACATGACAGCCACACAAGGTGAGCAGCATATGAAGCCTTGAGATTTGTGGTCAGACTTTCTAGACAGCCAGTGCTGAGTATAGACTTCAGAGAAATACCAATAAAACAGAGAAAGACTCCAGCCTCAGGATGAATTGGAGGATTTTATCATAACACTGGTACCTGGTTAATGTGAACCGTGCTAAAAGAATCAACCACAATCAGCACACAAACAAAAAAAGGAACAGAGAAGCTCCATTTTATGTAGTGACAGGTACTGGATATGGCTGAGTCTGTATGTCCTTGGTTGGAAGTACAAAGATAGAGGAGGTACATGTGGCACCTCTATAATTCTCTGTCTCGATATTGATGTGCACCCATCAACAGTGGAAGACAGAGGGTTTGTGTCTTCTAAAGAAACGAAAGACAAGATGTGAACTCAAGCAATAAGCCCTGACTGTCTGCACTGATTAATTGTTAACTCATTGGCTTTTTCTTGGACTGCTCCAACTTGCTCTTTGCAGAATGAAACAGCTCCAAAGAAGGTAGCTCTCAGCAGCATAGAAATGAATCAGGTTGCGACACTTTGGCCTCAAGATCAGGCACTGGGACTTGTCCCAGTTTTATTTATTAGTAGAACTGTAACCATGAAGACTATTTCTCAGAAGAATAGTGCTGAATAGGAGGTGCGTATTTATAGGAAAAAGATATTGGACAAAACCTTCAGTGCTACATCAAGAATGGAGGGACAAACCATAAAAATAGAGACTTGAGAGGTTCATGATGTATTTTGCTGCTGTATTTTTCTGCTGATATCTAAAACTGAAAACTTCATCATTTACATAAGAGCATGCATTCTTACTTATTTTTATGCACTTATGTTGGAAAACGTACATTGTTGTTCACTTAATTTTGCCTCCATATGCACAGTAATGTACAGTCAATGTGCTGGATCAAACATACTTCTATTTTTCTCAAATAAATCTCAATATATAATTGCAGCTGGTATAATACCAAACATCATTTTGTGATACAAAGACAAATTGATAGTGCAATTTAATGTGAATGACTTTTGGAATAGAGCAATTTTATATAAATATTTGAAACAGGAGAGCGATGGATTTTAGATTAAATGAACTCTGAGGTTTCTACCCACAGAGGATGAGATTAGTGAGAGGTCCTTGAGGAAGAAACTCTTCATTTCATTTGTTTCATTCCTTTTAAAAGAGAAACAACATTATACAATATGGCCCCAAATTCTACTGAATACAGGAGAGAGCCTCCTCCCAGACATGAGCCAGATTTTCAGGTAGAAAAAGCTGTATGTCAGTGGTGAAGAATAATCTATATGTATGTGGGTGTTGCAGGCATAACATTATGAGTGCATCATCATTTTCCCATTGTAAAAATGCACTGACTGACTTGTGGAAAAATAGCTGTGATTCCTAGTCACCACATTTTCAGTGGGTACAGTCAAATGCAAGATACAAAATCGTTTGAAGAAAGAGAAAATAGTGTGATTTCAGGACCCTGCCTGAAGCTTTCTGAGCGGCATCTCAGAATAATTGACAAGCGCAGCTTTTCTCCTACATTAGCTCTGCAATTGCATTCCATGCACCCCATTACATCCGGCAAGGTATCTGTCACTTTCACTGAAGCTCTAAGTGGTCAGTATGTATAAGGGCGAAAAATTAGACGACAAATGACTGATTCAAAGTCTGCTCATATATCATCTCTACAGATCTGACATGACATAGGAGAACACAGCACTAAACCCAAAGTCTTTGCCTTCTTATACCTTTCTTTAAGAATAAAGCATTTCCATGTGTTAGGACCTGAAAAAAAGATGGATATAACCTAGGAAAACAAGGAAATCGCATTTCAGGAGAATAATGGTCTACACAGAAATACACAAAAGCCCCTCAAGGATAGAGGGCTCTGTTATCTATGAAAATATAATAAAATAAATTTCACTGATATAATTTGGTTTCTGTTTCTCAAGATTTTAAAAAATACTGGCTAAGGTTTCTCTTAGAAGGAGAACTTAACATTGCAAATGGAATTGCTGTGATTTATTAATCTTTGCAGCAAATAAAATATTTCTGAGGGACAGGAGAAACAGTCTGCTCTACTACAAATGAGTAGTGAGATGAGCTTGTGCCAAGGTGATGTCATTGGACTCTGGCAGTTGATGCAGCTTCCCGACTAATGGAAAAACTGTGAGAACCGAGCAAATAAAAAGGGAAATGAAATACACCTGAGCCTTGGGTGAGCTTTCCATGAAAATATTTTTTGTTTCTTTTTTAGAGGTAAAGGCTGAGTTTGCTGAAGCTAGCCTTTAATTCCCAAAATATTTGAGAGAATTTGGCTGTTAAATGCCTTGATCGCTGCTGCCAGAACAAAGTCACATCGCACAGGATGTAGGCTGCTTTTAAAATCTGAGTAACTTCATGTAGGTTGAAAGTAAAAAGCATCTCGAAGGAAATCCTTAGCAACCTGCAGCGCTGAGGACATAAAAAACATCTAATCTTGGGCTGGCAGGAAGAATATTAACCTCAGCCTCCTGCCTTTTGTCCTCACATTTTTCCCAGCTACAGCAGCTTCCTTCCAAGCAATGGAAATTCACTGGCTTGGATGGCAGTCTAGCCAGCACCTAACTGTTCACTGGGAGATCAATGGGAGGTAGGAACTCCTAATGCAGAGAACCTGGCAAACTGTTTACTTTAGATTCTGAACTGCAGTGCACTGATGAATATTAAGGAAAAGCCATTAGTTGTTGACTATAGGCTCAGCAGCACCTGCTACTGAATTCAAAGGATCTTATTTATGTGGGGTTCAGAGGTGGTGGTGATCTGTGTGTACACACACACACTAAAAATGGAAAGGAGGAAGCTGGTATCATTAACTCTGTTTATCTTCATGTCAGAATCCAGACAAAACTCTATCAAACTGAGGTCTGGTAATCAGAGGCTGTCCAATGTAATGATATTTCCCTTGAGTGGCTATTAAAGGAGGTTAAAAGGAACATTTTGTGTGTTCACCTCAAACACATTATACATCAGTCTGACCTAGACAGATCAAAATGTGTTTGGAAGTTAATATGGAGAATCACAGATGAGACACAAGCAGAAGTTACCAAACGGCTCTGCAGGATATTGCTTACAGAGGTACCGCTAATTTTCAGTACTTTGTTTTCCTTAAATCTCTTACAGCTATTAATCTGGAGTTTACTAAATGGTACCTTTCTCCCTGCCACTCCCTTTGGAAAACTTCTAGCTTGCTTCACTACACAAAGGTTTCGGAGGCAGCCTGGTGAACTGTTGAACAAGCAAATGCCATTTTTACTGGTTTGGAAAACCTTTCTTAAAGTTGGGATGGGAAAACGGTGGAGATGTATTTCCCCCTGCTTGTGACATTCAGCAACAGAGAGGGCGCGACTCACACAGTACCTTTGCTGACACCTGCATGCTGTTTTCTTGCATGTTCATGATGGCTTCGGAAATCTTGACATCAATAGGATCCATGACTGATTCAATGTTGAATGGTCCCTCTAATCTCTCCGCTACCAGAAGCATAGCATCTGTTAAAACACAAAGCAGCCATTCCCTTAAAGAAGGGATATTTTTGGGTGCCTCAGGCAGACCAGCGTCGCCAGCCAGAGGCGTGGGTACTGAGCGCTCCTGGCTAGGAGCCCGTGGGGAATTGTGTGGCAGCAGGACCGTGAAGCCTGCAGTGCAGTTTCCCAGCTGTCAAAAATATCCTCCCCTAGCACTGCCGCCACAGAAAGAGGAATAAAGACTGTAAAAGTTGGATTAATAATAGTTGCCATAGCATTATTGAGCTTGGGGTAAAATTATTTTACGCAGCGTCACACCATTTGAAGCAGCCAGTGCTCTGGAGTGTACTTATGTAGTCTCCTTCCCGAGAAAAAGCAGGATGATAGAAATAAATCCCTGGGGTGTGTTCTTAGAGTTTGTGTGAAATGATGAAAACTTTGATATGATATATCAGGGTGTTATAATTAAAGCAGCTGTTCTTTCTGACCTTAATGATCTCATTTTCTTGCAATACGAACAGCAGATGAATATTGGATTTCTGCCATAGCGTATAGGTATAAACTATGTTTGTCTTGCTACTTTTTCAAAACATGGTTGAAAGTTGTATGCAGAAAAATATATTCTTTGTATGTTTGGATTTTAAAAACAGTTGCTTGCTTAATTTACATTAGAGCCCTTCTCCAAAATAATTTTATCTTTTTGTGTTCATTAACAGGTAAAACCCAAGCAACTGAACAGACATTAATAATAATAAAAGCAGTTTTGCCATACATCACATAGGTTTGCCTATGCACAGACACAGGTTCATCACAGGTTCTGTGTCAATAGCCATGCGATAAACTGGATTTATACTACCCCTTTGAACATCATATTTGATCCTTGTCTCATACGTTAGCATTTAAAATTTTCAGCATCTAATTAGCTTCAAAGAGATGCCACATGCAATTTTAACATGGTAAACAAAAATCTTCACATGCTCTTTTCTTTATCCCTCAGACTTAGGCTCCAAAAGGCACTAATCAGACTTCCTTCCAAAACAGACCCCCCTCATGCTTTGCTGTTGTGAGCACGAGTCCCACGGCAGCTATGTGGAGAAGGCATGGAGCACCCCTAGACCCAACGGCAGTGTTAACTCCATATTTGGCTGGGGAGTCCAGGAACATCTTTCCAGCCTGCATGGCCACCTTCTCCCTCCCCACAGGAGTACGTGTGCATGGATGTATGGGAAGAAGAGGCTGGTGTCTCACCCTAGCAGTTGAGACACAGACACTCGTGCACAGCCTGACCTGAGGGCTACCATATGTTGTTCTATGCAGTCAGCGCCTGCTTAAAAATCCCACTGAGACTGAAATTCCTTGGCATGTGGTACCTAAGCGCTTTTGCAAATTCAGGTCTAATATTTCACAGCACTTTTAGGCTGGAAAAAGTGTAATGGCAGTTATTTGGAGTGGGGCGTATAGCACTTGTTGCTAACTGTGAGAAATGGTGAGATGATAGGAATTCAGTTTCAAACAGAGGTGTTATTTTGGCTGTACGTTATTTTAAAATTCTTTAGTTTAAAATCTTTCCAGTGGGAAACCCAGTGAAAACAGCACCTAGCACTGATAAAGGCAACAAAACAGTTTTCATACACACACAGACAAACACACACATAAACATGCACACTTAAAGATTCCTGCAATAAGTTAGCAATTTTTCCACATGTAAAGAGAATTTGTAAGTGAGGTCTAGTATAAGGGATTTTCTTCCTCACACATTCAGAATGACTTGTATAACACGTTTATGCCTTTGCACTTAGTGAGTAATGTGCTCAGCCTAAATCCGAGAAGAGAAGAGAAGAGAAGAGAAGAGAAGAGAAGAGAAGAGAAGAGAAGAGAAGAGAAGAGAAGAGAAGAGAAGAGAAGAGAAGAGAAGAGAAGAGAAATGTCCACACCTTTACTGATGACAGATACATCTTTATGTCAGCAGTCTATTTTTGTTTTGGAGCTAGAATGTGGGACAAGACTAGTGTTAAACTAGAGGCCTATAAAGGGACATATTTGAAGAAGCAGAGTCTGAGAAATGGGTTAAATGCTTGGATGAGAGGGCCTTCAAGGGCTAATATAAAACAGGTTCCTCCTGCAACATTATTTCTGAGGCTAACACAAGTTGTGCATCCAGGTAAGGCTCATTTTAGGGTTCAGCTCAGACTAGAAGTCTTGGGCAATTGCACGGTTCAGATAAGCTCTTGCACAAATGGAAAACTAATGTTTTTTTGAGGACTCATTTTATCTTCTTCAGTTTCAGCAGGTGTGTGGGGCCATGGCTGATTTAACAGAGACTGGACTGCTGGGTTACTCCTGTCTCCTTCTGGTAGGAGTACTACAAGCTCAGTCAAGCAGAAGAGAATGAGCAAGTGCCACTTCTATGAACTCTAAAATGATTTTCTTAGCCTCTGTCTGACTGAGCTCTTCCTTCTACCCTTTCTCTAACCATTATGTTGCTAATATTAAGTCAAACCTATCCAGATGATATCTGACAGCCCTAGACTGAGAGAAGCCTTGAAGAGCAAGGCAGCCATATTATTGTGAGTGTGCCGGCCCCTTGGGGACATAATCCCTAATGTAGTTAACCAGTTTTTATCTACTGATTTTTTGAGTTAGATCTCAGATTAAAATTCAGAATGAATTTCCTATCCTCAACATTGATCTCTAGAATAAAACAGCCCACAGCGTGTTGTCTTGAGGTGAATTCCTCCCTTGGAAAACATTCCCTTAGCTCATTAGGTTACATCCTTTTGTTTGCCAACCCTAACCCTCACTCCAGCGCTACACCTTATTATTCACTTGCACAATTCTATACTAAGACATACAATATATACACACCAGGTATCCTATGCAATTGAATGAAATAAAAGCTGTTAGGCTGAAGATAGTGAAAATTACATGAAATTTAATATTCTGAGATTTATGACAGGGCAGTCACGATGATGTAATGGTCCTTCCCAGGCTGTAGCTCTTCAAATCTATAATCATGTAACAACGAACAAAACACTCTGTTGTCCCAAGTCTCCTTTTTTCTCCTAAAAATATTATGAATATTATTACAGAAGAAGCTGGAAAGCTTTCAAAGTAAAGTTAAGAAAATCTATATGCCTCAGTCTTGAAATCTTAATTCTCAAGAACTGACCCTTGAACTCAAAGAAAGCCTCAGTTCAGTGGGACTCTGTGGGTTTAATAATTTCTCAGTTAGCTCAAATAGTAGATATTGGGAGCTTAACTATTGTCTGAGCTATAAAAAACCTGAAAACTGATTGATTAATTGACTACCTTTTTTTAATGTTGTTAATACACTTGAACTGTATTGTTCAATTACATATGTTTTTTATTTTTACCTCTTTTGCCTTTTTCAAAATCTTCTTTGCTTAGGCTAAGTACATGTTTTCCCTCTCCATATGTGACAGCACTTGGCAAAAAGCTGGCATCTAGCTGCCGGGCAAGTGGATCAAGAGCTCAGTTTAGGTAAGTCATTCTTGCATTGCAGGTTTGTTAGCGATTTGGAAACAATAAACATGAGTAATTGCTCACTTGAGGACATGGCTTTGCAAAAC
Source organism: Burhinus oedicnemus (assembly GCA_008921705.1). NCBI lineage: Eukaryota > Metazoa > Chordata > Aves > Charadriiformes > Burhinidae > Burhinus > Burhinus oedicnemus. The sequence continues at coordinate 725,349 of VFFE01006739.1, read as the reverse complement.
AGTCCTGAGAAAGTGCATAGCATATGGCACACTAGATTCACTGTCAGTGCTATTGCTCTTGACCTTTCCTGCTTGATGTCCATTGCTCAAAACAGAAGAGGAGAACCTTCTTGATGCAGTAAAAACCCCAAGTCTACTGCAGTCTCAAGGTGTAGTCCCAGGGGTCCCAAAATGTCTCTGCTGGCTGACCACAGCAGCTCAGTTTAAGAGCTTTATATTCCTTTGTTCACACCAAGAAACATCATCGATATTTGACAGTGGCTTTTAGAAGGACATTGTTTCATTTTAAACAGTATATAAGAAAGAGATCCTGCAGAATTTTTGGTTTACTTCAAGGATTATTACTTTTTTAAAGTTTTAGGGGTGCCATTTTAATGACGTGCACAGGAAAAAGCTGATCACCATGCTAAGTGATTTATTGTATAACTTGAAACTCAAAAGGCTGTTTGTGAATTTGTGAATCCTGACAATCTCCAGGCAAAATAATGGACAAACTAATAACATAAATAGACAATAATTTGCCTCTGTTTCCTAGGAACTGCATCAAGCAACTGTCTTTTTGACTTATCTTGATACCAAAAGTGATGTCTTCCTGTTTATGTTGTATTTCCTTCAGGGCAGGTAATTCCCAGATTGAAACAAAAGGAGCAGGGACAAGGACACTGGTTTATGAAACACCTGACAAGTGAAAAAAACGCCAAATTAGACTGAAATATGAAGTTCCTGTAAAAAAAATCAGTGCCTCCTTTTTCTTGCCACCAGGGATAGGCAAGGAAGGAGAGGTGGTGGGGTGGCCCTGTATGTAAGGGGCAGTTTTGAATGCCTAGAACTTAACAAGGTGAATGACAATGTTGAGTGTTTATGGATAAGAATCAAGGGGAAGGCCAATAAGGCAGACATCGTGGTGGGAGTTTGTTATAGATGCCCCAATCAGGTTGTAGAGGCTGATGAAATATTCTATAAGCAGCTGGCAGAGGTCTCGCAATCGCTTGCCCTTGTTCTTGTGGGGGACTTCAACTTCCCAGATGGCTGCTGGAAATATAACACAGCAGAGAGGGAACAGTCCCAGAGGTTCCTGGAGTGCGTGGAAGACAACTTCCTAGCACAGCTGGTGAGGGAGCCAACTAGGGGAAGCGCCCTACTGGACCTACTGTTTGTTAACAGAGAAGGTCTTCTGGGGGATGTAAAGGCTGGAGGTCGTCTTGGGCAGAGTGATCACGAAATGGTGGAGTTCTCAATTCTTGGAGAAGCAAGGCAGGGAGCCAGCAGATCTGACACCTTGGACTTCCAAAGGGCAGACTTTAGCCTGTTGAGGAGCATGGTTGAGAGTGTCCCTTGGGAGACAGTCCTGAAGGGCAAAGGTGCCCAGGAAGGCTGGTCATACTTTAAGCAGGAACTCTTAAAAGCAAAGGAGAAGGCCATCCCCATGTCCCGAAAAGCGAGCCAACGGGGAAGAAGACCAGCCTGGCTAAATAGAGAGCTTTGGCTGGACCTCAGGAACAAAAGGAAAGTTTACATTCTTTGGAAAAGGGGGTTGGCAACTTATGAGGAATACCAAGATGTAGTGAAGCTATGCAGGGGGAAAATTAAAAGGGCCAAAGCCCAAGCAGAACTCAGCTTGGCCACTGCAGTTAAAGATAATAAGAGGACGTTCTTTCAGTATATCAATAGAAAAAGCAAGACTAGGGAAAATGTAGGCCCACTGATGGGCACCCTAGTTGTGGAAGACATAGAGAAGGCGGAGTTACTGAATGCCTTCTTTTCTTTGGTCTTCACTGCTAAAGCTGTCCCTCATGAATCCCAGACCCTGGAGGCAAGGGGGAAGGTCTGGAGAGAGGAAGGCTTTCCCTCCATTGAGGAGGACTGGGTTAGAGACCACTTGGCCAAGCTGGACATCCATAAGTCCATGGGCCCTGATGGGATGCACCCATGAATGCTGAGAGAGCTGGCAGATGTTATTGCTAGACCACTGTCCATCATCTTTGGAAGGTCATGGGGAACAGGAGAGGTGCCTGAGGACTGGAAGAAGGCCAACATCGTTCCAATCTTCAAAAAGGGCAAGAAAGAGGACCCAGGGAACTACAGCCCAGTTAGTCTCACCTCTGTCCCTGGGAAGGTAATGGAGCAACTTGTTCTGGATGTCATCTCCAAACACATTGATGAACAGGAAGTTATTGGAAGCGGTCAACACGGATTGACCAAGGGTAAATCATGCTTGACCAATCTGATAGCCTTCTATAATGTTATAACTGGTTGGCTGGATGAGGGGAGTGCAGTAAACGTCATCTCCCTTGACTTCAGCAAGGCTTTTGACACTGTCTCCCATGACATCCTCATTAGGAAGCTGAGGAAGTGTGGGCTAGACGAGGAGACAGTGAGGTGGATTGAGAGCTGGCTGTGTGACAGAACTCAGAGGGTTGTGATTAATGGAGCAGTGTCAAGGTGGAGGCCTGTAACCAGTGGTGTCCCCCAGGGGTCAGTACTAGGTCCAATCTTGTTCAATGTATTCACCAATGACCTGGATGAGGGGACAGAGTTCGCTGACGATACCAAACTAGAAAGCTGACACTCCAGAGCGCCACGGTGCTATCCAGCGTGACCTGGACAGGCTGGAGTGCTGGGCAGAGAAGAATCTAACGAGGTTCAACAAAAGCAAGTGTAGGATCCTGCACCTGGGGAGGAAGAATGCTAGGCACCACTATATGTTAGGGGTGGACCTGCTGGAAAGCAGCTCTGACGACAAGGATCTGGGGGTCCTGGTAGACAGTAAATTATCCATGAGCCAGCAATGTGCCCTTGTCGCCAGGAAGGCCAGTGGAATCCTGGGCTGCATAGGGAAGAGTGTGGCCAGTAGGTCCAGGGAGGTCATTCTCCCCCTCTACTTGGCACTGGTGAGGCCACAACTGGAATACTGGGTCCAGTTCTGGGCTCCCCAGCTCAAGCAGGACAGGGAACTACTGGAGAGAGTCCAGCGGAGGGCAACAAAGATGACTGGGGGAGTAGAGCACCTCCCTTATGAGGAAAGGCTGAGAGAGCTGGGCCTCTTTAGCCTGGAGAAGAGAAGGCTGAGGGGAGACCTTAGTCTTGCTTAGAAGTATCGAAAGGGTGGGTTGAAGGAGGATGGAGGCAGACCCTTTTCAGTGGTTCCCAGCGACAGGACGAGGGGCAATGGGCACAAGTTGGAACATCAGAAGTTCCATTCAAACACGAGAAAAAACTTCTTTACGGTGAGGGTGACAGAGCACTGGCACAGGCTGCCCAGGGAGGCTGTGGAGTCCCCTTCTCTGGAGATTTTCCAGACCCGCCTGGATGCAGTCCTGAGTAATGTGCTGTAGGCATTCCTGCATCAGCAGGGGAGTTGGACTAGATGATCTCTAAAGGTCCCTTCCAACTCTGAAAATTCCATGATTCCGTGATTTTTCTTGCCACTATTCTTCTTCTATCATTAAGAAAATTTAAGGAGGGTCTTATAGGGAAGACTCAGGGAGCTGAAGAGGGAAGGTATTTTTTGAGTCTGTGTTAGTTTGGCTGTAACATCAGTTTTTTCTTTCACGCACACTTCGTTGTTCTTCTACTTTTAAATTATCAGTGAGATTCCATCAGTGGCTGAGCTTTCCCTGGGGAAATTCAGAAAAGCACCTGTGGATGAAGTCTCTAAAAACGTTGTTTCTTCAGGGAGACAAAGAATAGTAAAACACTAAATTGCATGTCCTTCACAAAATCTTAAGGTATATTTTGTTTTGGGAAAAAAGAGAGGAAGATCGTATCTTAAATTTCCTATCAGGAGGTTTCTATTTTTTCTAGTCCCATATATGTGGTCTAACACTTATTTATGAAGAACTGTGAAGTGTTTGTTCACATAGTTGCTTGTGAAAAAATGTAAGGATAAGTTTTTATTTGGGAAGCTTCAAAGGATTATTCTATGGACAAGTCCATGGATTGCAGAAGAAGAGAGATGAACCAGTTGTAAACAGACAGAGCAACTCATTGTGGTTGACCATGACCCTGAGAGTGGCAATGACTGTTTTGGAAAAGGATATAACTGTTAATATGGTGGGCTACAAAGCGGTGCTCATTTGGTAGCTTCCCAACCTTCTGACCAAGGGTAAGGGGAGGTGGGAGTTTGAGTTGTATTTACTACGTCATGTAGGCAAAACTCCATCATGACACTAAGCATAAACAGTGCTCATAAAATCTTTGGAGTGTTAGATGGCAAATTAATGAAACCAAATAAAAAATAAAAATTGAGAAGTAAAATATGGGTACATATTGACTTTTTAGAAATATAATAACAGTGGAAACACATCCCTGTAACACTCTGCCAAAACTTTTGCCGCTAGATTATGATTTACTAAAAAAAATCAAGAGTAAAGTAAAACTCCACCTCACGTTTAATGAGGTGCTAAGAACTCTTTTCTCAAGAAATCAGAGTAAGGCATAGCAGTGATGCAAAACCTGCTGTTTTTCTTAAGGTCCACAAATCCCCTTTTCACATTATTATTCAGATGCGAACACTGTACGGTTCTATTCTGATGAGGCTTAATTGACAGATTTCCTCTCCGACTATCATTAAGCACCACATGTGTATTGGCATAATAACATTATAACTCTCTGCTTCCTGTTCTTTTCTTGTGGGGGGAAGGTGCTTTTCCTAAAACTCATATTTGCACCTGTGTGAAGGGAATCTCAATATTCCTTATTTGGATATTCAGTTATCAATATCCAGTTAAGCTTATTTGTTAAGGTATGCAGGCAAATGGCTAGTCCTTGCCTGAGGTTTAGGTAAGTGCGCAAAACATGAGAAACTGCTGGATGTGGCGTAACATTTTCCTGGAGCTAACAAGTAACAGAGTAAGCAGCTGAACAAAAGTCACAGTTACCGTCGTGAAGAGCAGCAGGATTTCACAGACAGTTAGCAAAACAGGGAGCAATGGGGAAAAAGTACCTGGGGTGGGTTGTTTGCATGGGAGAAAAAAAGGGCAAAGGAAGAGATGGATTAAGGTGAGCTGGGGAACAAGCATGGGAAAATGGGGAGGACATATGAAAGACATCATCCATGTGGAAGCACTGCTAGTCCGCAAACTTGTTGGCTGCCTGATCATAGAATCATACTGCAGTCCGCTCTATATTCTTATTAAACTCTATTTCTAACCATTTTCTGGTTGAGAATAATAGTATAGGTGTGCAGCATATTCTCTTCATGTGTGTGCATAATGTCCTGCTTCAAACTTCAAGCCGAACTACCTGGCGAGTAGGAGACCAGCAGCTGGAAAGACCCAAGGTCTAAGCTGGACTCTTGGTGTTCAGGTCTGGGTGCAGAGTTTGTATGGTCTTGAAGTCCAGGCTATGGTTCAAGGCAGCTGGTTCAAGATGTGTGTGCGTGTGTGAATAAAGGGGTCTGCATGCGTTCCCCTAGTGAACTGCCGTAGCGGCCAGAATTCCAGCCTGATCTGTGTGACGGAGCTGTTTTCTGAGAACACATTGGCAATGTCCAAGGCAAAAGTCGGACCCTATACAAACTTCAGCTCAGTCTTAAATGCTTTCTAAAGCTTGATAACACTTCATGGCAGTCTGACAGGGATTCATTCAACCTCTCAGCCCTTCTGAGCTGAGCGTTTCTGTAGCTCTTCCTAAAGCATGGAGTTCTTCAAAGGAGTAGTGATGAAGAATGCAGTCCTGAAGGTGCCTACCTTTACACAGTGCAACCAAGATGTGGGAGACTCCATTTCCATTTTTTTGCCTGCTGTGAGGAGGCTCAAAATTTTACCTGCTGGAAAAACACCATAACCAGCTCTCCTATTCTTATGTGCCTGATAGCTCTTCTTTCAAAGCTGTCTCTATGGAATACTTAGCTATTCACCTAGACAGAAAGGTTGGTCTCTGTCTTAGCATTTAAGGCACACTGTTATGAAGGGACGAATCCAGTTTTCTGGCTTATGCTGGCTTATCTTTTTCTGGCTGATATCCAAAAGCTGATGTAATGAAAAGTACATCATAAGTTCTTGCAGGAGGTACTGGAATCCAGAATTGTCCCTGCCACATTAATTACCAGTTATTTAAAAAGGCAAACTAAAAATGTGCATAGGCAATCAGATTTAGTTATTATATGTTTTATTTCAGTCATAAAAATTTGCAGATTTAAGAATTGTAATATGTTTTTGGTATTTCTGATCAGCTGTGTAGCCATGTTGTTTGATGACAGTATCACTTACTCTTCCCTCAGAAAAGGAAAAAAGGAATTGTCAACAGTATGGACACACTAAAGCTTTCCATATCCAATTCTGTAATAATGGAGAAATTTTTATCGCTGTTGCTCTAACCATCTCTTTTACGTAGAGCAGCTCAAGAAATCAGTTTAATAACATGTACCATATATGCATGAAAAAGTTATTGACAGGCAGTTGTCGTATTATTGCAGTTGATAGCAACAAAATGAATTTTGTAAGATGAACTGCAGGTTCACTAGATTTTTTTGAGCATTTCACATAACATACATTTTTCTTCCATGCATTGAAAAAAATCACCATATTAAAATGATTTTGTTTCTTTGTCTTTCTATAACTTTGAGCAATTCTAAATAATTTAGTGCACTGTTATTAGATTATATCTTATTTTTGTTCACGTATGCAAAAAAAAAAGTAGCAAAGATTAGGCAAAATGGTAATACTTATCTACTATTTTCATTCTTTCATTACCCTTTGGGAGCTGAATGCAAGATGTTCTTCTGAACTGGACTTTTAGCAAATGTTATTGCCAAATGTTGCCGAGGACTCTGTCTGAATGCTTGACATGAATCAATTAATAAAATGTAATAGATTTAGAAAATCTTTGTCTTGTTGCTTTTTCCATATGCCAAGAGGTGTTTAAATAGTCTCATCATCAGTCACAGAAAATGTTGTTGGTAAATAAAATAATCCTTATTTATGCATGCCTGTATGCTACCTGCTATAGTTCATTCTTTAAATTTGTATTAATATAGACTAGTGTGCATAATTCTTTCAAGATATGTGGGCTTTGGAACACTGAAAAAAGTCCATCTTTCTGACTCTACTTCGATGAGCTATGCTCAAATGGTTGAAGACAGCAAATCATAGCCTGAAATTTTTATTTAATGTATCCTTTCCTCAGTAAAAATCTCCTGAGTATATAGCTCACATCATCTTGCTACAGTCACAGACCTTAGAACTTCAAAGATCTTTTCAGCCATTCTACTGCCCATGCAGAGTTAATACCCACAGTATACATTCCCTAGCAATCTGTCCAGTCCAATTTTAAAATAGCTTAGTTATATTGTCCCCATTTTTTTAAAGAAAGCTATTTCATTGTCTGCTGTACATCACTATTGGAATATTCGTCCAGTAATGCGGTGTATTTCTTCTGGTGTTTAATTTCACTCAACTATTTCTAATAAGCTACCTCATATCATCTTAATCAGTCCTATTCTATTCTTGGGTTTTACCATCCCTCAGATATTTGTAGACATCTATCATACCCTCCTTTAGTTTGTGCTAGGTCACATTTTCCATGCTAGTGTTTTTACTCTGTTTTCATAAGTGATTTCCTCAGGTCTTTTGCTGTTTTCTTTATTTCCCTTAAAAGAGCTCTCTGGTATTGTGGTGCCTAGAAGTAATTAAACTTCTAAAGTTGGATGTCATTAGTGCTGTTTTGCAAAGGCCCTTTTTGGCCCATACGTTTGGCTCAGAAAATTGGCTCAATTCTCTTGATGCATCTGATTTCCTTATCTTCTTCATTACAACTGATTTATAATTCGTATTTCCCATGTCAATCCTGACAGTGTCTCCTCATATACAGAATTTACAGTGATTATATTTTCTGCACTGTTTTTTATTTCATTCCCTACTTATATTTCTAAATTTTCTGCAGTAGAACTTTTTTCCAAGCTTGACAGAATTTATGTACACTTTTGAAAACATAATTAATGAGCTGTCCATTGTCTCTTCTTGAGAATTTATACATATTTCACTTTTATAAGCACTTTGTTTCCAGAAATGTTTTGCTTATTTTAAGAATAACTTCACCTTTTAACAGCATCTAGTCTACATATAATCTATATAATCACTACTACTCCTAAGTGTGGAGTCATCTATGACTTCAATGGTTTTTTTGTAAGAAAAACCAATTTAAACCTAACAAATAGACTTGCCATTCTTACTGGCAGATGACTGAGAATTACTTATGGAAAGACATTGGTCCCCATTCTATTTTTTCTTTTCCTTGAATATTTTTTTTTCTGTTCCATAGTCTCTCTCTACTGCTGGCTGTAGTGCATCTTCAGGGCTGCATTGATTATCAATGATTTTTTACCCCTGCTTTGAATTAGGAAGGTCTAGTGGATGGCCAACCTAGAGGGTTGGAGAAATTATAGAATCATAGAACGGTTTAGTTTGGAAGGGACCTTAAGGATCATCTAGTGCCAATCCCCCTGCCATCGACAAGGACACCTCCCACTAGACCTGGTTGCTCAAAGCCTCATCCAACCTGGCCTTGAACACTTCCAGGGATGGGGCCTCCACATCTTTCCTGGGCAACCTGTTCCAGTGCCTCACTACCCTCAGAGTGAAAAACTTCTCCTAATATCTATTCTAAATCTACCCTCTTCCAGCTTGAAGCCATTACCCCTTGTCCTATCACTTCATGCCCTTTAAAAAGTCCCTCTCCAGCTTTCTTGTAGGCCCCCTTCAGATACTGGAAGGCTGCTCTAAGGTCTCCCCAGAGCCTTCTCTTCTCCTTTATTGACAAATAAAGAAAGGCTGAATGAACTGGGTCTGTTCAGCCTACAAAGAACAGGCTCAGGGGACATCTCATCAGTCTTCATTGGCTAAAAACGTAGGTACAGGGAAGATGGGGAAATTGTCTTCATAGGGATGTGAAGAGACAGGACAAGATGCAATGGACACAGGTTTCTGTTTGGCTATAAGAAAAAAAAAAACACCACATGAAAAATTAAACTCTGGAATAGGTTGGCCAGTGATGTGGTGCAATCTCTTTCACTGAAAATATTCAGACTTGGCTTGACAGAGTCCTGGAAAACCTAATCTAAGGCCCTGCCTTCAGCTGAATGTTGAACACTAGAGGCTCTCCACAGGTCTCTTCCTAAACCAGCCTTCTCCTGTGATTCTGTGGTAGGGCTTTAATTCATTTTACCTAGCTAGAAGTTAGGCTTACAATCTAAGTTAGTTGTAGAAAGCTTAGGTTGGGATGACTTTTGCTCCAACGGCATTTTTAACAGACTCCATAGGACTCTGTGTTTAAGACTTGGGTCTGTACTGGGACTAGTACTGTTTAATATCTTTGTCAGTAACATAGACAGTGGGATCAAGTGCACTCTCAACAAATTTGTAGATGACACCAAGCTGAGTTGACATGCCTGAGGGACGGAATGCCATCCAGAGGGACCCAGACAGGCTCGAGAAGTGGGTCCGTGTGAACCTCATGAGGTTCAACAAGGCCAAGTGCAAGCTCCTGCAGCCATGTCAGGAGCAACCCCCAGTATCAATACAGGCTGGGGGATGAAGGGATTGAGAGCAGCCCTGCCGAGAAGGACTTTGAGGTACTGGTGGATGAAAAGCTGGATATGAGCTGGAAATGCGCGCTTGTAGGCCAGAAGGCCAACTGTATCCTGGGCTGTATCAAAAGAAGCATGGCCAGCAGGTAGAAGGAGGTGATTCTGCCCCTCTGCTCTGCTCTGGAGAGACCCCATCTGGAGTACTGCATCCAGCTGTGGAGCCCTCAGCACAGGAAAGACATGGGCTTGTTGGAGCAGGTCCAGAGGAGGGCCACAAAAACGGTCTGAGGAATGGAACACCTCTCCTGTGAGGACAGGCTGAGAGAGCTGGAATTGTTCAGCCTGGAGAAAAGAAGGCTCCAGGAACACTTTATTGTGCCCTTTCAACACTTAAAGGGGTTTATAAGAAAGATCGTGACAAATTTTTTGGCAGGACCTGTTGCAAGAGGTAGTGGTTTTAAACTAAAAGAGGGTAGATTTAGACTAGACATAAGGAAGAAATTTTTTATACTGAGGGTGGTGAAACACTGGAACAGGTTTCCCTGAGAGGTGGTAGATGCCCCATCCCTGGAAACGTTCAAGGTCAGGTTGGATGGGGCTCTGAGCAACCTGATCTAGTAGAAGATGTCTCTGCTCATTGCAGGGGGGTTGGACTAGATGGCCTCTAAAAGTCTCTTCCAACCCAAATTGTTCTGTGATTCTGTGGTTCTATGATTCTGATTCTTTGATTCTATGACTTTGCTGTTGTAACCGTTTCACAAATGAACTGGGAATGAGGGTAAATAGTGAGCTGAAAAAGCACACTGATATTATTGTTCAGGATAGTAAAAATGAAGACTGTCCCAGAAAGCCTGAGAAGGAACTCATGATGCTGAATGACTCAGCAGTAAAATGGAATCAAGTGATGAGTATAAGAAAAAGACATAAATTCTAACATTTTTTAGGCAATGATGGGCTCGGAGATGACTATTATCACTCAAAACCAAGCTCTTCAGTTCATACTACCATAACATCAACTTAGCAATCATCAAAAAACCCCATACTGAATATTGCGAATAACTAGGGAAGGAACAGAGCACTAAAGAAAACACGTTTATATTTATAAATAAATCTACAGTGAAATAACATCTCGGATACCGCATTGCAGAAAAAGTTATAAATGTAATCTTTCAAATATGACACAAGCCATAATTTAACATTCTACAGTCTTGAAAAGAGAAGACTTAGTGGACGATAGAATAAAGGCCTGCCAAACTGTGGGTGACACGGGGAGGTGTTAGGGTTCAGTGTCTTTTCCAGCACAGAAAGGAGGATGTAGAATATGCAACTAGAGGATCACGTTATACATTTCTTTGTTACAGTAATGATACTTTGCTAATCCCAAGACTATGTGCTAAATTCCATGGCTGTTAGAGAACATCTGGATGCTCTTCAGTTCCTTTGGTAAATTTAGACTTTTTTTTCTTCTGAACCAAAGAAAATTTTTGCCCTGGTTTTATGTGGGAAACCACAATTGCTATTAAGATCTGAAATACATATTTCCCAGGTACCAATGCCAGATTTTTGAATAGACATCCTATGAGTAACATCTTTCCTGCTACTTTGTCACTAAGCTGACTTTATGCTTTTCCTTGCCATAAATAAACAATCAACCTATGGCCAGCTTTGCTGGCATGAATCCATCCCAATGGTATGGCTCTTAGGGAGGTGTCACACACAGTTGCACAGACAAAATTGATTTTTGCTTTTCATCTTATTGATTAATATGGAAATGTACTGCAGATATCTCATTGTGTTTAAAAGCCTGCCACTATGCAGAGAATTTTGAGATGCCTAAGAGCATCTTCTCCCAATGAGCTCCAATGCAGTAAATAAAAATGGTAGCATATTTTTCGCCCCAGATAAATGTTTGAATCCCAAACGACTGCATACATCAAGGTTGTCACAAATCAATACAGCTGGTATGACTAGTCTATTTATTGTTTTGACATTCCTCTTGAAAGGAAAGAGCAATTTCTGTATGTTTGCTTAGCTGCACTAACTATATTACGGGGATGAAACAGAACTAATCAATAGGATAGGGGCAATGTTGTAAAATCATACATTTGAGCTCCTTAATTCTTCTAAATTATCTGTGCCCCGGTTTTTTAAATGATTGGGAGACCAAAAGTAAAAATGTTCATCCAGTCCAGAAAAGATCAATATAATATAAAAGCTAATGTTCTTCACACAAGGCCACTTGCCTGATATGTTGTAATCATCATAAATATTAAAAGCAACGCACAGACAGTGTTGGCAAGAAAAAAACAGATCTATTCCCACTAAAACTTTCACAGTAGGAAAAAAATTGTTTCAACTGAGGGCGAAAAATTTAAAGATGGAACATTTTTCACAGAAAGATTGCTGGCTGGCTGCACATTGGCGAGGCTTCCAGGCCAGTGGCCAGGGAGCCATCATATTAATTCTCTCACAAAAATTTTTGATTTTCAAAAATGACCATTTTCCAACAGAAAAAACAATCATCCTATCAACTCAACTTTCATCCAAGAGAGATTTATGAATATGAATTAACTGTGTTTCCCCACAAGACTGCCGAATGTCGCAAAAACAGACTAGGGAATCTAGGGAGGTATGGGGAAAATTTGGGATCAATTCTGTGTAACTTTGAGTTTTAACCTGTTCTTAAAATTCTAAACACATAGTGAAACAGTCCTCTCTGATTCCCTGTACACTAAATGAGGAGATGTAGCCAGATCTGGAGACCTCTGGAGGGAGATCCCATCCACCTAGTTTATTTAGGGATTAAGTTCATTGTGAATTTATTCACATTGGATCCCCTCTTTAGCAGCTGCCTCAAGAGCATCAGGTTTGTGTTTCTGCATTCAAGCCGCTGTACAGCTCTGTCCCACCCTCCTTACTCACCTGAGCTCCTTCTCTGCCACTGACCTGTGCGCGAGGACAGTTTTCATGCAATTTCTAAACTTTATGCACACCCTCTTAATCTAGCTCCTCTGCTCACCGGAGTAGCAAAGGGTGAAATTCTGCTGTCACTAACCTGGCTATAGCTCTGGGACACTAACACTGATTTCATTGCAGCATTTCCAGATCCATACAGGCATCAGTAAGAACAGGGTGCAGATCCACTAGCACAGAAAGGAAGAATTGTTAGGCTCTATCCTATGCTTTTGTACCCATGGTTTATTGCTATCTAAAACCCTATTGATTTCAGATTTTCTGCATACAAAAGTGTAAAAACAACGATATAATCTTTAAACATTATACCTTTCAATGAAGATACTAAGATTATTATAAATACTTATATCTGCCAAGCAAATGGGATGTGACCCAAGACCCAATAAAATCACAAGGTATCTTTTCAACAGTTCTGTTTGGAGGAGGCTGTTCATTCCTATTCTCAGGTTTTGCAGAAAAAATCCAATTTTGTTTCCCCTTGGCTGAGTGCACGGCAGCAAATGAACAACTATTATTCCCTGTGCTGTACTGATATCTGTGGACAGTGCTATACAGAAGTAAACCTCTTTTGGCATGACAGGACTAGGTGGTGATTAAGTTGATATTTTTGTTCCTATTAAACACAATAAGCCATGCCAGTTTTGGCTCCTCTCAAAACATGGGGGAGAAAAATCAATGTTTGTCGAATAGAATAGGACAGCATCTATGGGGGAAATTGTTTTTCACATTTTCAAAAGAGAGCAAAAGTGAGGAGGCAGAAAAAGAACAGCAAACACTATTCTAGAAATTGATACAGCAATGTCTACTTTCTTAAAATGCTGCTTATAGTTGTCATATATTTTTCAAGGAAAAAAATAGGAAAAATGACATCTTCTGACACGATGTGCTGCACTGGATACTGGATCCTATCTGTTAGGAGAGGAGACCTTTTCACAGGCGCTTAACGTTGCAACATTCAGTATCTAAAAAAGGCCTCCACAGGCATGTCAGCTGGGTTCCACTTCAGTAAAAGGAAAATTTAAGACATGTTTTTTGTCCTCATTGTTTCCTACAAGCTCTGTACAGAAAGATAACAGTTAATAATATGAATAATGATGATTAACTTGGTAACTTTATGTTCCTCTCCCAACCAGGAACAAATACCAAAAGGTTTTGATAATACTTATATCAGTCTAGCAACATCCTTTCTCCAAAAGCAGGCAGATACCAGCTATATTTTCCTTTAGAAAAGCAGGTTAGACAACCTACTCTGCAGGTGAGTTGCATAAATGCAACTGGAACAAGTCTGTCCTTTTGGTGATGTTCACTCAAACCACAGAACAGAAATATTTATTTTGATTATTTCAAACATTTCTCTCTCTCCCTATATATATATATGGAAACACATCAGCCATTAAATTCAACTCACTCCTTGCACTGAATATGTTGCGTAACGTTTTTTATTTGTTTCTTTTTCTGCAAATATTTGTGTGCTGGGTGTTAGTTTACATAAATATCTGTGGAGAAGTTTTTATTAATGAACAAATTATTGTGTCTGTGTTTCAGATGAGTTTATTCAGCCTTGCCACACATCCCAGCCCACAATTGCTTGACAGAAATATGACACAGAAAAGTTTCCCTAAAACATCAGTCACTTAGGTGTAAGTATGTGAAAAGACAGTTCTTGTTTTTCTCTTTCCTTTGATAAGAAGGAATCTCACTAATTTAAAATGAAAGAGGTCCTGGCAAGGAAAGAATATGAAATATTTCCACACCTCTATTAGGCCTCTTACTACAAAGCTTATCCCTCCTTCTTTCCTATGGGAAGGCTAGAATGTGCAATCAAGGACTGGAAATCCATCTGCTGTGAATTGAGTGGCCAGTTACAAAAAACCGCATGCCAGACTGACGATAATTCATACTTGTGGTTTCCTTTAGTATAAATGGTTCAGTAGAACTGAAAATCCACTTATGTTTATAAAACCTGTTGTTTGAAATGTAGTGAATAATGATTACAATCACGGTATTGTTGCATACTTCTGGATACCTGCCTGAAGGAACAATGAGGGACACAACAGCGTTCATGTGGCTCCTCAGGCACTTTCTCCTGTCCTTCTGCTATGCTGGATGCATGATACAGCCTGGAAACTGATGTGGAGTAGTGAAAAAGAGGACTTGGATGTTATGCATGGAAGAGATCACTTCCAAGAAACAGTCTAGAAATGAGAAAACAGTGGCAGAAAAGTGGCCAACTGTGCCTTGCCCAGCTCAACGTGCAGTCACACAACCTGTTTAAGCCAACTGAAAAAGTGACTTCTTCTCCTGCACGCCACTGAGGACAAAATCTCATCCTGCCCTGTGCCAGTCCTGCTGCTCAAGGAGTGCAGGGACAGCTGCAGGGAGGGATGGAGCTGGTTGGAAACAGAATCCCTTTTTCAAGCGGGTTCATTTTCAGCAGGCTGTGACCTATTGCAGAGCAGCCAAAGAGACGACGAGACTGGGAAGGAGGTTGCCTTTCAAAAGACAGCTTGCGCTAGGGGGGCTTTTACAAGTACTCAAACTGGTACTGCCATCTGCTTCAGGACCTCAAGTGGTGCCCACCATCCCAGGTGTTTGTGGGAAGAGGTGATTGCAGGGCTAGATGATGGGTACACTCAGAGGTATGCTGTGCGGGTTGGAAGGTTGTCACCTTGGCGAGGAGGTACCAGACCTCCTCTGCAGCAGCAAGAGCAGCTCCAGAACTGGATGTGCACACTGCAGAGAAAAATAGTTCCAGAAGGATGGAGTGGGAACAGCATATCGGAGAGAGGCTGCTTTGCTGAAGTTGAAATAGCGAACTGCCGTGATGCTGGAAACTGTAGCCAAAGCCAAAACTGTGGCAGTGATGTGAATCAGCGGTAAACGATGGGCCACAGCAAATGTTTGGCAGAATGGCACCAGGGCACTGTGAAAACAGCGCCAAGAACAAAGTTCTGCCCAATTTCTGCTTCTCGGTTGGGCTCCTTTCCTGCATCTGCTGTTCTTAGACCTTTATTATTCTACAGTAACCACCGTATGCTTGGAAAGTGCTTAGGAAGCTTTGAATGCCTCCGCAGAATAAATTAAAAAGGAAACATCAACAGTAAAATGACATCTTGATATGCCAAGACATATATGCCTTTCAGTGAATGCCTGATACAAAAAGTAATTGTTCCTAAAACAAAAAAGTGTCCATAAATCAATCTTGTTTTAAACAGTAAATGGTTTTTAGTCCTTTGTATTTTGTGGAGAAGCAGGAAGGTGTAACAATAAGTGCTGACTAGGAAGGGTGTAATGAGTTACATACTGGCTTGTGTTCATTCCAGCTCCCCGACAGACTTTGTGTGGCTGAGGAAATGGTGAGCAGGTTGTGATAGCAAATTGATGGGTTCTTCTGGCTGATTAGAAAAAAAATACGCAATACAGGGGAAGAATGGGGAAATCTCAATCTTTTCTGCGCTGAAGAACAAAGCAATTATTTGTGGGGACAGAGGCCACTAAAGACACATTTGTTCTGAACTTTTTTTGGTCATTTAAAACTGGATTTTTATTTGTATTGTCATTTATGATACATCTAATGGTTTCTGAAGTGTGGTTGCTTTGTAGAACTTCGTGTTGTTTGAAAGAATCTCATCTGAGATAAATACCGTCATTACACAGTCAGTTATCCCTTGCCATTAGGGCATCCTCTTTGATTAGTAGTTTTATGGATTTGCTTACAAAAGAGATTGCACTGTGTTGTGCACGTTCTTGACAATCGGATAAAATATCCTTGCTCACATTTGGCTTAGCTGTTTCACACTTAGCTAGTCAGTTTACATCAATCACTTGCTCACATTCTTCATGAACCCTTAGACGAGTCATCAATAAAAAACCATGGCTTTTTGCATGCTTTATATTTCTCTACTTTCTCTCAAAAGTAGACAGTATTGTGTATGAATATCTCCAACCCCGTCTTATCCAAAACACTGCTTGATGGGAAAAAAGATGACAGCCCAATCTGAAATGTACAACACCTTGTCTGTTCCTACGGGCTCCCTGCAGTAAGCAGGAAATCATGCTAACGTGGTTTAGGGGAAAGAAAAAAGGCTCTGATGGCACTTGCATTTTTTCCTCTTGGGTCACACATTGAAAAAATTCCCAGATATCACTGGAAGGTTTACAATGCATTTAATTTTGTTAGAAAATTAACTGTATTTTCCTTCACATCCCATTTTCCCCAAAATATCATGCACAAATTGGATGCAGTCACCAGGAAGACATTTTATTTACCAAGAGTTTAACTGAGTTTGAAGCAAGAGAATAAATAGACACTTCTTTTATTCCAGATAGTGGAGAAGTATAAGAGACCATATATCCAAGGTTATTGAATTTCTAGGTTAATGTTTTTGTTTTCATACCAAATTGTCAGAAGAGATCGGTGTCTTCCACCCCTTAAGCTTTCTATAAAAGACCTCTTTACAGTGCTCTCCAAGGCATGTGGATGACAAATCTTTCTCTATTGTGGATAAACCAGGAGAAAAGTACATCCAAGAGAGGGAGGGCCACCCAAAGTGCCTCACATCAGCTTCATCTCCTGGAAAAGAGTCATTCCGCTGTTGTTAGTATTGCCAACAGAGGAGCCAGGACTCTTCTGGAAAATGGAGCAGGCAAAATGAGAACATGGAGTAGGGATATGTTGTGGGGATAAATGTCTTGCAGCTGTTAAGGCATCTCTCTAGCCAGAGCTGATGAAATCTGCAGCACAGAGCTGCAGAGCAGAGGGCTTTGCCCAAGTAACGATCCATCTGTCTTCTTCTAACAGTTTTATAAAACTCAATGCCTTTGTTTGAGTGCTTTTCATATTTCATGGTTTGGGCTGTCCCAATGCACTATTAATGGCACATATCATGAGATCCTTCCTCCAGCTGTCATTATTTGTTTTAAAGAAAATGGTCAGAGAATTTTAATTGCAAAGTCTGCTGATTCATCTATTAATTAATGTTGAAACGTGCAGTGAAGGGTGATAATATAATTCCTTCTTTATATTGACTTTGGTGAGACCTATTTTTATTGTTTAGATTACCGAAGATTTGGTTATTTATACTAATTATTTCTATAGAGAAGATTGGAATTTTACCCATTTGAATGTAAATGCACTTGTATTTTGTAGGTCTGCGCTTTATGTGTGTGTGACTGTATACATACATGTGTGCACACACATACACGTACATTGCCAGTATACATATCAATTTTGTAACTGAAAGTGCAATTAAATAAACCTTTTAGATGCACAGATGCATATCTGGCTGCAAATGCCAGTATCTGTTTCCTCGTTGCTAGTACCAAGTTATGGTAAATAAACTCAAAAGCTACAGTACCTTTATGAATTTTAGCAGAAACTTCCAGCCCTGTAAAAATACAGGCCCCAAAAAACACTTGGTGACTTTTTGTTGTTGTTTACAGTTTGGTTTGGATGTATTTAGCACAGGAAACATAATGAAATTTGTTCTTCTGTTCTTTTGCTAAATTTATAATAGACTGGATGGCTTCAGGGATGAAGGACAGGAAAAGACAGTTTTATCCACATGAAATATTATTGGCATATTGTGTACATTTACAGGGCTTGATTGTTTATGCTGCTTAAAACTGACCAGCATGTGAGTCCAGCAAAGAAACTGGGCAGAGAGCTGGGCAAAAGACAGCATTTCCATCTCTGGAAAATGCAAGCATTTTGCAATGCGCTTTTTGCTTGTGCATTCATCTTTGTTGGTGACATGGATGTTGGGATTGATGCACCCCCAGCAGGTTTGCCAATGACACCAAGCTGTGTGGAGCAGTCAACATGCTGGAGGGACGGGATGCCATCTAGAGTGACCTGGACAAGCTTGAGAGGTGGGCTTGTGTGAACCTCATGAAGTTCAACAAGGCCAAGTGCAAGGTCCTGCACGAGGGTCGGGGCAATCCCATGCACAAATACAGGCTGGGTGGAGAATGAATCGAGAGCAGCCCTGAGGAGAGGGACTTGGGGGTGTTGGTAGATGAGAAGCTTAACATGAGCCAGCAATGTGCGTTTGCAGCCCAGAAAGCCAACTGCATCCTGGGCTGCATCAAAAGAAGCGTGGCCAGCAGGTCGAGGCAGGTGATTCTGCCACTCTGTTCTGGTGAGACCCCACGTGGAATACTGTGTCCAACTCTGGAGCCCCCAGCATAAGAAGGACATGACCTGTTGGAGCAGGTCCAGAGGAGGGCCGCGAAGATGATCAGAGGGTTAGAGCACCTCTGCTATGAAGACAGGCTGAGAGAGTTGGGGTTGTTCAGCCTGGAGAAGAGAAGGCTCCAGGGAGACCTCAGAGCAGCCTTCTAGTATCTGAAGGGGGCCTACAAGAAAGCTGGAGAGGGACTTTTTAAAGGGCAAGTAGTGATAGGACAAGGGGTAATGGTTTCAAGCTGGAAGAGGGTAGATTTAGATTAGATATTAGGAAGAAGTTTTCCCTATGAGGGTAGTGAGACACTGGAACAGGTTGCCCAGGGAAGTTGTGGAGGCCCCATCCCTGGAAGTGTTCAAGGTCAGGTTGGATGAGGCTTTGAGGAACCAGGTCTGGTGGGAGGTGTCCTTGTCGATGGCAGGGGGATTGGCACTAGATGATCCTTAAGGTCCCTTCCAAACTAAACCATTCTATGATTTACAGCTACTGTCCACAGAAAGTGGAAAACACTACAGAAAATAATGAGATAAATTATTTAATGGTTTGAGCTTCATAATTTGTAAAATGGAGCAATTATCCGCTCTAGTTCCTGGGGACTCCAAATGCTACAGGATGGGGCAGTGGGAAATCTCTCCACCCGGGTGGCAGAACACCCCCTGCCTCATGATTGAGAAGCTGTAATATCTTGTCAACCACCTGCTTAGAGCTGGGAGATCCCAAGGTGTCTGAGCCCGTGGATGGAGCAGGAGCTGCAGGAGTGTGGAGATCTCTGTGTGGGTAGTCAGCATCGCAGGGCTGAGCCAAATAAGCCATGTGAGATTTATGTGCATGCTGGCAAATGTGCGTGCGTGTGTGTGTGTGTGTGTGTATGTGTATGTTTATGTATGTATGTGTGTATGAACACAATCCTGCACACATAAGCAGAGCCCCACAGAATGAAGTACATACGCATCTACATCCAAATGGGTAAAACTTTAAAATGGAGATGAAATTATGTGAAACATCTGATTAAATGGTTTTGTTTTGACAAACTAGTGTTTTCCATAGAAGCCCTTTTTATCAGCACTTTCATGACTCAGTCAGGTTTGAGCTGATCAACACACTGCTGCCCAACACACAGCTCTCGAAAGACCGTGTCCACATGTGCGTAAAAGTTAACCCACTTGTTTAGTCCTTATGGATGTTAATCAGCAGGCACACTGGCAGGGAAGCAAGAAGTCCTCACCTAACTTCTCCCGCTCACAGAGGTTTTCAGGATGCAGAGTTCTGCATTTTTTCCCCTTCAGTGGGTTTTCAATGAAAAAAATACTGTAATGTAAGTGGTGAGTTGAGCAATGATAGCCCTTGCAGCTGACCTCTGGTGCGTACCAGTGCATGGAGAACCTTGGATGGATGGGCATGCGTTTGTCTTCGACCAAGGCTGCAGAGGGAATGCAGCGGTTGTTTTATGTGATAGCAAAATATCAGTACCCTAACTCTACAATATGACCTTGATTCAAAACTAGTTACAGGTCTGGTATATTGGAATAATTCCAGAAATTACTCCACAATTTTTTTTTAGAAAAGTTGGGGATGAAATGTAATGAATCAATGCTGCCCTGAGAGGGCCCATACAGAACAGCTTCAAGCACTGATGGATTGCTTGTGCGTTATCCCTACTGATTACTGAACACTGCATCTGGATAAGTACTTTCACTCTGATTGAGGATACAAGGTGCAGGCTTTGATCAAAATGAATTAAATGACCACTTCACAACACTTTTCCAAGTAGGCACATCATTAACTACAGGCGGAAGACAATGTGAGCGGGAGCTGAAATTGCGACCCATGTACAATGGGAAGGAAGTCAGAAGGAGATCAGTGTCACCAACACAAATGTCAGACTGATCCATTGGTAATATGACGTTTCTTCTATTTGCACTTTGAAGTCACTAGTATTAAATAAATATCTATTTTCTTCCAATGCTATGGAGGTGTAGGCACAGAGTAAGTAGACTTTCTTTAGTAAAGAACCAAGAATTAGTATCTTGGGCCAGTACAAGCTGCTGCTGAATGTTTCTCTGTGAAGCACCAGCCTAGGAGCCCAGCTCCAGACAAACATCCAAAAAGCCAGGAGACCTGGCCATTACCTACCTCTGACTAACACCACCCACTGACCCGAAAAGCAAGCGGCTTCCTGTTGCCAGTGGGCAATGTGCACAACATCGGACATTTCTTCACGCCCTCCTCTCCCCCCCGGCTTTCCCACACTCATTGGGTCTGTGAGCGGTGCATGAGCTGCCATGGCTCTCCCAGAAGGCTGGGCGCAGCGAGACCCCGGCCCTTCCTCGCCAGGTGCACGGGAAATGCTCGGTGTTTCTCACGCTCAGCTCGTGACCCTCCTGGTGTCGCAGCAGCCCAAGCCCACCCACCATGTGGAGAGGTCAGGGGGAGCCTCCGCAAGTCCCGTACTGACAGCTGACACGCGTTGCTGCAAGCCCCTGCTGAGTCCAGACCCGTTACACCTCTTCCTCCTCTTCCCTGTCTCATCTCTGGCTTTCTGTTCTGCTTTGATTTACCCTGCTTAAACTTAGGCTCTGAACTGAAGTACTCGGGTTTGATGCTGGACTAAATCAGCATGTACATTAGAAAATCACTGACAACAATGACTGTGTGGAGCTGTTTTCCTTTTATTTTAGTGGTCATCATTTAGCACTCATGCCTGACTCTACAAATAAACCAAGCGTTATGCGTATTTGAGCTACATTAGCTAGAGAGAAGTACAGCAAGAGTGCTGTGAGAATGGGCAGCTCAGGAAGGCAGTGGCAAGCAGAAAGTCAGCTGCCTTCTTGGTTTTTCCTGTTAAATCACATCTTTACTCCTAGCCTAATCTGTTCTACAAATTGTCAAGTGACCCCCCAGTTTGAAAATAGTATGTGCCCTCCTTTTTTCTTCAGGTTAGTTCCCTCTTAAAAAAAAATACAGATTTTTTTTTTTTTTCAGAAGAAACAGCTGTTTCTGTGGAAGAGCTGCAGCCTCTGGGTTTCTGATAATTTCAGATTTAACTCTCTTTCCTTCCTTTTTCTCTCCTTGTATGATCTGTCAATTAAACAGAGGTGAGGTAGAGAATAAATACAGAAAAAGTGTGGAAACTAATTTGTCACATACCACCTTACTTTTCTGCTGTAGATTCAGCTGCCTCCTGAAACTCCTTGAAAGAGATAAAGCTTCTGGCTTTTTTTGGTGTTGTCCCCAGAACAAGGACAAACATCATATATGATTATCTTTAAAAGAGTATAATTGGCCTTTCTTGGACATGTTATTAGAATGATTGTTTCTGAAGGAGGATATGGGGAGCAGACGCTTTGACTAGAAGAAATGGCAGGACTGTAAGGACAATATAATACAAGGATGTTTCCTTTCAAAATGAGTGTACTGCAAAATGTAGGAGCTAATGTCTAAAAAAATACAGAAAACCACTCAGTAGCCCTTTGAAAAGTCTTTGTTAAATTTACTCACCAGTGAAATATAGAGGAGAGAGAGTTGGGACTCTAAGGGCTGTATCCAAGATGCCCAAGAACAAAGCTCTATAATGTGCATCCATACAACAGCAAGCTTTGCTAGTCATTTTAGTTGCTGTAAAATGGGCATGGAGATTGTTCCATAACTGACTGAAGGTAATTTTGTTTGATCAGCCACTACATGTAATTTTGATACTCCTTTCCTTAGACAATGAAATAAAGGCATCTGAAAAATGATACAAAACCCCAGAAGATTATATCCTAAGAAAAAAAAAAAAAGATAAAGGAGAAGCCCAATCTCTTTAGCTCTTTTTAAGATTTGAAATTTCAACCACAACAAGTTTAGTTTTGAACCCATAAATGAAATGGCATGTTAAGTTAGGTATCCAGCTTGCAGAGAAAGTTTAGCTGTCCAACAAAACAGTTCAACGGCAGTGCATGCATCTATATCAGCATTTTAGTTCAGATCAAGGTTACTCTTCGTAAATGCGTACCTTGCCTATCCTCACTGAGTGTGCTTTGGTTCCCCTTGTAGCGTGGGCTCAGGGCACACAGACCAGATCCCTTTGAGTGGAAGCTGCATGGGAAGACGTACTTCAGGATCACATCCATTGCATTCCCAGCGTCACTGGGCACTGGTGCTCAGGACCAGGGGAGAGCTCTGAAATGCGTACGCTGCGGATATCAGGTCCTCAGCACCAACTGGTTTGCTTTGCAAATCTTCCCCTATGGGTCCACACTTCTGGCTAATGTGCACACAATTCCTTTTTTAGTCAATGGCTAGAGGTGAATTTCCAGAAGGAAATCCCTGCCTAAGCCAAGGCACCATAACCAGTCTGGCAAGATTTCTCCTGGGAGATTTTCAGAGCCACCTTCTTCACTGTCTAGATAAGGAAAATAATAGTTTACACCAGGAGCTAAATCAATACCTAAAGTTTGGGTTCAAGTTGTAAGAAGTGGAGTTCAGCTTCCTTGCTGACTGAGTGCTGGCAGCCCTGCTTTTGAACTGTCTTTAATCAGTTAATTATTTTGAGCAGACATGTAGATTGATCATTTTCTTAAAAATACTAATATGTTGATTTGCCCCCTAACTTTTCTTTTACGTGTATAACAGATCAATATTACTACCAAGACTTTTCTCCTTTCTAAAAGAAAAAGTCACAAACTAGAACTTCCTTTAGCATGTATTGATGCTCATAAAACCTTTTTCAAAGCGTTTCAGATGTGACTTTTGATTTGCACTTATGTTTTATCCAAAAAGTTTCAAATATGTTGCATTTTTAAAGTTGTCCTTACATACTCTCTTTCTATTTCTGTAGTGTCCTACTTCTCTCTCTCTGTAGGTCCCTCTCTTTTTTATATGTATATATAAATATTTTATGAAAAACAGATGGTCTGGTAAAGTTGCTATCCGCTAAAAAGGCAGAAGATGAAACAGAATGGATCACATTATTCCCTAACTTCTGCTCATAAAAGAATTCTATTAACATCAAAGTGTGCATTCAAAGCTGCAGGACTTACCTCTACGTATTGAAGTGTTACCTACACGCAGTCCAAAACATTATTATTGTTCTAGGATGATAACTGTACTTAACCAGGGAAGCCTGGCAAGAAGAAAACTGTGCAGACAAATAGTGTTTATACGTGATTAAAGAGAATAAATATGCATTGAAAGGGACATTATCTTACTCTTCCTCAGTCTGTTCATCAAGAGATGGTGACCTTTCATTCTGCACATTAAAAGGTCTTTCAAGTTGGTGAATCTTAGGAGTGCAGATCTGTGTTGCTCCTACTTCTATCAGACAATGATGGGTGCTTGTAAGCCAACTTCTAAGCTCCTGGCATTTCGATAAAAAATGGTCTAAGGTAATAAATGATCAAACACCTGTTTGTTTTCCTTATGAACAGTAAGTGTATCTCTTTGTTAGTTCTAATCTGAGGAGCTACCCTGAGGATAATTCAGTGTCTCTTTCACCTGTGCAATATTGACTGGTTCCTCTAAAGACCTGGAGAAGTTTGACAACTCACTGTCAGAGAGGTGTCTTTGAAAATAGGGCACATAACAAGAAATCATCACTGTAATAAATTAAGTCAGTATTTATTTATTATTTTATTCAGTATTTATTTAAGTCAACTCAAATGTTACTTAAATTTGAATTTTCCATCAACTGAATCTGCAGAAGTCCATCAGAAACTTGAGCTGATTCAGGGAAAGAATGAACATTGCTCTTTTAAATAAAAAAGCTTCTCACCATATTCTTATTTCAGCACAGAGACAAAAGGAAACAGCCTTTTCAAATGGAGTATTTTGAATATTTTAGTATAACAGTAGAAGCTGTACAAACTTCTTTTTAATCCTTTTAAACTTTTGGGTGAAATAATTTTTTTTAACTCTTGTGGGCTTTTTATACTGAAGTTGTTTTTCTCTTTTAATGTGAAAAATGTACATGATGCTATTATGGTAACTCCTAAAATCAGGGAACTAAAGTTATATGTATGTTTTCTGAGTTATCTATTGAGCTGGTAGAGCGTACATTGCCAATACTCTCTGATTCTTTGCTCAACGTGTATCAAGATTTTGAAGTTCAGGTTTTGAAAGTATATATGACAGCTATTTCAGATTTTGATTCAGACATGCTGTTGACAATTTACAACACTACTGATCATACACATATTAAACCCCTGAGACCACAGTTTAATCTGGCTGCAAGTCATCTTTTACGGTTTTAGGCAGAAGCATTTTGCTAACTTTACGTTCTAACCTTTAAAATAAGTGGCTACATTTTATTATGTTCATATGCTATTTCACAATTAAAACAAAGTCTTTCTGATAAAGAAGTAACCTGCAAGCACTTTTTGCTTTTCAATGCAAAAAAAAAAAGAGTAATGCTTGCAATATTTTGAATGTATGATTAATTTCATGCTGATTATTTGAATGCATTGCACTAGTGTTCCTCAGACTTTTACAAGCTAGGAGTGCATATAACTTTTAAAGATAGGGCAATTTGTCCTCAAAATATGGATTTTTGTGCCATTAAAAAATGCTTTATAAGGTCTCTCAGGCCACCACTGCTGGAAAAAAGTCCTGCTGTTAATCTTAGTGTCAATGCCAATGTATTTAGAGACTCACAACATTGACTTCTGGGAGGGAGATTGTAAATGCCGATATATATTGGATGATGTGATGGGAATTGGTGACGTGTGTGCACATGTACAACACTGGGGCTTGAAACTTATTTTATTTTAGTTGGAATGCAAGAAAATACATGGGGAGAAATTCTGCTGGTTCCTGTTATAATTTAAATTGAGGTCTAAACTAAACATTGTCTTATGAAAGAGGTTTTTGAAGGATGAATGGAATAGTCAGTCCTCTATAAAAAAGAGGCTAATTTGAAAAAAGCTTGTCTATCCAACCAAAGGAATCTGCCTGCACTAGAGATATTTTTCTGTCTTTAAAATGATGCTGTTTGAAGCTCTTCTGCAGACGCTTATTTGAACTGCTTGGCTCTACTTCCTCTCTGTGTACTCACTCATAAGCAAAAATAGTAATTTGTATAAGCATGCAATCATGTTTTTCTACTGAAATATTTGCATGCAAATGGTTTTGACTCTTTCACTTTGAAAAACACTTTAAAAAGTTCTTTTTAATGAAAAAGAGCTCGCAAGGACTTCTTATTAGAACCAGCACTTTATGAAAAAGACAGGCCAACTTCACTTGAAAAAGTCATGGTGAATTAATAGTAATAAATAGTGTCACTTTGTTTGGCATAGAGAATTTCTTATAAAGTGTCAAAATGACAAGTAGCGTAATGGGAGAACACCAAGAACACAGGAGAAGAGACAAGTTTTGAACTAATATCAGAAACAAGCTATAAAGGAGGTGAAGCAAAGGGCTGTTCTGCATGGCTGGAGAGGAAAAGGAGAAAGTTCTTGTAACAGTTCTGGGAAGACTGTATGAAAAGAGATTAGTAATATTGGGTACGGAGCAAGTGAGCGGTTAAGAGCTTGGATGGCATTTGCTAAGGTCTGAAAACAAGGAAAACAATTCTGAGGAGAGATTTGGTGGGAGTTACTCTTGTCTGTGAGAAGCAGTAAAGCAAGAACAGAAAAACAGTTTTTGGGGATGCGCGTTCTAATATGCTGTACATTTACATCACAAAACAGCAGCTGCAACTGCACATACACTCCCAGAATGAAATCTGCCTCTGCTGAAACAAATAGCTAAATTTCTGCTGATTTCAAGAAAGCCAGTGTTTCAATTCTGGATAACACACGTGTGTAATAAGAGTAAAAGACTGTTATCCGTACATCACAGTTAACCACACAGGACTATTTTTATTTATTTTGTGATCCTGGGTTGTATGCCAGACAATCTAAGATGACTTGTAAAATAGGAAAAAAAAAAGTGAACCAAAATGTTCGTTATCCTGAAGCCCATTCTTTTTTTTATGAGATTAAAAACTACTGGTTAAGATAATGAAATCGTATATTATTACTTAGTTTATCTTGCAGTTTAATTATCACAAGCCATTTAAAAATCCTTTCACTACAAATGTTAACTAACATAACAGTATGCATTTTATAAGAACAAGATCAGCAAAACCCAAAGATAAATAATGACACTGAGTACAGCTTTTTAATTACCTAGTCTTTTAAGTTGTCCTTTGTTTCTTTTAATAGAAAATTCATAATAAAAAAGAAATCGAAAAGTGAGATTAAAAAATGCATTTCATCTAATACATATAAAATGTATTGCTACTATCATTTAGTTCCACAGTATTTTTTCTAGGATTTAAAAAAACCCCAACAAACGTTTCAGGGGAAAGGATGAACACTCTATAGACTCATATTTATTAAAATAATAATACTTTAATATATTGTTCTCCAGACATGGGCTTAAAAGCTTTTTGAAAATATTCTTTTTTTAATGGCAAAACTGAAGCAGAGAATTTCTACTTTACTACTTTTTAAAATTGTTTTTTGAAAATCTTTTTTCCCCGTCTCTTAAATTATCAAGTAAAATATACCCATTTTGAAAGTCTCAGTCTACCCACTCAATTCATGTTGAAGCTACCTGCCTAAATGATTAGCTGCTTCATCTTTGACTGAAAGATAACTGTTATATTCAGAGGAGACTGATGCTAATTATAGGAGAAGATAATACAACAAATTTTATTTTAATAGTATCTGGGTAATTGAAAGTTAAATGTCCAATAAATGTCACACTAAACCTTTATGTAAGGAAAAGGTATATTTTCTTTGAGGAGATAACTCACTTTCTAATGTCAGTGTGCTTGGCTACCTCAGTTACCTCCTCTTTCAATTTTTCCTTGCAGATGTTATGTTAAATAGCAGATGAAATACGAGCATCTTAAAAAATATTCTCAGGTTCTTTCTGCATTGCACAGCTTGCTTTCCTACAGGAACACTTGAGATAATTTGGACCCATAAACTCCTCAACAAGTTTCCCTTCTATGTAAATGCTTTAACTTTATTATAAAGCCCATCTTTTTGACCTTGCCAAAGCTTTAAAAACAATACACTGTCTTCAGTTGGGGAATGGAGAAAAGCATTAAAGTTTCTTGCACTGGTTGTAAATCAGATGTGTTCTCCTAGAGCACTTTACTTCTGTACTGAAAAAAAGGAAATAATGTTGCCAGTATAAGAAAGAAAACTAAGCACTTTAGATATATAGTAAAAATGATGAAGTAAAATAACAAAGAACAAGATCTGGAAACGGAACTGACATATGAATTTCATAATGTGAGATTTATAACTATTTAGCTTCTTTCCTCACTTCTCAACCCAGATCCTCTCTAAAGTGTTTAAATTTATACTGACAATCACAGTCCAGTCATTAGATGTGTCTAAAGACATCTCCAAATAAGCAAAAACAGAAAAAAAAAATCCTTTTAACTTACATAGGAATATGAAAAATAAAAAGTCTTTCATTCCTGGTGCCTATAAAAATGAAGGTGACAGTTGTGTTTAGAGGGAGATTCAGGGCATCCTCACAGGTCTGATGTGGGCAGACCCAAGCTCCCTCTGCCAGAACGACCAAAGAAAGACAAGACACACTAGCTCTATGCAGCGCCACGTTAACACAGGCATGCAGCTCCTGGATGGGCAAGCACCCATCAGGGTAGGCATGCCTACAGGTGGCCTCTTGTTGCATAGGTTCTGCTCAGCCAGAGCATTTCACAATTTGTTGTGTAGTGCTCCCTCGTCGAGGTGTATGCTTGTGCCTCCTGGCTTCTTTCCAGAGGCTACCTCTGATTCTCATGATTAAAAAGTAAGCCTGGCCTGAAACCAAAATGTTTCTCAGGTTCTGTGTCTTGCTTCTGTAATTTTGGGACTGCATCCCACGGCTGTACACCAGGACAAACCTCAGGCTTGCATTTGGCCCTCCCCTGTTCCCTGGTTTACATGAAAACGAAATCAAAGATGTGGTCAAAAGAGAGCCATGGTGCATTCCCATAGGTCCCCAGTCTGGACGACAGAGGATCTGAGACATCTGCTTGCACTGGTATGGTATGGATTTGTTCAAGGGCTGATCCACAATGTGAAGCTCCTGTGCAGCTGCCCAGTATGTCTGCTTGCCACTGAAACTACCAAGAATGTCTTTAGAGAGAACAAGGTAGAACAGCTATTCTACAAAAGGGACTTCAGCCAAATACCTAGAAAATAGGTCTTGGGGGTCTAATTTATTTCAGTGGTTGCTAACAGAAGTACTATGTTGTAATATTAACATGGCTGTCCATTTTATGGCACAAAGTCCAGCGAGAAATAAGAAACAAGTATATGAAGTTCTGTTATTTCCGTTGGCAATTCTCTAGTATAACAACATGGGATGCTCATGAAATTGGCTGTGTTTCACCTCAATTTTGTCACTTTGAGAAGCTCTCAGTTTTCAGACTCATTTGAGAACCACTGTTAAAACAGAGAGTTTAAAAGCTCTCCTCTGTGCACTGCAGTCTTGACCTGCAGCAGACTTCACCCTTCCCATCAAGGTTATGTGGTAGTTTTATGATCCACATTAACGTTCACTAGTGCACAAGTTGACACTGCTAAGTGATGTCTGCACGGGACAATTGGAATTTGAACCCAGGTTTCTAGATGTGAAGAGTTAAAGGATGTTCCACAGCTCCATTTGTGACTTCCCCTACCCTCTCCTTCTGCCATAATTTTGAAAAACTAGATAACACTAAGTGAAACCATTAATGCTGAATTCCAGCCAGACTAAATCAATCTGTAATTAATATTTTATAGGTTTACTTCACAGTTTGGTAATGCCATATTTTTCTTCACAATAATAGGCTGTGGGGCCCTATTCTTCTGTACATGTATATAAGGATTTACGTCATTGTTTCCCACTATTATTAATGGAAGCAGCCACACTATTCAAATAATATAGAAATAGAAAACAGGATGGGATATAATGGAAGAGAGTTACTAAGTTTCACACAAGTGGAAGATGATACAGAAATATTGTTTATCACTATATACAACACATATACAATTGTTACACTGATTTATGTAGCATTAAATAAATAAGTAGGTGGGTTAAGTTTTGTGGATGCTTAAGGTAGTCTTAGGAGCTGTAAGTGGCTGTATCAGGTCAGACCAAGGTTTACATAATTCACTAATGTCTGACAGTGGTGAGTAGCAGATGCCTCAGAAAGCATGGAAGAGCCTGTCAGGCACATACAGAAATGCCCCTGGAGCCCCGTACTGACAGAGGAGCATCTTTGTATTGGAAAGCCCTTACCTGATTTTTCTTCAGTGTGTTTGCTTAACCCCTTTTCTAAACCCATGTAAACTTCACTGGCAACCACACCATCATCTGGCACCAAGACCTGAGGCTTAACTGTGTCACTTATGGAAAAGCACTTCCTTCTGCTGATTTGCAATCTGCTATCTGTTGATTTAATCAGATAATTCTCCTGTACTATGAGAGACAGGAAACAGATTCTCTGTGCACATTTCCCTTGCTTCTCGGGGTTTTATAGGTCACTGCCACGTCTCCCTGGAGGTGTCTCTATTCTAAGCTGAAGGGTCGTGGTCCACAGAGTCATTCCTAGCGTGGAAGAATTTCTATTTCTTTGTTCACCCTCTTTGCTCTGTTCTGTATCACATTTAGTTTTAGTCAAGCTTTTTCAAGATGGAGAAGCCAAAGCTTTACAGAGTATTTAACATCAGCTAAAATTACAGTTCAGATGCAGAGCTGAGTGATAACATGCGGACTTCTAAACAAGAATCTGCTTTAGCATAGAGTGTGTAGAGACACAGCATAATTATTTTTTGTATTTTGGTAGCATTATAGACCTTAGGACCAACTTATGTGAGTAGCTGCAGGCTGCATCTAAAGCTTTCTGCTGCCTACGTGGCAAATGATAGGTTTCATAAAACACATCACACCTTAAGTGTGGTTCCATATTTTATATTGTTGATA
The DNA here is from genome assembly GCA_008921705.1 of Burhinus oedicnemus. Taxonomy (NCBI): domain Eukaryota; kingdom Metazoa; phylum Chordata; class Aves; order Charadriiformes; family Burhinidae; genus Burhinus; species Burhinus oedicnemus. The sequence continues at coordinate 694,713 of VFFE01006739.1, read as the reverse complement.
TTTATTTAACTACATATTAGCCAAAAGATTTTCTCCTATGTGGAAGAACTCTTAGCACTGGCTGTTTGTACCCTAAAAAGGTGTTCAGTTATCCTAGTTCATAAGAGGGAGATGACAGACTTCTTCAGGAAACGTATGGCAATTACTCGGATATTTTCAGAATATCTCTCATGTAACATTGGAAAACACAAATCTCTTTTTTTTTGGGTCATCCTTTAATGTGAAGGGATATAAGTGTGACAAAAACACAACTATATTTGATTCTGTCTGATGTTTAAATCTAGGGACAGCCTGAATGCTCTAAAGGATCTCATTGATTGTATGACTACAGAGAGCAAGAATAGAGACAATTTGAATAAATAACTTCTCGTGGCATATGACAGCCTTATTTTCTCCAGTGGGATGATGAGGGATTGTTTTGCAACTGATGTGTTACTTGTGTTTCACTTTAAGCTTTCTTTTGTCCAGAGAGCTTGTCTCATCTCACCTGCAATGCTTCAACTTGAGACTGCACTGCAAACCACAGAACAAACCACAAAATTATCTGGGTCTAATAAAAATAGTGTATGCAGGTTTACCTCTTCCACACAAACGTAAATGATCTTCCAGTCTATAGGAATGATATTCACCAGGAACAAATTACACCACTTTCCTGACAGTTACAGGAGCTTTCTGTTCAAACTGATTTTGATTTATACATGTTTCAATGCCATGTATGCCCATCAACACCTTGTATGCCCTCTGCCTCCTTGTCACTAGTATAGCTGTGAGAACAGCTAGACCATTTAGACTGAAAGACCCTCAATTTAAGCACCAAGGAGTGGTATGAGTGCTTAGGACATCTCTCTAGTTCTTTCAGCTGATCTGAGAGCACTGGAGAGTGCAGGAACAATTAAAGCACAGAAGAAGGTCAGCTTGCTCGCACAGGGAGAAGGAACTGGGAGGACGCATGCCAGAGCTGAGGTGACTGATGTCCCAGGCTTTGAACTGACTCATCGAAGAAGCAGGTAGCAACTATTTTTATTAACATTTCTATAGCTGGTGTTAGACTAACAATAGCAATGGTGAATAGGTTTGATACCCATACCTATTAAAAAAAAATTATAAAAATGTGGAGGTCTGGATTAGAGGTTCCAGTCCAAAATTGTCATATAATTAAAAAGTGGCATTGAATTTTTAAAGTAAAATTGTTTCAAGATGCTTATGCATCTTACTATCCTATTTATTATTCATATAAAATGAACCTTAAAATACCGTTAAATGATGTTCAGTGGTATCAGAAACAATTATGACTAACAGAGACTGATTTACCACCCAAGTTCCTCAGATTCAAATGCTTCACATTACCATATTTATTTACTTAAATTGAGCATTTATTTACTTGTTCTTAACATACAGCTACAGAAAAGTCAGACTATAAACTCATGTTCCTCTATTTTATCTGCCAGTATAATTTAACTCTCATAATAGCTGTTTCTCACTTTCTTTTTAAGAACTCGTCATTACTTTTATATACGATGTTCCACCCTCCAAGTAGAGGCCGTCACAAAATGCAATATTCAGATGCCGGTCTCAGTTGGACTGTATTCATGAGTACTTGAATCCTAGGGCTTGATTCAAGCTTATCTCCAAATTATCAGGTTACTCTCCTGAAATGGAGATTCCTGCCTCCATGACAGGATGACTTGTCATTCTGATGATATTTACTAGGATAATTTTACCAATACATTTCTTTGCATGGATGCTCTTATTTCTGAGTAATATCCGAATTTCTCCTGCTTGGTGAGTTATGGTCTTCCTACAATGGCAGTATAATTACGCTTTTACACTTCATCGTAGAAGCAAATGTTAAGCTCCATTACCAGTCTGCAATAAGTAAGCGATATTGTTTTTTCATGAGTTTCTAAGAGGCAGTGAGATGGATCTGTATTTATTTAAGAAAAAAGAAAGAACAATAAAACTTTTCAGATTTGGCTTTTTCATGTAATATAACCCTCTTTTACCATTCCAGTGACTATGCAGGTTGAACAAGTGGCTTTAAACATCTCTCTCAGAGTACTGTAATAGAAAATAATGTTATTATCCCTGTCCTGCTGAAGACCCTACACTAAATGAAAAGTCCTTATCAAGCCAGTGAGAGAGAATTTTTTCTCTGTCCTATGCCAGCAGAAATCACACAGAATTTGTGAAACATTTAGGAGTCTTAAATAGCTCTGAATTGCTTGGGCCAGAAATGCAACTAAGAAAGTCCAATAGCGGTCTGAGAGCAGGTCACAGAATCAAAGAATCACAGGGGTTGGAAGTGGCCTCTGGAGATCATCTAGTCCAACCCTCCTGCCAGAGCAGGGTCACCTAGAGCAGGTTACATCAACCTGTGCTCTGGTTTCTTGAAAAAGAAAGAATGGTTAATCTAACTGACTGCATGTTACGTTTTGCAAATTTTCAGGACTTTGCATAGATGAAAATAATACTTAAGACCAAAATGCTGTCAAAGTAATTTCAGCAGATCCCTACTGGGATGTCTGAAATCTTTCATTTGAATTCAGCATTCAACATCTCCGTGTGATGAACAGACAGTCTAACTAATGAGACTGAAGGATACCTTATAACCTTACTGTCAGTGAAGCTCTGCGGATGGACTGAAGACTGACACACTCACACCTGGTAAGAAGCGCAGACTCATGCTGGGTTGCAATTAGCACATACATTCTCATTCCTTATTGTCATTTTAATCCCTTTTCCTTATATTTTTTTTAATGAAGTATTAGGAGACTTTTTCAAAGATGAAAATTTTCTCTATGTTTATTTGCCTACAGATGAAAATAACCCCCTAACAGTAACCTGTGTTTAAATTCGGGAGAAATATAGCATTTCTAAAACACGAATAAGCTCTCCATGGTATTCTGTATCATGGAAACAGTGTCAGTACATAAGCAAAAGAAGAGAAAACATTCATATTATTCAAGAAGCATCTACCTTCTACTCCAACTGAGCCTGGACAGATTTGCAGAAACATGAAAGCACTGCATGTTCAGCACTACTTTGGTATTGTTTGTTTATCCTTTTTGCCATTTGAAGCAATTCCCATGCTTATCATAAAAGTTCACTCTAGAGCACCCTAGGAAAAACCTTACGTATTTGGATTTTTCCTGATATATATACATATAAAATCAGCATATTTTTTCATTAAATATATCTAACATTTTTTATATTTCTTTGCATGACACACACATACACACACAAGATGGTGGAGAATGATTATGTTTACTCAGGAGATTAAGCTTTTTCATAATTCTTACTGAAGCACATCTAATGGTTAAGATTTTGGGACTGTGTCTTTATCTGTATTTTAAAAGTCTAATCTAAATGCTTCTATAACAAAAATGGAACCAACATATCACAATCCTTATGCTTCCATTCTCTGAAAGAACAAACACTTCTGGGACACTGGTGTCACTGCAGAATTTACTGCCTGTCTTGGAAGTGTGCTCATAAATGTCATCATTAAAGTTTTGGGGTGGATGTTTTTTTGTTTTGGTTTGTTTGTTTTGTTTTTTTTTTTTTTTGTTTTGTTTTGTTTGGGTTTGGTTTTTTTTAGAGACTTCAGGAGGAGTTTTCTTTGTGATGATAACCTTGACATATGAATTGAATTTATATTAGGGGTTGTAGGCTCAAAGCAAACTTTCTTAGTCATCTCACCAGATATTTCTCATGTATTTTGGTAGTTGTAGAAAATTTCTGAAATAATTCAGAATCTGTAAGGTCTGTGAAGCAGATCATGTTGAGTGCCATCATATGGCATGTAAAGGACAACCAGGTGATCAGGCCCAGTCAGCTTGGGTTTATGAAAGTCAGATCCTGCTTGACTAACCTGATCTCCTTCTATGATAAGATGACCTACTAAGTGGATGAGGGAAAGGCTGTGGATGTTCTTTACCTGGACTTCAGTAAAGCCTTTGACACCATTTCCCACAGCATTCTCCTGGAGAAACTGGTTGGTCATCTGCTCATGGCTTAGACAGGTGTACTCTTCACTGGGTAAAAAACTGGCTGGATGGTCAGGCCCAAAGAGTTGTGGTGAGCTAAATCCAGTTGGTGGTCAGTCACATGTGGTGTTGCCCAGGGCTCAGTATGGGGGCCAGCTCTGTTTAATATCTTTATCAATCATCTGGATGAGGGGATTGAGTGCACCTTCAGTAAATCTGCAGATGACACCAAGCTGGGCAGGTTTCTTGATCTGCTTGAGGGTAGACTGGCTTTACAGAGGGATCTGGACAGGTTGGATCAACGGACTGAAACCAGTGGTATGAGGTTCAACAAGACCAAGTGCCAGGTCCTGCACTTCGGTCACAACAACCCCACGCAGTGCTACAGGCTTGGGGAAGAGTGGCTGGAAAGTTGCCCAGCAGAAAAGGACCTGGGGCTGTTGGTCGACAGCTGGCTGAATATGAGCCAGCAGTGTGCCCAGGTGGCCAAGAAGGCCAACAGCATCATGGCTTCTATCAGAAATACTGTGGCCAGCAGGACTAAGAAAGTGATCAACCCCCTGTACTTGGCACTAGTAAGGTTCCACCTTAAATACTGTCTTCAGTTTTGGTCCCCTCGCTACAAGAAAGACATTGAGGTGCTGGATCATGTTCAGAGAAGGGCAATAAAACTGGTGAAGGATCTCGAACACAAGTTTTATGAGGAGCGGCTGAGGGAACTGAGGTTGTTTAGCCTGGAGAAAAGGAGGCTGATGGGAGACCTTATGGCTCTCTACAACTATCTGAAAGGAGGCTGTGGCGAGGTGGGCGTTGGTCTCTTCACCCAAGTAACAGGACAAGAGAAAACAGCCCCAAGTTACACAAGGGGAGGTTTAGACTGGGTATTAGGAAGAATTTCTTCACCGAAAGGGTTATCAAGCCTTCGAATGGGCTGCCCAGGGAAGTGGTTGAATCACCATCCCTGGAGGTATTTAAAAGATGTGCAGCTGTAGCACTTAGGAACATGGTTTAGTGGTGGACTTGGCATTGCTAGGTTTATGGTTGGATTCAATGATCTTAAAAGTCTTCTCCAACCTAAACGATTCTATGATTCTATGCAAACAATTGACCAAAATTCCTCTCACCTTTCTTGTCCTACTGAGACACACTTATGTGTGTATTTTTATCCTCACTTTCTCCTGCAATGAGTAACTTTTGAACAGTGGGAGCCAAAACCCAGACTATAGGGATTTAAACTCTTATTGACTACCCTCCTGAATTCCCTCTTAGACATACAGCACACAAAGGAAATTTTTATGCAGTCGCCCAGCCAGCCTTCACTGATTTCACTTGTAACGCTGAGCTGTTTGGAGAACACTGTTAAAACAGGGCTGTTAAAGACAAACATTGACAATAATTTGATGCATTGTATAATTTAAGTTAGAATATCAGTATTGAGCAGAATCAGTCCAGTGAGGGTAGCACAGCCTGGCTCTGCCAAAAAAAGCACAAGAAAAATGTAAAAATAAAATTTCTATGAGAATTCATATTGTCATTTCTGTAACAACACACATTTTAACACCAGATGGAAGATGCCTTGGTAGCAAGGAAGGGGATCTCTCTTTAATTAAAGTTATATAGTTAACAAGTTATAAAGAATGGATGCTAAATAGGCAGAAAAAAAAGATTTCTATTAGTGAAGTAATAATCCCCAATGAAATATAGCAAGCCACATTTTTTTTCCTATGAGCAGCTTAGCAAATTTTCTTGCTTATTCACCTTTGTTCACACAGTACATATAGCAACTACTGTATAGAAACTAAATCAAAGTAGACACAAGGCCAAAACATTTGACTTTTATTTAGCAGCTTGGTAGAACATGAGGAAATCACCTTTTCTGAGCAGCACTTGACACACACCCTCCACAGAACCATACGCACCCTCTGTTAAAGGTAAAGCATTACAGAATGAATACAACAGTCGTACTGTTCCTCTTTCCACTTTCCAAAAGTGATGCCTTCTCGCCTAAATGATATCATTGCCCAAGTGTTTCAAGAAGTTTAATTAAATGTATCACTTCCAATAAATTCCTTGGGCAAACAGGTTACCATAGGGGCACATAAAGAATGTGAACATTAATTGCATTTGAGATTAGCCTTGTTGAATTGAATTCTCACACACTGATACCCTTCGTACTTAAGCCATAAATATCCAGCATTTATACATCCAGCTATTGGCAGGTTTACTGTAAAGTAATATTCCCACTAGACCGCAAGCCTACACAGGAAGAAGTTCCCACTAGCAAAAGTACCTGCTTACAAATGATCAGTGAGACAGACAGAACCTCTCTTTTGATACCCTTTATAAATGAGGTATTTCTGTTCAATATCTTTCCATTAACAACCTCTGCATTAGAGAATTGTAGATGAAAAAACCCTATAGTTATATAAACCACCAAAATTTTCTGGAAAAAAAAAAAGAAAAGAAAAGAAAAGAAAAGAAAAAACAAAGCAAGGACACCTAATGAAAAATCCAATTTGCTGATAAATTAATTCAATTCCCTACTGACCCAACCCTGACTAAACATGCTCCATGTGGGAGAGACTGAAAGACGAATTTGCTAATTAATGTTAATGCAGAGATTGGAACAATTAGAAAAATAGGCTCACATCCCTCTTTTACTCAGTGAGTACAAACATGGTAACTAAATCTTTACATTTGCAAGAGCTATTGTGAATTAAACAATTGCATTAGACAGAACACAAGTAATAATATAGCAGTCCCCTTGTGCAGGGAAACATTAGCCAAGTGAGGAATAGCTGTTCTTTCTGGGTTTACATTTAATCATGTCCTAATATCTTGAGTACCATGTGAAAATCATAAGGGATTAGTACTACTGTGGCACTTTGAATAGTCTAAAAGATTATCATGCCTGCACATCTTTTCTAGGCATATTCTAATAGAGACTTTTAACTATTTGTAATTAATTGATTATTATAATTGTATTTCAGTGAATATAGTTGTAAAACAGAAAAGTGGGTAAACTCATAGGTATGGTATTATAGACTAATGAGAGATGAGAAAGCTCCAGATGGCTCAAATTAAAAGTGGCTGAGTTCCCTTTTGCAGTGGTTACTTTCACCACCCATAAAGTTAATTTTTACAACGAGTAAATGAAGACTGTATACATGGTGGTGACTTGCCTGACTCCTTCCTAGTTTTAATAGCTCTGTTTTAAAAATTAATTCTGGATGAAGTAAGCTTCTCAGCCTACACAAGGGAACCTCATAATATCAGTTATTATTTTATTGAGTTTATTGGTTTCTATATGAAAGCAAAAATAGTGCAACAGACATTTGCCAGTTCCTAATGTTTTCACCATTTCTATAAATTATTTCTTAAAATTGTTTATGATATATTTCCATTTTTCCACCATGTTATCTCTTAACTATTGATCAACATGACTCTAAATATAGATCTACTCAAATGGTAGACTATAAGGAGCCATAATGGACTACTGGGTAACTAATGTTTGTTTTAACAAGTCCATAACCATGTATTTGCTATAGGAGATACTTTACTATGGCTCCAAAGGAGCTATTACGAGCTATTGACTCTGAGCACATTCTTACCCATCTAATTATGTATTAATGTTACTGCTGTTACTGTCACAACAGAGAAAAAATTGAAGTAAGGCAAAAAGTTAAGAAGTAAAGTAAATGCAAATTTATTTAACATTGAAAATTCTAAATTAAATGTTTCTTTCCTCCCATTTACATGTTTCTTGGTAAAAACATAAAATTGATGAGCAGCTGAAAGGAAGAGGGATGACTATTAGATCTTTCTCCCACTCAGTGGATTCAGTTTCCAGTAAGTTAGACAGTTGTTTTGTTTCATTCTGCATTCCCAAACAGAGATGTCCCACAAATTTCTCTTTTAATATAGAGCTGAGTGAAAGAAAAAAGTTTGGTTTATTTTCACACCTGTACTGTTGCTCTCCACATGATTTCCAACCTTACTGAGAAGGGAGATTCATTCCTTTTGAGTTATCTGTGTTCAATTTTCAGTTACATAAGGAAATGTGAAGTGAGGAAAACTTCATTTATTTCTTTATTTTATAATGAAGAATTTGCATAGCTTCAGCCCTGGCAGCATGGAAAAAGCTAAGAAATAGAAGAGGGACTTAATGATATCTTCGAAAAGGGAAGCAAAGATAAAATGAAGGAACAACTCTCTGCAGATGAACTAAGTATCTTGTCACCTCCCCAAAATACAGCAAGACCTTGAGATTCACTCCCAGCTTTCCTGCATTCAGGGATTTGACTGTATTCACATTTAAAGAAATAAAAACTACCTAAGGCTGACAGTGGACGTATCTGATGGTGCTATCAAAGACAAGCCAGGGACAGTATCATTTTGGAAGACAGCCAGTTTCTAAGCCTTTCTCTGTCACATTAAGATTCTCTAAGGACCCTCACAATTACACGCGTGATGACCAGGCAATCCATACCTGGACATCTTGCTTTTCCAACAGATAGCAGACATAACCAATAAAGTGGGTCAAAAGCAGAGACCTTTCTGAAATTCCTGCTCTAAAGCTTCATCAGAAGCCTGGAATGCAGAGGGAAGAATATTTTTTCCTTTAAATAAAAAACCCCCAAAATCTCTATTCTTCAGTAGTGCGTTCAGTCTTCAGCACCTCTAAATCAAGACCTTTTCTTAAAATATGCAAGAGTCCTTATACCCCAGGGGAGAGAATGGGAAATGAGTTTTTCAGCAAAATTGCTCCTGGACGTGATTTGCTATGGCCTCTGACCAAAGACTTCCTGAACTGAGAATGAATCACCCTGGCAGTTACAGAAAACTAAGCAGCAGAATACATATTTTCCCCAAACCACGTGATTCTAAACATTACCCAAAGTCTTAGATAGAATCCATTTCACCTAACTGCAGGCATCTGTGGTGTAGATGTTTAGAGCTGAGCTAACCAATTAATCTAGGCAACTTCTGTTGTCATTTGACAGAAACAAACACTTTGAAAGCACAATTCATTTGACTTATTTTAGCCACCTCTACCAGAATGAGGTGAACTGCATCGTAATATAAATATTAAAAATAAAACTAAGATGCCCAGCTTAGATATATAGTAATCCATATTTAGTTTGATTAATTACCCTCCTTAAAACAAAGTTCAAGGAGTACAAAAGATCACAAGTTACACACCTGAAGGAACTATATAAATGAACAGGTAAGATCAAGAGCTTTTCCAGTGTCCTTCAGCAGCACCTCACCATTAATTGCATTAAAAGTTACAGCCCACAGATCATATTTAAAAAAACATAAAACCAAACCATACCCAAGCACAGTATGTCTAAGAAGCATCCTGAATAGCCTGACTTACCTTCAAATTTGAGAGTTTTAGTGAACCAACTGTCCAGAGGAAATTGCTTAAAACACTAGCTACGTATATCAGGTTAAGACTATCACCTGATAGTCCTAATGATAATTAGATTTGAAGGGATGTCTGGAGGTCATTAGGGCTAACTTTGAGGATAGATTCAGCTTCAAAGTTAGCTCAGGTTGCTTAGGGCTAAGCTCAGCTGAGTGCTGAATATCTCCAAGAACGGAGAATCTACAGCCTCTCTGGGCTACCTGTTCCAGTGTTTGACCATCCTCTTTCTGAATTTTTTTTCCAAAAAATGTAAAAAATCCCCTGCATCTGCAAACGTTACAAAATGTGGTGAAAAAGCAATAACGTTGCTGTTAGCAACAATATTCTACAGTCCTTCATTTAATAGGTAGCATTCAACATGAGAAAGGAGAGGAAGCATGGATGTACACTACTTAGAGAGAAACCCAACAACCTGTTAACCGTTTCCTTGGCATAGTTTAGTAAAGTACTTAGTTCGATTCAATGTGATAATATATTTAGCTTTTGCAGTTCTACTCTTTAAAGAAAAAAGAGACAAAAGAAGAAGGGATTTCTTCGTTAAAGAAGTCTGAGGACAAGAGGGGCTACAGTCTTTTTTTGCTAAAATAATCTACTGAGCAATGAGTGTTATGGATGCTCAATTACGCCTAATTGACAACCAGTAGCTAGAGATAGCTAACAGCTTAGGTTATAGACACACATGCTCTTTGTTCTGGTTGTCCCCAGCTCAGTTTTAAACTACCCTGACTCCTATGGCTGTATTTGATCTTTATTTCATAAAAGATGACTGCATTGCAAGTGAAAGAACAGGAAAGAATGAAGAATCATGGCTTAGACGCATATTTGGAACAGCCTCAAAGAAATTACAGACATTGTAAGCATAAAATCACTGACTGAATTAATTAACTAATGAAATACCATTTCTCAGTTTCCTCCTTCTGCATTGTAATGCTGTGTGCCCTTGAACTGCTGCCTGTACTCACTCACAAGTCTTTATTGTCGAAAAAAATGAATGAGACACAAGAACATGTACTTTCTATTATATATGTTATGGACAATTTCAAATTATGCCAAATAGTCAGAATAGGGTTGCAAAAATGCTGCAAAAGCAACATTGATATATATAATTCAGGAGCAAGAAATGTTTTTTGCAGTATCATCAAAACTATAGCCAAGCTAGTGTGTATAGATATAGTCATCTCTTTATTCTGTACGGTAGAACGGTTCATTGCAGCTCTTGCTTTCTGCTATATATTTTGAAGTGAAAATTAGGGCAGTTAGGCATGGGTTTACTAGGGCAGGTAATATCACCAGCAAACAAATCAGATGAAAAGGATTTGGCCTTCGTTAAGACAACTGAACTTTGTAACTGTCCCTTTCAGCAGAGTAAAATAGAGGCACCAAATAGTGGTAGATGTCCATCTGTGTCATTTCCCCTCTCCTTTTAGCTCATAAGAAGCAGTTTGAACAGTTACAGCCTTAAGGTGATTAGATGCTGTAGGGAGAGCAGAACAGTCCTGTGCTAGAGCCAGTGGCCCCCATTACATAGGAATGTGCACGCTGTGAAGATTACTGAAGAGGTCCTCGTTGCAAAGGACCACCAGCTCATCTCATCTATTTTAGACACCAATATTAGGATATGATGCATCACACCCCTGAAGTACATATTTCTCTTCCATGAACATAAAGGCAGCACAGGGAAAGCAGCACTACTGTCTGCACAGGAGATACCTAGAGTAACAGGAGGTGGAGTGAAGCTTGGCCAGGCAGCCAAGGGACCTGCTTGAGGACCAGTATTTCTGGGGCTGGAGATTGTGTATTTCCAGTGACAGTGGCATGGAGAGAACTGCAGACAGCAGTTATCAGTGGCTGTTGAGGAGGTGGCAGCTCTGGGATTGGGGAGCAACCCTGCGTCACTTGCTGGCAAGCGCATGGTGCAATGCTGGGAAGCATAGGAATTGGGATTAAAGTACAGGAAGGAAACGTAGGTGGAAGCAGAGGGGAAAACAGAAACAAGGTTGGTTTCCTGGTCTGAAGAAGGTGAGGAAAAATGAAGGAAGTGTGTGGATGTGGGGTCCTGGGTTGAGGTGCTGAGAAGGACAAGGGCCATGGAGCTGTCAGGTTGAAGACGGGCTTTGGGCAAATTGTCAAGATGGTGGGAAGGCAGCTAGTTATGCTGTGTTTCAAAAATGTGGGACCCCTGTAAACTTTTCTCTCACCTCCTCATTATTTTAGACCATATTTAAGAATACATATTTTTTTCTATGCTGTGAGGATAGGATGTGAGACCAAGCCTCTGTCATGTCGTGAGTTGGAGTAATCAACAGATCCTGGGATGACATCCCTGTAGAAGGGCTGAGAGACAAATTCCTGAGTAATGGTCCTAAAGTACAGGCAAATGCAAATACAGAAAAATAAGAGATGAAAATTAAACTGAAACAGAAGATAATTTATAGAGAATGAGAGGATGGTTCAGAACCAAGGAAGAAAATATATCCCCTGTGTGTGTTACATCCCCCATCCCTCATTCCCTCCACTCCGTTTCTACTGCCTTCTGTTATAGTTTCTGTTCAATTTAAACCAGTATCAAGAATTCACAGAAGATTAAATTAAATCTCTTCCTTTAGAAAATAAATTACAAAGGACGACCTATTAAAAGCAGCGTCTTTAGAAATGAATAGTAAATGGCAAAATTAATATCCAGTCTGAACTGAGAATAACTCAAGTTTCTGTTTGAAGCAGTAGGAATTTAAGAGCCCAAAGGAGTTTGGATAAAATAACAGCAACTGAACTCAATAAGGGTTTAGCAAAACTCTTCAAGAAGTACATAGATGTTCTTACAAATCAAATATTAAGGCTGCGAATACAGCTTTCTTTTTCAAATCCTTTCTCCTAATGCCAACCAAAGAGCTCTTTAAGACACTTGCCTTAATTCATATGCCTCCTTTCAAGCACTAACATTTTTTCTGATCAAGTAAAACTCCACAATGGCAAGGATCATGTTGTAAAGTGTTATAAGTTAGTAAAGCAACTCGTCAGAACTGAATTTACAGTAATTCAGGGCTGCATGGTGTTCTGTTCTTCCAGACCACCAGGATATCAGTAACAATATCGCCAGTGAGTGAAAAAGTGCTAAGAGCTGTACATAAATGGTACATTTCCCAGGGCTTATCTGAAAGTTGTGACACCTTTGCTAGAGGAACTGCTAGGTCAAAAAATGGTCCTCTCCTGGTTGTCATATTCAAACCGAAAAATAATTGTCTGGCGAGTCAAACTAGCTTTTTCCAACTTTCTATTCATTTAATTTAGTATGTTTTCACAGAAATATTCCCAGCCAGTAGCAGCATTGTCTAAACACAAAGCTGCATCATGCTGCTGTCTTGTACACAGAATCTAAAGGTTTTGCTTTTGGTGTCAGCATGCATGAGAAAGAGGATTTTCACAGTTGCTTTGAGTTGTATTTCTTAAGACATAATGGCTTTGCTTGTTCATTATTGCTTTAAAATAACTACATATTTTCTACATTAATACTGGGTTTCACTGCGTTTTTTTCCCCTCCTGCACTGAAACGCTGAGTGGTGCTTCATTTGCCAAAAAACAGATGCTTCTTCCTTCTCCTCCTGTAGCCAAATGTTTGATTCGGATGGGGTTTTGCATCTGTTATATCAGTTATGGGAATTGCAGGAACTCATTAGCACTCAAGCCCTATGTCAGCAGACTGCCTTCGGGAGAGAGAGGAAAATGAGTGCCCCACAAATAATCCACAGCAGGAGGTTTCATTCGTTCAGAGATACCAGACAGGTACCTCTAGTTCTGTAGCTATTTCTATAGGTATTTCTAAAATACCTACTTTTTCTTCATAAATATGCTTATATTATCTGCTGCCTATAAATTAGTCTGACCATTGATTTCACTGGGAATAGAAATACTGGAATAAAAATCAGTAATTTATTTTTAGGTGACTGCTTACGGATTGGATTTACTTTAACATAAGCAATCTGTGTCCTGCAGACACTTCTAAAATAAACTTTGGAGGTCACTTTCCAAAGTTATACCATATGTACTGGCAAAGCTCTACCTGGACTTTTTTTGTTCCTTTTTATTGGTACCTTTATAGGACAACACCTTGTTGGCATAAGAATGCACTCAACTCCTCCTCCCCCCTGATAACAGTGTCTTGTTGTTAGGATGGATACTGGCCTGGAATTTAATGCAATTGAATGTTTGTTGCAACTTTATCACTTCTTTTCAGGACAGATGTGTTTAAGTAGCATGGCAAAATGAGAGAAGGAATATATTCGTTTTCTTTAGCTTTCTCCAGAATTTCTTTAGGGCACAAAGGTGTTACCATTTGGATGCTTTAAAGTATAAACAATGTATTTGTTCCCTTTTATGCTGAATAAACAGACCAAGCCCCTATGAAATGTCAGATATATTCTTAGCAACAGAGCTATTTCTCATAAAGGATCACCAGACCTAAGCATATTTTCTTATTTATAATTAGCAGCTTTGCCTTTCCAATCAATCCTTTTCTACATCTTAACATCCCAGAAGTTCTCTTCTGTTCCCTTTGAGGTCTGTTGCCTGACACATATAAGATAATGTTTTTATTTTGGTGCCATATCCCCATGGAAACAGGAATTACACTGCCATTTATTGAGTGTTTTTGAGAACAGCTGCCCAACCACCACCTCTTAAAAATCAGTTGGCTAGTTATGCCACACCAAGTAGAGCTTGCCAGTGGGTACTATGAAAAGTATTTATATTCCCTGTTCTAAGATGAAAGACACTGCAAAGCACTTAAATACACTGGTTGAGAATGAAAAATAAGACCACTGAAGACTGAATGGTTATTTTCATATACATGCAAAAATGATGTAACTGAGTGATTGCGTAAAGCAGCTCTGTTGAGCAGAGAAGGCTGTTCAATAATAAATTCAAGAATTATTTTCAGAACTTCTGTTGTTAAATGAGTGGCAGCATTTGGCCTGATTATTTTTGGTTTGACAGTTGTGATAAGGAATCCACTTTATTCCAGTTCTTGTAGTAAGTTTCTTCCACTTATCCCAACCAAAGAAGCCATACAGAAAATGACCGGATATAATTCAAACCACAGCCTATGAAAGCAGAGGCTTGTTTAATTTCCAGAACCATCCTGCTTCATGTATTATTCCTGCAATTTAATGTAATGGCTTTCTTAATGTTTCACTTGGATTCACTTCAGTAAAATGGCCTTTACCCTCCCTTCCCCCAGTTTCCTGCTTAGAAATTGCAGATTAATGAGAATTTGCATGGATGAAATGAATTCTACCCTGTCAACTCTTAATTATTTGTGGGTGGTTTACAAGTTTTGGGTTAGTTGGAGTGCAGATGTGGGGACACTGAGCCGGCTCCTTTCAGAGCCAGGTCTGGTCTGGCAGGGCTTGTGTGCTAATATACAGTGCTGCGGGAAAGTGACTCTATAGTTTCCAGGTCAAACTGGCCCAGAAGCGGTTCAAACACTTTACGGAGCCTAAACTAATACCATTTGGTCTCCCTGCACCATGCAGAGTCAACCAAATGGCTCTGCATGGTGCTAGTCCAAGTCTGGCGCAGCTGGCTTGGAGAGGAGGTGAAGAGTTTGACTGGCACAGCGCGATAGGTCATAGAGCTTTCTTTCTCCATGTCTCTGTGCTGTTTTTCAGCAGTGCTCCTGATCCAAGGGATTATTGCTAAGAAGCAGAATGAAGCTAATGTCCAGAGCCAGCGTGGGTCTGGTGCCATGCCCAAGCTGGTACACACTGCTGGAGCGGGAGCCTGGGATAGAGACAACTGAATGGCTCTGATAAAGTCAGCTGGGGGCTACCTGCCTTGTTGGCTCTGCCAGCCATGCTGGCCATTGACTGCCTTTGTCTCATGCCCAGTCAATTCTGTTGGATATCTCAGGTATATCTGTCTTCCTTACCTGTGGCAAGCTGATGCCAAACTCCTTTCGGAAGTAAGGCTGAATTTTGGGGATACTTATCGAGTAACGTTTGGGAAAAAAATGTTTTTTCTCAGTGAAAAACCTAATTTCTGGTTAAAATATGTATGTCTGCTCAATGGAAGTATTGTTCTGCTGTAAGAATAGCAAAAGCATTTAGTTTTTCTTAAAACTGCTTTTAATCATGTTACAAATTTCCATTCCATCTGATGGAGAAGAGAAGTGAAGAGAAGAGAAGAGAGAGAAGAGAAGAGAAGAGAAGAGAAGAGAAGAGAAGAGAAGAGAAGAGAAGAGAAGAGAAGAGAAGAGAAGAGAAGAGAAGAGAAGAGAAGAGAATATTTCAGTTGGAAGGGACCTACTACGATCATCTAGTTCAACTGCCTGACCGCTTCAGGGCTGAGCAAAAGTTAAAGCATATTATTAAGGGCATTGTCAAAATGCCTCTTAAACACTGACAGGCATGTCACACAGCAATGTTTTAGCCTTTCTTCTGATTTCAACTGTGGAAATTTCCTAAAGAAACAATATTTTGAAAAAGAAATTGTTGTGGAGAGACAGGACACTTTGGTTTTCCTCCTAAGTGAATTAGAGTGGGTGCTTGCTTGCAGGCACTGCTCAGACCTATGCCTGTCCCTCCGGAGCTGGGCACTGCAGCAGTCGTCCCCACGGGAGGTGCTCGCTTAAAGGATTAAGGAGGCTGGTACCTCCAGCTAGCACTCCTGACAGTGTAGCAAGTACCTGCCTGGAAGCACTTAGGGGTCTGGTTTTCCCCAAACTCCTGGAGTCCTGACTTAGTATGTGGGAGACGGGAGGTACTGAGAATGCTAGGAATCCTTGCTAAGGGTCTAGCTGTCAGGACGTTGAAACAGAATCTCTATGTAACTGGGAAGGGGACCAGCCAGCACAGTATGAGCTGCATCAAGGCATTCCTCTGTGGTTGCATGCAAATTGGGAAAAATTTCTGGAGCTGATCAGCCAAATCATGCCAGGAAATTAAATGTGGGAGTGCTTGTTAGCACAGACCAAAGGGATCCAGACTTACTGCTATAGACGGTGACGTTTCTTGTCTAGGAATATTTGCCTAGCATAAGGGTAACATGAGAAGGGTTACATAAAATATCTGGCTTCTGTGGGAGCTAGTCCTTACTGGTCTGGAGTCTGTACAAAGGGAGCCTCCTGATCCCCAGCTCCATAGTGGGCAGACTGCATTCTTCCATCCCAAATATGCTGTACAACAGGGCTGCTCAAGAGCCATTAAAATGTCTCTGAATTATACTGTTCTTTTTTGACAATGAGCTTAAAACAGTTTTGAAGAGGAGCATGTGACAGGAGGTCCTCACTTTATGTGGTTTCTAGAGATGAAAGGGTCATACCAGAGCAGATACAGAGAAAGCAGAATATAACCCTGTACTCTGGCTACCAATGAGCATTACTGCCCATTTAGGAGTACTGGAACCAAAACAAACTAAATTATTTACTGCACATACTTGAAAAGAATCTTAAAAATTACATATTATTGCCTGAAACTCTTCTGTCAAACTCCACATCAACAGCCATGAGTATGTTGTATGAGTACGTAAAAGACAGGTGGACGTGGTGCTTAGGGACATGGTTTAGTGGTGGTTTTGGTAGTGTTAGGTTAATGGTTGGGCCTGATGATCTTAAAGGTCCCTTCCAACCTAGACAATTCTATGATTCTATGATTTGATTTTAATTCTGAATTTGATACAGCATTTAATTGGGCCAGGGATCTGGCTTAGATCCTGAGTGGACTTCTTGAGCTTTTATGTTGGGAAACTTGTTCTTGTGCCTCATTTTTAAAATATTGTCTGTTTTCTGATAGATTCTTCTGGGTACTGGAATGTTGAGAGAGCATTAACAAACACCAGTTTATTCAAAACTAGGTTTCCAAAGGTGCAATCGATGAATGACAGGTCCCACATAAAATGTCGAGAAAGCTAAATGACATGCTTGAAGGGAAAAGCTTCCATGAAACAAAGCCTACCCTGAATTTAAATGTTTTTTACTGTAATAGAAGCTGGAGTACCTATCACACGCACATGCATGGGAACATGAAGCTTTGGGAATCTGATCCTATAATGATGAATTTTAGGTATTTCTGTATGCAACACTGATCTCCCTACAGATTTGTTCAGAGATCTGAGATCTAAAATGTGCTGCAGGACATTGTTTCTCTTTGTACCACATATATGTGACCTTAGAAAATATCTCTCTTTAAGAGGATATCTTACTTTTCTAATTTTTTCAAGAAATGTTTTTATTGCATTAATTTATGATATGTAGAGCAGACTTTTTCTTTTGTTGAGGGTGTATCTTAACTTTTCTTTGGAGTAAAACTTACACCCCTTGGAACTGACGCATCCTAGTGGAAAGAAAAAACTTCTAGAAGCATAACCACTCCTGATATTTTCAGGTTTCTGTAATTATCTGTTTTAGAGAAAAGGAGATTCAGGGAAAATCCAAAATTAAGAAGTGCCTTTGTGACTGATTTTTCAGCCTTGTTCTTCCAGCTGTCAGCAAAGGAAAGAGTGATCCCCTCCTAATATGTAATCTTCATGCTGACTGTGAAGAAGTAGCAAAATCAAAGGGAACACCTGCTCAAGGTACTCTCAATGAAGAGAAGGATGGATTGATTCTTCTGTCTGAAGCTTCAGCCAGTCTTTGTGCTCTACAAAAGGGGGCACCAACATCTCTGGAAGGGTGCCAGGGAGCAAATTCCAGTATCTCTCATTCCTTCCAGCACAGATTTTCCAAAGCTGTGAAGATATGTAGCAATTCAGAGCAGAGAGAAATATTAATCTGGGGAAAGCTACTAGGAGAATCTAATTCAGAGAGATTTTTTGTAGCTTTTTTGAAGAAATATTTCTTGTGAGAGCTTATCAGGCAGAAGAGAATCCCAGGGCAAAGACTATTGCATTCAGTTTCAATCAGAGTGACGATCTTATTGTCCTGTTTTTGAATATGGTAGGAATACATTTTCTCTTGGTATTACAATGCCCTTTTCTAAGGAAGCAGCAGTAAGTTTTATCTGAGGCATATTAATGAAGTCCTCTGACAGAAGCAAGACTTCATAGGAAATTCCCATCTCACTTTAACTCAGCTGTCAAAAACAAGGGGATGAAGAGCTATACAGCCTTTTTTTAACTTTGCAAAGCATCTTTTAAAATTTTGCTTTCTTAAAATACAGAAAATATGAAAAATATGGACCTTCTCCCCCCCAGTTGTGGAGTTCATTCAGTTTAGTGGTCAGGTTTTGCTCACAAAACAGCCCTAATGATTTCTCTTCCTCCAAATGTCACAGAATCACAGAATCGCAGGGGTTGGAAGGGACCTCTAGAGATCATCTGGTCCAACCTCCCTGCCAGAGCAGGCTCACCTAGAGCAGGTTCCACAGGACAGTGTCCAGGCAGGTTTGGAATGTCTCCAGAGTTGGAGACTCCACCACCTCTCTGGGCAGCCTGTTCCATGCTCTGCCACCCTCAAAGTCAAGAAGTTCCTCCTCATGTTTACATGGAACTTCCTACATTCAAGTTTGTGCCCGTTACCTCTTGTCCTATCACTGGGCACCACTGAAAAAAGACTGGTGCCATCCTCCCGGCACCCTCCCTTTAAGTATTTATAGGCATTGATGAGATCCCCCCTCAGCCTTCTCTTCTCCAGACTCAAAAGACCCAAGTCCCTCAGCCTTTCCTCATCAGAAAGATGTTCCAGCCCCCTCATCATCTTTGTAGCCCTCTGCTGTACCCTCTCCAGCAGTTCCCTGTCCTTCTTGAACTGGGGAGCCCAGAACTGGGCACAGGACTCCAGGTGCGGCCTCACCAGGGCAGAGTAGAGGCGGAGGATAACCTGCCGCGAGCTGCTTGCCACACACCTCTTGATGCACCCCAGGATGCCATTGGCCTTCTTGGCCACAAGGGCCCATTGCTGCCTCATGGTCATGCTGTTGTCCACCAGGACTCCCAGGTCCCTTTCCACAGGGCTGCTTTCCAGCAGGTCAACCGCTAACCTGTACTGATGCGTGGGGTTATTCCTCCCAAGGTGCAGGACCCTACACTGTCCTCTTAAAAACAGTGTAATACCTCAGCTTGTAAGTGGTATGCCTCACCACCTCCCCTTGGAAAGATGGAGAGGAGTCACTGAGGAGTGAGAACGCTGTCAGAAAGCTTAAGGAGTAGTTTAAAAGTGTCTCTCGCTGCAGTGAGGTGTAAGTATTTCCATCTTCCATATAAGAGACTCTAAATTGCTTCAGCCTATCACAACTATGTAAATAGATTTAGTGCACAGAATGAAGTTGTCTAGAACCACTGGAGGCAATTTGTACACTTCAGAAGATAAAAGAAGCTGGTTTCTACCCCTGCTTTGAGCTGGGAATCAATGAGGAGATGTGACTGGATGGACTATCTCAAGGAGCATCTTACTCCATGCTATTTATGCCTCAGCTGCCTGGAAGCGGACTTTGCTCACGCACTGGCTGGGAAGGAAGTTCCTTTGCTCTTTTGCCTTTAGATGATATCTGACCTGCAGTCCTTGCAGATACAGCTAAACACATCTTAAATTATTGGCAGACTGCAGCAGCAGGGAGCCCGGTGCGTGCTAACTGACAGAATATTTTACTTTTCTTGGTAGGTGGCTTTTTCCACACTATTCTGAGCTGTGCTATTGCAGCTAAACAGCTACCAGTGTCTGAGATAGCAGATATAAAGTAGCTTAGTTAATTCCAAATTACCTGCAGACATTGTGCTTCAGATTTACTGTTTGTTTATCATTCTTGAAGAGAAAAGGGAGCAAAAGCAATTTTTGGATGTTAATATATTTATTCTTAAAAGGCTTCTCCAAACAACAAACAACAAAGGACTAGAAGAGATGTGTGCCACTGAGATTCTGTATTTCAAGACTCTTACGATATAATGCTTGTCATAAAATTATCAGACTGCACCTTAAAAGCAATTAATTTTGTCCTCACTACTCGAATGAAAAGCAATTCCAGAATCTCACTGGTCTAATTTTGCGAAGCCTTTTTTAACTCCCAGAAAAAAATATATTGTTGAGCCACAATCCTTTAACTTAAATTTCTGTTTTCTTTCCTTATCCTTTTTTCTCAGATACTGTACTGGGCCTGGCTGGGATGGAGTTAATTTTCTTCGCAGTGGCCCATATGGTGCTGTGTTTTGGACTTGAGACTAAGACAGTGCTGATAACACACCAGTGTTTTGGTACAGCGGCTGCACATCATCGAGGCTTTCTCTGTTTCTCACTCTGTCCCCTCAATGAGCAGGCTGGAGGTGGGCACGAGGCTGGGAGGGGACACAGCTGGGACAGCTGACCCAAACTGACCAGAGGGATATTCTGGGCTATATAATGTAATGCTCAGCTCAAAGAAAGGAGTAGGAAGGGATTGACATTCAGGGTTATGGTGTTTGTCTTCACAAGTAATCATTACACTTGCTGAGGCTCTGCTTTCTGCGCACTGATGGGAATTAGTGAATGAATACCTTATTTTGCTTTTCTTCACATGCAGCTTTGCTTCACCTGTTAAACTATTTTTATCTCCACCCACAATTTTTCAGCATTTGCTCTTCCAATTCTCTCCCCCACCCTACTGGGAGAGAGCGAGCAAGCAACTGGGTGGGTATTTAGCTGTTGCTGAGGGTCAACCCACCACTGATACAGACAACAGTGGCATTTTCTTATTCTGTTCCGTTCTTCATATTTGTAGCTCTTCTTAGAGCTGGACCCTACTCACAACCGTTCCCTACCAGTTCCATTTTGTACTTTTTCCTGACTACAAACTGCCTTTTATTGGTTTGGTTATTATTTTTTTTTCCCCTAATGAAAATATTTCTACTGGTGCATCCCAGGATTTAGTTTTCTTTTTCATTGCTCTAATGGATCCCACTTAGGTACCCTAAGTTTCTGATTGTTTCACCCTGTGACTGTGAATAATACTAACTAACTGTTTCTTCTTTGACCAGCACAGCTCACAGGAAAAGAAAATGTTGATTGACTACATCATCAGAGGTGTGCTCACACTACTAAAAAAGTCAAATCACAATTTACTATTACTACATTTTATAATGGTGTACATTATTCAAGGAAAACTTTTGCACTTGCTCACATTTTTTTAAAGACCTGTACAGTAAGGTCAGGCTTCATACCTACAAAACATCAGTGGTACTTTCGGGAGAGTAAAGTATGAACTCTTAAACTGTGTGCTTTGGATTTTCAACTATGTCAAATTTTGTAAAAAATGTTAAGGTTAGAGTGGATAATACAAATCTTACAATAAAGGGAAAAGGGTCATGTGCGCTGTTATGGGTAACAAGATGAAACACGGTTGCTCAGTCAGCGGGTCTGAACACTTGCCCTGCCCATAAGAAATTGGCTTGGGTACGTCATCTCACAAAAAGTTACAGTTGAGATACCTTTGACAAAACACAGATGTATTTTCTCATCCTTTTCCCCCTTACTTTATAGAGGGAAACAGGCACTACTAAGGCAGAGTTCATCTCACCCTAATGTTAGATGCTTTTAATGTTAGGTGATATGAGTACTTGTTTTGCATTCTTTTGTCATCTGGGAAGGGTCTCCTAAATACCCTTCACTTCCACCTTATTTTTTTCTGAGTTTCACTAGATAATTTTATAAGCTTAATTCAGTTTCTTTTCAGCTCTGAAGAGAAATCTGATTTTTTTTGACTCATTAACATGAAATGACAAAAAAAGTGCAAGGACCAAGAGGATCAGACTCGAAATGGAAACATAAACTTAATTCCCTGTCCTTCTTCCTCCAGCTAAAGAGATTTCTGAGCACTTGCTTCCTGGCACATGAAGTTTTCTTGCCCTATATTTTAGCTTTTTAATTATTTTTTATCAAGGATGAACAGAATTTCTGTCAAGCCAAGATATTTTCTGACTTGGTTAAAAAAAAAAAGAGGGTTGTATACTTGGGAAAATTACAGAAAGACAGTTTATGGGCTGTAGCAAGTAAGAACTACTGGTGTAAAATGATTATCAATTACTCATTTTCAACCAGCTATCTCCCTGTATTCATTCTACCTACTATATTGTAGTGCATTTATCAACTTAATTCAGGCAGTTAGTCATTCGATTTTCTCATTTCATTATTATGGATAGAGAGCAATTGTTTTTGTAATTATGGTAATAAACTGTATTTGGACCTGATTTACCCTCCCACAACTTTAGGCATCTCAGTTAAGTGTGTAAGTTGTGATCCTTTTTAGGCTTGCTGGAACAGATGCTCCATTTATATTTGGTGGAAGGAGAAAAAGGGCTCTCAGGGAAATTAAGATCTTAAGTGGCCTCACTGAAAAATTTGAACCAGGCAGGCTGGGTTTTGGCCGTACTTATTACCACACAGAGAGGTAACTGATTCACTGTTTTGAACTCCAGTATGGTTCTGTCAAATCTGGTACTGCTTTCCTTCAACACACTCGCTTCAAAGGTAGTTTAAATTTTCTAAAGTTTTTCTCAATCTGCTAACTTGAAACTTTGGAAGACTTTGAGCTTTCGTAACTTCTCCTGATATTAGTCAGAGTCATGTACACAGCAGGTACACAACGTATCTCTGAGGACTGGGGCTATTTGCAATTTTCTTTTGCTATTTTTCTAAGGAGGTGTTGGATACAAAACCAGGACAGAAATCAATGATAACAAGAGGTCATTCTCCTAATAATTATACCTATAAAAGCACCCTTAAATTGGCTGTTTAAATGGCTGAACTATACAAAAGGCATTTAGAAATAATTTTAGTGTTTTCATATAGTCCCTTGCGTATGCAAGTATGCAAATGAAGTATTGTAAAAAGTAAATATCAGAGTTGCAGTCCTCCAGCACAACAGATTGCTCTGAGTCCAAAATATCTTTGACAATTTTTATTATTTCTTACAGCATCATAGATGTAATATCCCACTCCCTGTATTATTTCCACATCCAGGAATATTTTATTTTCTGCCTTGAGAAATATATATATATTTTTAATTGGAAATATATTCTTGCTATTTGTTAAATGTACTATTAGCTTCAACCTTTTGTTTTTCAGCTGTATTCATTTTACACAGCTAGGGTGTATATTTTCAGGTTTGTGCTTCTTTGTTCATCAACATCAGCCGCCTTTATTTCTGGTGTATTTTTAGCTGGATTACATGCATAACCCTTGGGCATACATTAATTTATCTTTGAATGTTTTCCATTTCCCTCTGTGTCCTTTATCTCTATTGATTTATCCTACTTGATTTCATCCTGTGCTTTTACATTCTTCTAAAACTGACTCTTTGAAATTTAACATCCTTTTTTTTCCTTTTGTGGTTTTACCTGTGTCCTAATTACCACCCTAATTAGGTTATGAACACAATTGCAAAGAGCCCTACTCACATCTGCAATCCCGTTATATTTACCACACACAGACCTAGCTGAAGATCGATTTTTTTCCTCTGAATTCTGCCTTTTCCCCTACTGGATATATAATATAATGCTGTGCCTTAACCAGAGAACTAATAAATCTCTTGATTTATTTCTCTTACGCAATGAGCCTAAATTTACTAATTCAGAACTTTAACAATTTGCTGTATATTACTCATCTCTTCTCATATAATTTTGTGTTCACAGCTCCTATATATTGCTATATGTTTTTTCAACCAGAGGCTATATATTTGTTTATTTTTCCTTTTTTTCTTTTGCTCTGGTCTCATTTCAAAACATGATAAATGACCTCTACTGTCACATTTTCAAATACAAACTATGTTTACACTTCTCTTAAGAAAAAGGTTACAACCCTATCTTCCTTTTCAATTTTTTTTAATTTGTCTTAAATTGTTATTCAAAATTTGCTCTTTGTTCCAAATGACACCTGCATGAAATTTTTCTCCTCTCCTCCTCCTCTGAATTTCTATTTATCTCAGGTTTTTATATCAATCCTTTGTAGACTTTCACAGCATTCATCTGATCAATCTTGAATTAATTGTATCACGTCTTTTTTACTTGCATGTGCCTGACAGTCTTTGCCATGGTGACAATGTCACTGTAATTGCCATGTACAGGACAAAATTAAAATTGCTCAGGAATGTACTAGGTTATTGTACAACTTTAAGGTAACGCATATTCAAGTTGCAGTCACTTGTGTAGTAGGAGTAGGTAGATCCAAATACTTGATGCTTCTATGAGAACTTGTGTGTGGCAATAGCAAAAAAACTCCCACATTGTTTTGTCTTTGCATTTGTTTCTGCCTCCTCATTTAAGCAACTTTTCCTTGCTTACAGTAGAGAGTTTCCACAAGCATACTCTCCTTGCTGTTCAGCTCCTCCCTACTGTTATTTCTGGCTAACACATTTAACCTACTGAGTTGTCAGTTCTTTCACCTATAATATTTTTGAGGACAAGAAAGCATTTAAAGAGACTCAAGATTTTATGACTTCACCTCTCCATCATATTTATGACTGTATGTTTAGAAAATTATTCGCTTTCTTAGAAAATTATGCTATCGCATTTTTCTTCAAATTGCTTTCTAGCCACAAAGATGCACAGATCCTGAGATAAAAGGTCGAATTGCCTTCATCTGATGGACACCACTTTTAACCTTACAGGTAATGGTGTCGTAACTTCAAAACTGTTCACCTGAAACTTCGTTGCATTCCCAGAAAACACTGGGAGTGGTTTGAAATCCTGTAGCCTCTTCATTTGAAAATCCAACTCAGTCCTGTAGTACAAAATATTAATATTTTTTCTTTCCAGTGACAGCCACATTGTCTTTATTTCTCTTTAACGACTGCTGCAATAGCACTGGGGTCTCTGTGTGTGTGACTATGGCTACTTGTGCAGTGACCTCTTACAGGAAGGTGGGGTAGCGTTGGGAGGTGGAGAGGGAATGAATGAATATGATGTATGTGTGACTTCCACCTTGAAATCCTACTCCAAAAATTGGGATATATTATCTGCCCACACCACAGCACGTGTCAGCTCCCGCCATTCATGTTCCCAGTGCCTCAGTGCAGCTGTTTCTGCACCATGTTCTAAAACATTTAAATCTCTTACGACTGCATGTGAGTTGGACTAGAAAACCCCCACCTCGCATACATTTCTTGCATGACTTCATGATCCACATAATGTTTCATTTGTGGTTGTTTCTAGAAGGCTTTAATTCTTTACCTCTTCAGGTTTCTCTCCCCAAGGAGCTCCTCTTCCACCACCAAATTGAGAGGTGGTTGAAAGTTTCTGTGTGTGGCTTGGCACCTATTAAGCTCTTCTTTCCTCAGCGTCTTCCCTCTTTTTCTCTTATGCTGTCCTTTCTTACTAGCTCTAAACCCAGGTGCTTTTGATCTTATTATTGCTGTGCTTGTCTTTTCCAGATATCCTTGCTATGAAGTATTTGTTCTAAACACCAGGCAATGCAGTAACTCAGTTCATAAGCTCAAAAAAATATACTGCTGCCAGATATTTTGGTTAATGTTTTAGATGCCGTATGTATCTGCATTTCTCCTTAACTGCCTTCCCTCAGAAATCAGCACATCCTGCTCTAGTTGCAAACTTTATGTTTTACTAAGTCTTAAGACATACAGTCTCTCACATTTTACAACCCACCAGGTCGAAGTAAAAGTAGATGAACAAA
Organism: Burhinus oedicnemus; assembly: GCA_008921705.1. Lineage (NCBI taxonomy): Eukaryota > Metazoa > Chordata > Aves > Charadriiformes > Burhinidae > Burhinus > Burhinus oedicnemus. The sequence goes on along the minus strand of VFFE01006739.1, from coordinate 668,714 downwards.
GTACGAAGCAATCATGGGCCTCTGAAGAGGGCCCTCGTCACACCCAGTCAGACCCCCGGTGTAATCCAATTAAATTGAACAGTTTGCAGGAAAACCCAGAGGATTAAACACACTTACCCAAGCAAACCCACTTCCTACCACTTACGGGGTACAGCTCTGAAAACATGCATTTCATTAAGTCGTGTTAGACTTCCTAAAATGGCAATTAAGGCTAAAAGGTTAGAGAAAGATAATAAAACATCATAGGGATTCGGCAAACTCCATCTCCCTACACCTCCCTTTTCCCCCCAGCCACTGCCAGCTGTTTTCTAATTAACCCAATGGTAGCAAGGTGTCCACAAGAGGATATCTGATGATTAGCCAAAGAAGTCTCATTTGCTCAATGCTATTAGGACTGTGCCTCCGAAGCTCCCTGTTTTATAAAAGTCTTTAGGCATCATCAAAGTTACGTCTACGCAATATGCAACTACAGTAGCTGTATACAAGCAAAGCCACACAAATTCAGCTAAAGGGATCAGCTCATGCTAAGCGTTGATAGTTACGCAGCTGAGACCAAGATGATGCAGTGAAAATATCAATATTCTCACTTCTACTTTTTCCTCAGTTTTTATCCTCTCTTCTCATCTCCAAACAGTCTTTTAAATTCCTTTTCCAACACTGGAGTGTCAGTCAGACTCTGTCCTTAGGGAGCATTGTGCTGCTGCAACCCCAAGGTGCTGGGGCATGACTAGGAGCACCTCAGCAGGGTGCCATCACCCACCCGCTCCCCATCCTGACCAGGATGTGTTGTCGGGAAATCACCTGTAGATAAAAATTTTCAAAGATACAAGCGCTCGTCTGTCTTTCCATCAGCTTTGGTAGGCTGGGGTTCATTTAGGAGAGTAGTCAAAGGAGGCAACAGAAGTTACGAGTGCAGAGAAACAGGCACTCCAGAAGACCATTTAGCCAAGCCAAGGTCTGGACTGCCCGTTGGAAGTACCTGCAGTATGCCTTGAGTGGTTAGGCTCTCCACTTCAGGGTCTAAATTTAGGTGGGAAAAATCAGTTTCAGAATATAGGCATTCAAGCTGATATTTTTTAATTAATATGTTTTTAAAGACTTAGGTAGAGTAAATGACAATAAACCTTTATGTGAAAGGGAGAGAGACATTTGCCTAGCCTTGGTATGTTAGGAGACATATTTGCAAGTCTATCAATAATATTAATTCTGCCTCTCTTAGTACTCTTTTTATTTCTGTATGTTTCATGTCTTAAAAGGTAATTTGCTTATGTTTTAGTAGAAGAGAACACAATCTACAAAAATTTATTCTCATTATTACTAGAGTATCTAAGAATATACTAAGACTTTAGTTGAGCTGACATTGACTAATGATCTTTTATGTACAGTTTAAATAGCTGATTCGAAAAAGCATTTCTGCACCCTGTCTGTACTTTTGTCTTCTAAGATACCTTCTGAAAATGTACCCATCTTCTCACAACATTCAGTTACAGAAACACAGGCAATCATTTTACAATAATAGAGCTACTTTTCGATTATAAGTTGATTTTTTGTGTGCATTCTATTGTAACATCCTCTGAAATTTCATATACCACTTCTCAAACAACATTTCTTTCTTCCTCAGAAGTGCTATGATGAATTCTGACCTGAAGTTTTTTCAAAACGTGTAATGTCAAAGTTGGTGCATGTAAGTCATCTGGGGATGACAGTGATAGAGAAGCCATTTTATGAAATGCTGAAACTGTCCTGCTATGAAACTGTCATTCACTTGACCGTGTTTAGGTGGTTGGACAGCACAGTATCATTTCAGTATACCCACAAGCAGCTCTAAAGTTGAAAGGTCTATGTTGCTGTACCCCAGATCTTTCAAGTCTAGATTTGGTAACACTAAAATTAAACAGCAAAACAGTAGAGCAATCACTATGCTGGTTTAAGTGTAAAATTAACTAGGATGTAAGAGAGAGAGTGGTTTGGGGTTTTTTTCATTCTTAATTATATTCATTATCTACTATGTTTGGATAATTTGTCATTTTCTATTTACACACCAGTCAGTACTGAAAGCACATGGTTTGTTCTATTTTCAGTGTGAAAATCAAGGTCTTATTACTGTTAATGGTAGCTATAAATTAAACGTAGTTTGAAAATACATATCCCTATTTTTTTTTTTAATTCTTCCTGCACTATATTAATCTCCAGATTTAAAATGCGGGTGCTCCAAGACAAAAGTTCAGTTATGATCTCTGCCCAAGAAGGGAAAAGACAGCACATCATAAATTTGATTACAAAGTTGGACATAATTTATTTGAGGAGCCGCAACTTTTAAATAAGGACACAAGACTTGATGCCAAAGGTAAGTCCAGATGATTCTTTCAAAACTATGCTTTACTGGTAATGTATAGGTTTTGTGGCACTATTAACAGTTCATATAATTCAACTTCCCCTGTGCAAAAAATTTATCCAGTGCAGACATAATTTCATTTCTCTACCATAAAGACTTGTTTGAAGATTTTTCAGAGCAGTTACTTTTTTAAAAAGAGCAACTGCTTGTGTACACTTATTTAAGGATCACAACTGATCTGAAAAGTTGTAAAATTTTGCTTTTCCCACTTCTAAGTAGAAAACATTTGTAGTCTTCACAACTGACATTTAACAATTATAATGGTACAATGTGTTTTGCCTAATTTTATAGATACTTTAAATGACATTTTTATTAAGACATTAAAAACATTTAAACTAGGAATGTAAGATAAATAAGGCTATAAAAGAGAATAATAAAGGAAGAGGGAAAGAAGTACAGAAGCAATTCAGTAATTGACACTTCTATTTAAATGTAAGCAATTTTTAAGTAAGAGGAAACACGTGAAGAAAGTTAGTTTGAGAAATATTTCAGGCAAAATAATGGTCTGGGTGCTACAGACCTAGTAACTTAAAAGCTAAAAGATGGAACTGTAATTGTTCAGTCAGTGCAAGTTCATGGAGATCAAATTTAAATAGTTTCTTTATGAGTCATAAGATCAGTGGAGATGGTAAAAGTATTGAATTAAACTTATGGAAGGCATTTGACTTGATGTTACATGGCAATTTAATTAACAAATTAAAATTATTTTAAAGCTCTGCAAGGGATATTTTAAAGCGATTAAAGATGGCTAACTGATAGGTCTCAAAATGTCACTGCAAATTGAAATCGTTCTTGTTCATCATCAAATCCTTTCAGTGAACTCCCTCAGGGACTTGTTCTTGGCACTCAGATACATCACGTATTTATCCAAGATCTGTAAGAAACAGTAAAATTATGACTGGTATTGTGCAAGGAAGACGCAGGGACGGGGTGAGTGATAAAAAGGGAAGAAGCTAAATCCCAGATGCAGCAATCTGGGACCTGTCACACAAGCAAGCAACAGCCGCAGGGCAGGATGTGCTCTGGCACTTCCCACAGTCTTGGACCCCCAAGGCCAAAGGACATGCTCTGTCAGCCGGAGAGCCTTTTCTTTCACTGAGAGCCAAGCAGCAGAAAGGAAAAATAATTTTTCCTTCTGATCTGCACAGCTAAGGTGTAAACCAACAGCTAGACACAGGGAAAAGGTCCTAAAAGCCCTGGTTTAAATGAAACATATTTGTGTTTCACTTAGAAAATCCTATGCCTGATCAGGACTTGAGGTATCAGTGACCTAAGCCAAAAAAGTTGGCATCTGCAAGACAGATCTGCTCTCCAGCCCATGGGACAGATACACGAAAAGAATACTGAATTGTATAAAAGTAATTTGCCTCCACATTTGTTATTAGCTTGTATAGTATTGACACATTTTGTCAATATTTTTTGCCTGCAATTTAGTAAGAAGGATAAAATGGAAATGTCCCAGAAAACCACAAGAAAACTTGAATTAGAGTGAAATACTCAAGCTCTGTTTGTTGAAAAGCAATTTGATTTAGTTCAAAGATAGTACTTGGAGCTTTTATTTGGGTTTTGAATCATTACCAGCTCTGCACCTGTCTGTAGTACATCCTCCAGGGTCCCAGTCCTATGACAAACTTGTCAGGCCATAAAGTATTTCAAGCCACCTGCTTGTCTTCCTTGTTTGTCAGAAACACGAGACTGTAAATATCATAAACTGTCCATTTCACCTGTGAATTTTCCTTGTGACAAAAACATTGTCATCACCATTTTGCAGAAGAGAAACAGGCTCTGAGAGGTTTGATTCCTAGAAAGATACTGGTGTACATCTCTTTGGAGGCTGACATACTAATTTTTTCCTTTTGTGACTTCTGTCCGCTAAAGAAGAGTAATTAGAATGAACACCTTCTTAGTGCAGTGCTGGCTTAAAAAAGAAGGGAAAGGATGTACAGCTTTTGTCTGTGGGAACAGACTACTCAGTTCTGAATGGAGACATTTTCTAACGAGTATAATGGGCACACTGAAGGGTTTATGACATAAAATTACCTCTGTGTTTCTTGATTTTCTGATATTTACACAATTATGTAACTAACACAGAAATAAGAACAATGACCCTAAATCAGCAAAGCTCAACTTATGTGAATATCAGCACTTAAGACTAGTATGTTAAGCATGTGGTAGTTGTTTTCTCAGCTGTATGCATAGCCTCTCAAAAGTTAACCTTATACTTAAAAAACCCACCAAGATCTTTGAAAAGAAAACATTTAATTACAGAATCACAGAGTCACTGGGGTTGGAAGGGACCTCTAGAGATTATCTGGTCCAACCTCCCTGCCAGAGCAGGGTCATCGATAGCAGGTTGCACAGGACGGCATCCAGGCGGGTTTGGAATGTCTTCAGAGTCAGAGGCTCCACCACCTCTCTGGGCAGCCTGTTCCAGTGCTCTGCCACCCTCAAAGTCAAGAAGTTCCTCCTCATGTTTACATGGAACTTCCTACATTCAAGTTTGTGCCCGTTACCTCTTGTCCTATCACTGGGCACCACTGAAAAAAGACTGGTGCCATCCTCCCAGCACCCTCCCTTTAAGTATTTATAGGCATTGATGAGATCCCCCCTCAGCCTTCTCTTCTCCAGACTCAAAAGACCCAAGTCCCTCAGCCTTTCCTCATCAGAAAGATGTTCCAGTCCCCTCATCATCTTTGTAGCCCTCTGCTGTACCCTCTCCAGCAGTTCCCTGTCCTTCTTGAACTGGGGAGCCCAGAACTGGGCACAGGACTCCAGGTGCGGCCTCACCAGGGCAGAGTAGAGGCGGAGGATAACCTGCCGCGAGCTGCTTGCCACACACCTCTTGATGCACCCCAGGATGCCATTGGCCTTCTTGGCCACAAGGGCCCATTGCTGGCTCATGGTCATGCTGTTGTCCGCCAGGACTCCCAGGTCCCTTTCAAGAGAGCTGCTTTGCAGCAGGTCAGCCCCTAACCTGTACTGGTGCATGGGGTTATTCCTCCCCAAGTGCAGGACCTTACACTTGCCCTTGTTGAACTTCATTAGGTTTCTCTCTGCCCAGCTCTCTGTTTTCGAAGGCCATTTTTTTTCAAATACTTGTATTCCTCCCTTTTTCTTTATTCTCAACACAACCGATAATGCTCTACATCTCATAATACTTCTGCTATTATTTTAAAATAAGTCAATAAATTATGGAAAGGTAAAGACCAAAAGGAGGCTTGAAGTAAATTGCAGTTGGAAGTATCTTTGAGTGTTCAAAGCCAAAGAGATATCAATTAATGTTCCTGTCATTCTTTTCTTTCTAAACTGTTACTGTCATTATTTCCTTTTCAGTGTTTAGGAACTTGTCAGGGAACATGATCACCAATAAAAAATATTTTGTCAGGGATGCTGTAAGAAAGAGAGTTGTCACTGAAAACGTTGCAGAGAACCACTATTAGAAACACGGCTGTTACTGTAAACACTTCGGTTCAACTTTACAATATATTAAAAGATGTGTTAAACCATCCTTCCTTGTCTGTGGGGCAAAGAAAGATTTTGACCTCTGGAAAGCCAAACTGCATGCCTCTGCAGCAGGTTGCTCTGCGGGGTCCCTGATGTCCTGGGAGCAGCGCTGTTCCCTCTAACACCGCTATGATTTTGGGCACTGCCAGGGCTGCCGGGACGCCCGTCCTCTCAGAGCGGGGTCGGGGAGCACACACTGCCAGCTACCACATGGTGCACATCTGCTGTATGGAACAGGCGTGCCTTCAGTTTCAGTCAAAACGAGCCCACAAACCCCACGCTACCAGTGAACTGATAGAATTTGCACGTGTGTCAGTCCAGAAGCACGTTTGGAATCAGTGTAATTGAGAGAAAAGGTTTTAATTAATTAACATACAGGCCACATCTCTTTCTTCTCTTACTACCAGACCCTCATGAAGGATTTCAGGTGAAGTATGAAAACAGTTGGTTTCTTTTTCTTTCACCACTTAGAGACTGATCTTTTTCTTTTTCAGCAGAAAACAGCTCTCAGGTGACACTTCAAATGTTCTCAGGACTAGCGTATTGCGGCTGCAGTGAAAGCTTTACAATTGCCAACAACGAGAGCACGGGCAGGTTAAAACTGGCTGAGTTCACCTGAAAATTATGCCTGCAGCAAAGCTGTATTATTTGTAAGAAGTTCATAATTTTATTCTCAGGGTTTAAAAAAACCCCACAAAACAACAAAAAAGCAGCTAACAATTTTCTCTTAAGAAAGACATACACATGCTTTGCTCGAGTGACAGATCTAAGTGTGAAATTCATCAAACAAAATTTATAAGTCATATATATAAAACATTAGCTCTGGTTTAAGCTTAATATATATTTAGAAACCTGCTTAACATGTTTAACTTCGGTAGTTTACTTTTCATTTATAACTGTGTTACAGAAACCTTCCAAACATTACTTACAATACATTGATACATTTGTGTCAGATATAACTAGATTATAAATAGCTTTCAAAAATATTTTAAATCTTCCCTTTGGATGCCAGATCTTTTTGGTCTAAGCAATTAAATGTTTCTTGTCCTTGAGGAGCTTAGAATATTTACTGCGTTAACATGAATTATGACTGAGGTCACCATGTCCCTTATTCTTCCTTATAAAAAATGATTGCACAGTAGATTGCTGTAAAGGCTCGGTGAGGCTTATTAGCTCCCTTTAAATTTGTTTTCTTAAATGGAAAATGAATTTATAAAAATCTGGTCTACAAAACAATATCAGAATTGACTTCTTCCAAAAGTCAAAATGAAAATCTATACTATATTAAGGTACTTTGCAATTTAGACACTTTGATCTTGTAAGTGCTTGATCGAGTGAAAAAGCTTGCTTCTGACTTGTATAAGTAGTGTCACTGAGTACTGCAGACAGTTTTAATATGAATAGAATAACTTGTATGCTCAAATATTCTCAGGATTAGGTCCATCTTTTGTGAAATGGAGACCAAGCAGAGATTGCTATATGAAGATATTTTTCAGTTGCAAATTTAAGCTGTTTTGTTTGTTTGTTTTTCATTTTATTTTTCTTAATTTCTGTTTTCTTTGTAGAAAGGAAGTCCCCAGGCTCTAAGAAATACCATTAAGGCTCAGTGCTTTAAAGCCTATTTAGATGGTAAATGAACGCAGGTTCTTTTTACTCTGAAATCAGAGATTACTTGAGATACATTACCCAAGGGATTATTTTCTGTCTTTAGCAGCTGGGTATATTTTAAAGTTAGATTCATCTGTTATTAAGTTAAATTCATGTACTTCAGCATCAGGATGCAGAAGACGGTAACAAAGTGCTGCTTTAATAGATGATCCATAGAAATCCTAGTATCAACAGGCAGGTGTCACATTTGCATGCATTTCTCATACTGTGCTTGGATCTCAAATGGATAGCTGCCAAGTAGAAGAAATTTTTGTTCTTTTTCATCTAAGACCTTCTTCTTGTTGGTACGTAATATATTTTCATCAGGAAAGCATGAATATGTAAAACCCCTGAACAATATAAAATATGTATTTGTGTAATCACTCATAGCCAGGTCATATTACTGCAATAAATTATACTGTTTGGTGTAATAGTGGGAATAAAATGATGATCATAATAAACAGAGAAGCTATCATTATCACTGTTCTCACTGGTCTGGCACCATGACCATATTATTCTCATTTCAGCCATATTTTTGTCAAGGCAGATGTTATAAAAATCATAAACCTGATGATGCATCTTGCATTTTAGAATGAACTCCAGAGAAAAACAAGACCCGTGCATGGATTACTAAAACCAGCAGATGACCGCTCTGCTTTTCCCTTTGAATGCCAGACCACTGCTACCAACCTGACTTGCAGGTCTCAAGTGCCTTAGTGTTATAAGTGTTACTGTAGTGACCGGAGTGGTACCTCCCAATGGCATGGAAAGACTGAGGACACTCCATATTCATAGGTGTCTGCATCAACCATGAAACCTTATATTCTTCCTTCTTGTGGATCTTGCATTAGGTTACGTCAACATTTTTTCAGGCTGTGTTAAAGACAACTTTGCTTTTACTCTTCCTTTTATTAAGTACTTATTACTCTTACTATTTATAAAAAAACCCACCAAACTGCTAACCAACAGGAGTGGTGGCATGAAGGTTGTTGGTTAACAGATATAAGAAACATTGAAAAGCCTAGGTTCATCCCACACTGACATTATCCACCTGAAACTGGTCACCGAGTGAGAAAAAGACAGGGACTTCCAAGAGCAGAGTCATGACTCCTAGACTTCCCAAAAGACTCATTCATACAGCTATTCAGGAGCTTCTAATTAGGTGAGACACATCTAGCCTTCAGTGTATTTGGCAAAAACACACACTGAGGCTCTAACACTTCAGCCATCTAATTTGGTGAAAACATTTTATGTGGTAATTTTAAAGATTGATGAAATCACTGTAATTTTTAAGATACTGTGTTTCTGAAAACTTCATAATTTTAGCCCCAGGAGTTCTAATCCAGCTATGGATTAGCATAAATTTAGTAAAATACAATCTTACAAGAACCTTCCAGTTTGCAGACCGTCTAATTCCCTCACCATGGGGAGAGTCAAGTATCTCCAGAGATACTGGTCCAAAGTCAGGTCCAACCAAGCATATGGTGAAGAATATGAATATAGCCAATTGTGAGAAACAAATGTCAGAACTAGAAGTGTGGATCAATCTCTGAAAATTTTGAGTGAACAGTACCTATTTGTTTATCTGCACGTAGTATTCTTGATGTTATAGTTGTAGATACTGGTTCAATGTGAGACGGGACCGTCACTTTGCTAAGTTAACTATGAGCACATTGTGATAAAAAACCTTTGTCGTAAGAATCTAAAAATCTAAATAAAATCTACCTGTGCAGTATTTACAATGTGAGGATCCAAATTTCACACACCAAGAACACCCACACATCCTACTGAACTAGTTTCAGATGGGAGGAACAGTGATTATATATCAATGAAAAATCATTCCAGAAATTTGTTATGCAGATAATAGTGTACCCAAAAGGTAATTTCAAGGTATTTACCAAGCACACAAAGCCTCATACCCTTCTCCTTGCAACATGACTGGAATATAGATCTTATATTTATTGAGGCAGGGATTGTGTCTTTATCCTCTCAATCTGCATATCAAATTGCAGCTCTAGATGTTATATGGTCTGACTGCAAATATGGTTGCTTTAACACCTCACAAACAGGGAAAGCAAAAAGGGAGAAATATAATAATCGCTGAACATCTAACATTTATCCTAAGTCTTATCTTGTGAACTGATAGCATCATGAGATATCTTCTGAATGCTGTTGGTGTCTATCCTCAGGCATAATTCCATCACTAATTATTTTTCTTATTATCAATACTTGCAATTAAAACCTTTATAATTAAACCACCATGTTTTTATAAAATAATTTGCATTTAGTTAATTTCTCATTATTTTATTTATTATCTCTCCTTTCACTCCCTCCCATGAATCACAGTCAGATGGTCTCAGAATGTGTTTTCAGAAAAGATTAACTGGTCCTTCGCTTGAAACCAGTTAAGAACCATTGGCCTACAAACCATCCAGAACATCTTGTGTATGCCTCTATGTGAATATAACATTACTGAAAACATGCCAATATCACTCTTCAACAACGTGACCTCCCATTGCGTTTCTTTTTGTCAGGATGTGGCAAAAAATTAGCTTTCACAAACGAAAAAGCAACTATTGTAGTTAGAGTTAAGGATAACTGTAGATAAAAAGGAACAAATTAAGATCTTGTCAAGAAGTGAATAAGAATTACATGGAAAAAAATATTCGACAGCTAGGAATATTGACATACTGTTTGTAGTAAGCTGCAAAAAGACAAGGGAACAGCTTGTGATGATCATCTTAAGCTGTAAATTTGCATCTGGATCCAACTATCTGAAAGAACAGAGACATATGCCCTTAAAGGTTGAGATCGAATAAAGGAAGAACATATACAGAACTCTTTTCTGAAAGTTATTCCGCTGGTACTGAATTGCCATGACATGTGCTGGCTATTAATATGGTGGCGTGACCCCCAGCAGCTATGTCTGGAAATCTTCTTGTTGTGCTCCTGAGTCCACAAGGACACTGATGATTTTCTTGCATCCTGTTGATGCCATCTGTTGAGTGCAGAGGTCCACTGAGTTGTAGCTTCCCGTGCCATCTGCTTTGCACTCCTAACCTGCTTCATGTGACTTGTTGGGTGGGAAGATAGCAGGCTAGCACGCTGAACTGCACTGCATGAGTACTTCTTTGCTTTCTCATTCAATATGCTTTCCCATCTCAGCAATATGAATTGCCTCAGATGGCTGCAGTCAGCTGATGAATCCCAGCAGTGACCACCAAGCAATTTAGAGTAATCATTTCAGGATAAGTCATCTCTCCTGGGGTTTACTATGTATTGAATATTGAAACTGGTGTATTTGAGAGAGGAGACCATGTACCGACTTAGGCACTGTGCATTTCATGCAGTGTTAGAGAGTGACCTTACTTTGGTTTTGATACACTGGACTTGCACTGGTTTAATAGGAAGTAATTCTTTTGCAAAATGACAGAATACATGTAGATTTTATCTTCTGTGCCTAGTTGGCATGTAAACTCCACTCAGATTTTGCTAAGAGTTTTTTATGCCTCCTTGCTCATGTTCTGTATTTATTCCACGTGGATTCATAAAAACCCATCAAGGTTCAATGTCCCTATTCTTCGTGCATCTCAGTGGGATGCCACTCCTTGCAGCTCTTCCCAGACTGTATACACCCTCAGTACACAGCTGAACTTTTTCTCCAGTACCCTACTACTGCAAAGTAGTTGCTCTTCACAGTTTTTTTACTCAAACCGTTCTCGCATTTGATGATAGAAATTTTTCTTCCACATGTGCTGTCATTTCTTTAGCAATAATGTACCATCTGATGACTTTCAGCAACAACCTACCAGATTTCTGACTGTGCGATGCAGCGGATTTCTGGGCATACAAGAAAGTAAGATAAGTAGTCCCTATCTGCACCCAAAGTAACTCCATGCTCTGTGTGCAGCAAATCAAACACAACGTGGACACTTCGAATTCAGTGTGAATATGATACCAACCCACATGAAGATTAGCCTCATTTGGGACTTAGAGGCAAGAGCTGATCCGTGTATGTATGGTCCCGACCAGGTTGGCAGCACATGTACAGATGTTTTTATGGACACTTTGGATTCCTATCATTTTCTTCATTAGAATATTGGCAGGTATAAACTCTTCTTATTATGGGAAAATGCAGAACACACTGTCACATAAGCCTCCCCTGTCTCCAACTGCAAAGGATATTGAGGAAGATTTTTAAGGGCAATCTTATATTGCAATACTAAAAAAGAATCCTGGTTATAACAACTGCTTATTTGGTGCTGTGCATATTAACTGTTTACTCTTTCTAGAAAGATTAACTTTAATTTTCTAAAAGTCGTGTCTACTATAAAAACATCATTTAAGCTCTCTCTCTGCAGATAGTGAAGGTGCAGAGGACCAGACACTTCCAGAGGATGATTCATGTTACCAGTCTTACATACCAATCTATCTACATTTACTATGAAGGCATCCCAGGTGGCCATCTTAGACTAAATATCTGTGTTTTAGATGGCTGAAGAAGTTTAAGGAGATGAATCCTTCTCTTGATGGTGCTAGCCTTTTTTCAGGTCTGAGGCAAAGGGTGAAGAACTAGAATCTGCCATCTCAACCAGTGGGTGAGATAAAGGGCAGAGCTCCTCCTCTTGGGATATTTATTGACCCGGTTCCTGGTCCGGAGCAGAAGTCAGATGGTTGGGTGTCTATGCAGTTGCTGTCAAAAGACGCTATGCACCATCTCAAAGCTAACACTCTCTTTCACAAACGCTGTGCAGCTGCAGTGCCTGTGCCTGTGCGCTTTTTCACAGAATGAGTCTGACTCCCTCCTTATGAGGTATCTGGGAAATGTACTGTGACTGACCTGTGAAGCTAATCAGCTTTGCCTGTGATACCTAAAAACTACCAGCTTGTATTAATTTTGTTCTACTGAGGGAACTACATTAGACATTTTCCTCACTCGTTTGTTTTATTAAAAAATCCTGCTATGAAATGTAAACAAATACTTGCTGACCATTGTGAAATAGCTTTCACTTCAGGTTTTGCAGTTATTCTCCACTGTAGTAGCAAGTATACCTTTTTATCAGCTGGAAATCAATAGACAACTTTGTGGATTTATTTCTGAAATATCTACAAAAGTACTGTGCCATACTTTCTTGAAGCACCCCATGGGAAAACCCCACAGGAAAGTTTAAACATTCTGTGTGAGGTAAACAAACAGAAGAGACGTGGGTAAGTTTTATTTTTCTCCCTCTAAGACATTTCAATGACAGTGGAAATGCCTTCATTTTGATCAAGCTGTTACTTGTCATTCAAGGGCTTTTTGACTGAGCAGGTCAAAAACCTGTTGAGAAAAAATGAATTTCAGACTTTATATAGAATCCTCCAACTTCAAACGAAAAGGCTTTCCTTGGTACATAAAAAAACCCAAAACAACCAACTCTCTAAACTATTGGAAAAGGATTGCAATTTCCACAGCTAATCCAAGAAGACTGACAGCCGACAATCTTTCAGAGGTCACATGCCAAATTATATTAGAGGTTTGTTAGATGGGGGCTAAGACATGCTGCCTTTCAAAGGATCCGTTCTCTTGGCATTAACTTATTGTTCTGGTTTTGCTGACTTGGAAGACTGGAGACACTCATTGTTTTTCTCCCCCAGGGATCTTGCTTAGGAAGCTGTAGCTCCAAACTCTACCACCCAGAATCTGCATGTGCCACCTCCTTGTTGTTAGGTACAAATCAGTGATCTCTGCAGTAGGCAGTGGAAGTATGAAATGGGAGGAAATGTCAACCTTTCTGTTTAGAGTTGCTTTTTTCAAATCTATTTCATTGGGATGCATTGCTCACTCAGATGTGAATAGATGAGCACATTTAAAGCCAGATGCCAGACATCTGTGCCTGTGCAATCCACCTGTCTGCTGCAGAAACAAGGATAACAGGAAAAACTACCAGACCTAGCAGCTTTTGCGTTGGAAGTGTGACCTCTGATGAAAAGTACCAATTGACTTGATTGTTTCTCTGGCTCCAGCAGGTCTACTGGTACACTAGAAAATCTGGCATAGTTAAATTTTGAGAAAGTATGGTTGCAAAGGCTTGCAAAGGAAGAGAAGCACTCACTATTGTTCTCACTTTGTGTGCCTGCAGGAGAGAACCTGCAAGTTCTGCTTTAGGTGAGGACCTAAAAGGTTTAGAGAGCGAAGATCCAGTGCTGGTCTCCCGCTACTGTAAACTGGGAAAGGGCATAATCAGATTTGTAAATCTGTTTGCAAATAATGACCAATAGGGAGGCAACTGGCTGAATATGGAACCTTGCAAATCAGCTTTCAAAGACCTGGTGATTTCTACACTTACTCAGTCGGAAGGGAATTATGCAGTCATTAGTGCACACTGTTGGAAAAGATGCTAGTTCCTGCCAGGAACTAGATTATCCTTATCTCAAGCAAGAAACTCTTTGTCTTTTTTTTTCCTCCTTCTCGTCAAGAAGTGCGACTCGGGGATGTGGTTTGGACTAAATGAATAAAGAGAGCTGGGCAGGGAGAGAGGTGAAGGCAGAAGCACCTTCTGTGATAATCCCCTCAGGAAATAAAATGATACTGGAGGGGTGGTAAATAGCTCATAGTAGTGGAGTTATCCTGTAATGGGATACAAATCAAGTGATTTCTCACAGCAGAGAGCTGGTAAGGAGGGGAACTTCACTCTGGGGTGAATGCAGTACCATTACACGCTAGGAACAGTGCAGCGATACGCCATACCTCTCCCCTCAGCTGAACAAATGTCTCTTACTGCCAGACCTGAGGGAGAAAATGCTCACAAATCAGGAAGCACAGAGGTGAACAAGCTGAGACGTGAGACAGTTTCCAGGTCCAATTCCTCTCAGTAAGAAGTAAGAGAGAAAGGAAGGTAAGGAAAAAAAGAAATGCTGCCCAGACATCTCCTGAGGGAGACGGCAGCAGCTCCCTCTGTCACGGAGGGAGAGGAGTCAGAGGAAGAGTAGAAACAGGAAAGTTGGTACAAGCTGGAAATTTGTACCATTTTGTGAGAGCCAGAGTGAGACAAAACCAATCAAAACAGTTATGCTGCCAGACCCACGGCTACTGGGAGGGTGCACCTCTGTGCCACCACCTGTAATGAAATATCAAATAAACCCAGCAGTGTCTACGTGCGTTGTTGTTAATGGGCGATACTCAAAAACTAAGTCCACTCGCAATTATGGGCCTCCCAGAGTTGTCACTAATCTGTAGTATTTTCGCTCCACTCAGCCCCAAGACACAAGCGCTCATTGCTTTTCTATTTCTCAAGTACCTAAAAAACCACAGGCAAGCCAAAGTAATCATTTAGTTTATTATATGGCAAAAGTACACTAGTCACTTGGGCCCTCTCTAAGCGCCAACCTTGGCAGTATTTATCTCATTTTTGAGAAAGAGAAGATTGGATGCAAGCTATCAAAAAATATAGCACTATAGATCTTTGGGGAAAACAGATGTACGAAGCCTTAATTTTCTTAAGTGTCCGGCAAAACAACCAAAGATAACAGAGAAGGCCTGGCAGACAAACATTTTCCTTGGTCAGGGATGACAGTCTTACCTTCCACACTGAACTTAGCAACTGTTCCTGCCTTTTTGCATCCTTTCACCCACCCTGGTTTATCGAACGTGTACCCACCCTTTTGTGGGTGCACACACTCTTTTCCTTCATGCAGCACTCTCAGCTGTACTTCATCCTCTGTGGAAAAACTTGATGTGCAAGGCCAGGCTCTAGGATGAGGGCAGTTGACTACTGATCAAAATCAAACCCAATGCTGCTGCATTGATTTAGCATACACGTACATATCTATCCATTTGTTACATGCATGCGAATTGTATAAAAAGACACACCCACTTTTTTTTCTTCATTAAGCCATAACATGCTTATTTTACAACACATATTTCATTTTAAAAAAGGGAATTCACAGCTGAAGTGTACTTGTGAGACAGAAATATGTTTGATACATTACACACGTATAAGGGAGCCCTACCAAGCCCTCATCAATCTGGTGTAATCTCACAGCCGACCACGCTTTGAGCAGGAGGCTTGACTAGACCTCCTGAGGTCCTTCCCAGTCTGGGTGATCCTGTGAAACCAGACAGAAGACAGCAGAGTTGTTCATATCTTTTAACACCTCATTAATTCAGCAAGGATATTTTATAATTTCTGCTTTTCAAATTTAATACGTATTGTCATTACCTCTCTTGGAATCAATCTTCACAAAGCTGAGACAACAGAATCTCAAGTGAAAAGGAACCAAACCACAATCAGCCAAGCAAGTATGTCGGCATTCTTGTCCCAAACAGACAATATTAACCTGTGTTTTGTAAGTAATTTCAGTTTTCACCCAGAAGAATACATTTACATAGGGACCCTTTCGTTATATTTACAAGTGTCTTGGTCTGTTCATTGCTGCCAGTAAGATGATCTTACTCTCTGTCAGCACAGTTTTGAAGTGGAGCTGTTTGCAGCTTTTAGAGCTTGGGCCTGGCTCCACCTCACACAAAGCTAGGTACCTAATTAAGAGCAAAATTGACCTGGGCTGCCTGGGTATCAAAGGGAGACGGAAGCAGCTCAGACCTTGAGGTAGCAATATGGATGTGCTTCTACCCTGGCAAATGGAGTGCTGTCAGAACCACCAACGTATATGCGTACTGTAAATCTGACCTGTAGGTGGGTATTTTTTAATGTAAAACAACTAAGAGTAAGTAGATTTTTCTCTTGAGCCACTCAAGTACATTTAGAAACAAATTGTGAGTACATCATAAAATAACATTGAATTACTATGTTCATTTCATGGGCAGTTAACCTTTATGTCTCCTTAATAATTGATTGCTTTAATACTTTATTAATATTATTAGTTTCATTAGTTTATGATCTTTTTTCTTACCTTTGGCCTTTTATTACATTAGGTCTATAAATTTTCATAGAATTGATTAGTTACAAGAAAGAAATTGTTATGCTCTAATACCGTTCTGCCTCTCATGGAAGAGAAACACTTTTAATTTTGTTACATATCTCTCTTCACAAGGATAATTGAAATACAGCGATTACTAATTAAATTAGTATAGCTATGCTAGCTCTGGCAAAATACTAGGATTTATAATTTTGGTCCAAAAAATTGAGTAAAATTAAGCTATTTTTATAGTTATGTTATTCATTTATAATGCTGTGTCTTAATCTTTCCAGTAATGTGTCATGACCTCTAAGTATCTCAAATTATGTTACTTAATCATACAGGAACAAAGACAACTTGATGCCATACAACATATAATATTCTAGACAAGAAAAGAGCAAAAGGGTCAGGTCAAGCATTTCATATTACGCGTTGCATCAGAACTGAAAAAATGAATGAAACCCTGAAATGTCTCTGTAGGAAGCATTAGCTAGTCCATTTAGTTTCCTGAATAAAGTGTGAATTTATCAGTATTTTGAGATGTGAATGAAATAAAAATTTCACGTGAAAATAGAGGCGCCCTGAGACTGGAGATCAGATCTATGTTTCAAAGGTTTCTTTGCTTGTTTGTTTTTGAATTTTTTCCTGTCATCCCAGGGGCCTGACTGGCTTAGTTAAAATTTGTTAACTGCCTTGACTGATTAACACTGCTACCGTCTAACATTACTCCTAAATTGCAAATGAGCTTGATCCAACACCCACTAAATTGAATGGAAATGTTCCCAGTGGCTCTGACTGATACTGGAGCAGTTCCACTGTTTGTATCATTTATTTGGGCATTTTGTTTGGCATGATTTGGGAAGTCCTCTGGTAAGACTCACACCTTTTTATCTGCATTAGGTTTGCTTTCTGAAATTCTGTCATCACTAGAAAGCTTTCTTAAAGAGCTGTAGAATCTTAGCATTACTTGAAGCCTAATAATACAATAGTCTTTAAAAGACATTTGCACTACAGGTATAAATCTAGAACAATCTGGTAACAAATCAAATTTCAGAGCACGGTCTTCCTTATTGACCTCTTCAGCTTCAGTGGACAATTTTCAAATCATCTTACGTTTACTGAGTAATCACTTAACTTGCTGCAACAACTGGGTTCAGATTGGAATTGCGAGTCATCTGCACATTACTAGTCTATTGGTTTATTGGTCATCAAGAAATATTAACTAAATTTCATTTATTTTATATAAAGTAACATTTTGGTGCTGCTTTTCGTACTCTAAATAACCTAGAAAACAAGATGTTTCTTGTAATGGATTTTCCTGGCAAAAGAAAAGTATTATGTAGATAAACCCAGTCCAAGGTAATTTGTGCTAATGGCCAGTAACCATATTTGAAATGTGACTGGTTTAATGCCCAAATTAAGCCAGTTTCTTCCATATGTCGGTAAAGGTAGCTGCTCCAAGAAAGTCAGATTCTGTGTGTAAACAATTTAAAGCCTGGTCCATAAAATTTAATTTAGAGTAAACTCTATACTGTTACAAGGGGAAAAGCCTTATATGTAAATATTAAGCTGTTTGGACAGTGGTGAATATAGTGCACAGTAGCTGTCAATATATATGCCGTGGTTAGGGAAAGCACTTTCAAGTTCATGCTTGTAGAATAATGTGTTTCACTCAGGGAGCTTAAGCAGCAAGTCAACTCAGCTGAGCTAAACTGCTTTATATGAAGCTTCACTTTTTAATTCAGATTCAAGGATTCGTTAAACATGTCCAGATGTCATTCACGTGAAGCTTCCTTTTCTTAAACTTAAAGTCTTATCTTGTGGAGATTACTGATGCAATTTAGTGTGAACTGATTCTAAAGTGGATGTGGAGAACTGGCTAGCAAAACTAAACTGATTTAATCTGCTCTAACTTTCCTTTTGTGACACTTCACTGACTTCAGTAGGCTCACTTCTTCCCTATAAAAATGAGATCAAAATCAGACCCAGAAATACACTATAAATTTCATTTGCTAACATTCAGGGAATAGGTTCACAAACTACTAAACTCGTTTACATAATAAGAAAAGTATAAAATATCCAGTTTTAGATGTCTGGATTTCCTTTTTTCTAATCTCTGTAAACATACAGAATAGAGATGTATTTTTTAAAATAAATTTCATAAATGTACCAGTTCATCTATGCTACACTTTCCAGGATGAATGCCTACACTTAGATCATAGTGTTTTCTAAAAGAACAAGTAAGAAAATAAAAACAACGGAATTCTTTTTCGAAGAAACAGTATAAAGCTTTTGCTGATAATTGAGAAAACTCTATATTTACTTTCGCCTGGTTAAAAAAGGTTCACTCTTAGGAGCAATTAGAAGATGCTAAACCTAAGCTTTACTACAGTGACTCGGGAACAAGGCAATTGCTGTCATTGGGCTTTGGTTGGCAAGGACAGACAAAATGAGAAGAAGCTGGAGGAAGCTGGGCTTCTCCGCATTAGAAATACACCTATTATGGCTGGGGGGTTGGGGAAGGGTGACTGCTTTGTGTATGAAAAATTCCCTTTGAAAATCACATACTGCTTTGTTTGAAGATGCAATTTTCAGTTACTATTTTAATTAGCCGTTGATCCCTAGGGAAAAAGGCTTATATCTGTCTGCACAGTTGGACCACTTAACACAGACAGTGAACGGGATTGGAAACCCAGCCAAAAAGTGTTAGGACTGCACAGTTACATAAGCAGGCTTGTAGGTAATCAAATATCCCTGTAATTTTTGGGCCAGATCACCAGATCCAAAACCATTAAGTCTGTCTAGGTGCTGCCATGAACACAAAGAGACTGCAAACAGAGCCCTAACACAAGTGAAGTCTGTAACAGTACATTATGTTTATGTTAACTTTTTCTTAAAAAAAAAACCCTCAAAACCAAACCCAATGTGTGATGGATTTCCTAGTGTTCCTAAATTCCATGAGGCTAATGAGTCTTAAAGATTTCTAGTAGAATTTATAAATCTAAAAAAAATGGGCTTTTTGGAAAATACAGAGGTAAATACACAAAACCAAAATACAGTATCTGGGTTGACTTTGTATCAAAAGCCTTCTAAAGAAGACACTTAAAACAATTCAATGATGAAATCAGAAAGGTCAAAAGATATCCTGTAATGACATTTTAAGTCTTTCCTGGTAATTTGTGACATATTGTACAAATCTTCTCTGCTGTGCTGTGCACATACACATATGTTCTGTAACATCTGGAATAAAGCAGCTTTTGCTAGGGACGTATCAGCCAGGGGACTTCTGAGAGATTACAGTTTTGTTTCTGACTAAGTGAATAATTTCTGCTTTCCAAAGGCGAAAACCAGGAATGATATTTAGTGTTCACTAATTATTAAGTCAAATGGTCCATTATTGGAATATCTGAGATAACTAGCAAAGCTGGTAGAAAACAGTCCTGCTATTGTAACTACTATTTGTACCAATTTATGTACGGATATTATTTTACGATTCTGTGTTCTTGCGATTCTGTCTGCAGAAGATCGGAAGCTCTAAGCTGATACAGAGACATTTGACTGATTTAAGACATCTTTTTTCCTGTGTTTTCTTGAGTGACAGGACCTTCCATATGAAAAACTCTTTAAGAGTGTTTGATACAACACACTTAAATAAGCATCAGGATATTAAGGCAGAAGAGAAGCTTTAACAGTTCTCACAGCATTCTGTACACTGAAGTATGTATTATCCTAAGGGACATTACTGGTCACAATAATGTTTTCTTGATCACAACAGGTTTTCCTGATAATAAAGAACAGATTTTTCCATTATATCACCTTTCAACAAGCACTGAAGAGCAGCTAAACTGTGGTAACTTAAACTGAGATCCCAGTTGTCCTGGCTGTTTTACTGCTGGTGCCAGGCAGTTAGCCGATAGAGGTGTGTTCAGCTGCAAAGGCATTTCTGGGGCCACTGAACCTCCTCCTGTCATCCTGTGCCCCCCTCCCCCCCCAGCTCTGATTAAGACAATGCTGTAATTCATCAACTCCATTTGCCTTCCAAACCACAACCTCAGAACCCTTCCAAACACCCTATTATAAATCTATAAATCTATACAGTAGGAGAGAGCAGAAGCCACAAGTTGTAATGAGCCGTAGGGGAACTCAAGGTCATCACCCATGTCTGAGAGGCCTTCAGGTATGAGAGGCTGTTAGCTGACAGAAGTGGATTTGGGAGAATGCAACCCCTAGAGAAGGCAAGAAAGGAGATGAGCTCTTATTGTCTGATATAATCTTCTTTCCTCAGTCTGTTAACCTTAAAATTGGAAATAAGGTAAGGTGTTTTCAGAACAGGCTAGCTGTGAAAGGACACAGGGCAGTGGGCTGCGGGCGGACATCTGAGCTCCACCAGCTGGAAGCCAGTCAGAAAGGAACTGCACTGGAAAATTTATTGCTTGATGGACTGCAAATTAATTAAATAGTAATGTTGTGATCCAATTAAACCTTGTCCCTTGCATTCTGTTTAGGTACCCATGTGCCTGGGACAACAAATTCAAGAAGACCAGAAGACCTGATTGTCTTAGTAGAAACAAAAAAAAAAGTATAAATAGAAAAGATGTCATCACTACGTTTCAGCTGAAAAAGAAGTAGAAAAGGAGTATGAAGCAAGTTTTGCTTAATGACTTCTCAAAGGAGCAGCAGCAGGAGCCATAAAAGCAGCTGCTGCAGCAGGCTCTTTACCTGGTGTGACTGTCCAAACACTGCAGCTCGCTTTTGAAAGCAGACGGACAGCTCCAGTTTGCAGCATTCCTCATATATTTTTATGCTAATGTATTCACATTTTCCTTCAGGACTTTTTTTTTTTTTTTTTTTTTATTAGCAGTGCCAGCTTAAAGTTTTAAGAATTATCTTTTGCTTGAAAAATGATGCTTGTGTTGGCTTGGGCAAGGGGGGGATGCGACTTTCAGGAATATCCAGTTCAAGCTAGCCTTCGGCTGCTTTCTGCTGCTTTATCTTTACACAGCCTGCTCTGGAACATAAAGACACACACAAAAAAAGCCTCTCGGAGGAGATGTCCTTCTGACTCTGTAATGAAATGCCACTAAAACAGCCTGCAACAGGCACTGTGGAAAAAAGGGGTCATCAATGCAGAAAAACAGAGTCCTGTTTCAAAGACTGACAGCATATCTAAATCTGGATGCCACAAAGCAAAGGCCAAGTCCCACTGAAGACAACAGCAAACCTCTTAATTTCAGTGGGGGAGGAATGTGGAGGTGTATCTGAGCTTTCAGATTCTCTGGGGAAGAAGAGTGCAGAGGGTAGAAAAGGTGACCAACAAATAAAGTCTACTATTTAGATCCTGGAAAACAGTAGCAGCAACTTTACAGAGCGTATTAAGGTAGGGCTCCTGGGAGCTCCTTCCTATTTTACCACTTACTTTGGGGAACAAGTCACTTTGGACTTGATTTTGAAAATATTAGCTTCGTTTAGTCAGCCAGCTGAGGACCCTGGTTCATACAGTAGTTATACACAAGAATAGAACTATGCCTGTGCAAAAATCTGCCTTAATAGAGATCTTAATCCACTGAAGCAGCAGGAATTTAACGTGACTTAAGATCAGGACGCTGTTTCACGACAGTTAAACAGTTATACCTACTCTAATTCACAAAGGATTGAGAATGAAGCTTACTTTTTTTTTCCAGCACTCTGTGATTTTCTTGATATAAAACAGTATTTGTTCCTCAGAAAACTAACATACCTCTCTGTACTTTGGATTTCTCATAGCAGCTGGAAGGCACAAGCACTCTTACTCATTTCATTAAAGGCATCCAGCCTTTTAGGTGTCAGCAGAATTTCTTATGCGTGACAGTTTCCGAAATGAAGAATAAAGTAAGGGGGAAAGTAAAAGGAAAAAAAAAGACCAATGCAAATGTTAGAATTGTAGTACAATAAAAAGTTTTGCAAATCCAGAGCATTAAGATTCTGTAGTTAGTGCAGTTCCAACAAAAACAGCAAAACAGCATTGCTTATAGGAAGGAATTAGATAGTTGAGATAATGAAGGGACATAACAGTATAGTCAAAGATACATTAAGTGAGTATTGCATCCTAAGGGCATAAAGATTTATTGTCTCCTAAATATCCTACTACACATTCTGATTTTGATGGGGCACTGTTAAACGCCATGGCAGGTGAAGACTTCCATCAATACATGTGTTAATCTGGCCCTTGGGACAACTGAGGAATTCCTGTGGAGAGAACTACAAAAGTGCTCATACATAGAGAGAACAATTATGAAGTGTTAAACTGGGTGTTAAGGATTTCTGAAGTTGTCTGATCTCACATAGTAAAGTTGAAACAGAGAATTTAAAAAACACTTTGGCAGAATACTGTCTTTCCTAATCATAGACTCTGGGGGAAAGTTTCTAGCTGGATGCTGAACTGAATTTCAATGATGGTAAAAAGCGGAGAAGACAGATTGCTCCATGGGTGGACAGTGATGCCTTTTTATCTTATTCATTAGTAATGACAAAATAATTCACTCTTAGTTTATACAAACTTATTTAACTTACAGAAGAAAGAACCCCTGGCTGTCTCCACAAGAATTAAAGTCTTTTCCTGTGAACAGTAAGGTGTGCCCATAAATACATATCTAATCTGCATGTATCTGTGCTCAATGACTGTACTCACATGATACATCATATAATATAGGTGTCATCTGTTCAGTTATCATGAGCTTATCAATGGCTGCACAGCTCCTAAGGGGGAATTCAGGAGCACATTGTAAACTCATCTCAAACAAGTAAGTATAAAAGTTTCTTGCCACATTAATTCATTACATATTCTTTATCAGACAGATATTTTACAGAAAAAAACCTGAGTATTTTAGAGAGACTTCATGTTTTATCAGAAACATATTTTCTCTCTTTTCAGTCAGAAGCTAGAGTGCCATTTTCAGTTTAGCAGCATATGAATCAAAGGCAGAAAAGAATACATTATTTAAAAATCCAGCTTTTATTGATACAAATGAAAGCAGTATTTTTCTGTAAGTAAAAATATAGTAAATCTAGTATCTAATGGTTTTATAATTCCTAAATATTGCATATTTGTATTTTTCAATGATCAGAATCTTTCTTGAATAGTTACAAACCGAACAGACACAAATGAGGCAGTATGGAATCCAAGCTGGTAACCATGACAGGTATCTTAAAATACTTAATTTCACTGAAACAACTCTAGCATTGAAGATATCTTTCCTTGCATTGTTAGTCTGTACCATTGAGGCACACTCTTGGATGCCTTAGCTGGAATTCATATGTACGTACATGTTTACAACATAGATGTGTTAATCTGAATTAGTGACTGTCACTAAACTCCTGCTGTCTTCAACAGAGATCTCAGGTGGGATTCAGCTCTTCTTTCTAGATCTGTAAGCGTTGGGTCTCAGGTGTGAGTTACACAACTCGGATTTCTTTCATGATTGATGACAGAAAGAAATAAATGTTTCCTAAACGGGATTCATCTGACCTATCTCAGATCTCTATCTCAAGAAGAATTTAACAACCCTCTGAAGCTATCTATTTGTCTCCACTGACTGGAAAGACAAATGACCACTTTGAACATAATGATTTGCTTTCAAGATCAACAGGTTACAAAGGATGATTCCTTTCTGTTACAACAATCAGTTGGTACTAAAAGCCTCTAGCAGTGCCTGCAGGGCTTCCTTCCATTCTTTGGGACTGCTTCACAAAACATTCACAAATATAAACTGCTGTGAAGTCGTTAATTAGCAATACAGGCATCTGACAATGCTACATCTCAATGATCCAATATTTTGTACTGGATCCCCAGAGACAGAGCATTGCCCTGGCTGACACTCACGATCATTTTTTTCAAATCTCTTAAAGTGATTTTGCACCTCATTTTTGAACACCAAGTGGTTGGATTTGTACAGCATAGTTTACTTTTCTGAGTCGCATTCTCTCACAGAGAAGCTTCTCTAGCTTCGCAGTACAGGTAGTGTGTTGCAGTGAACAGCCGAGTGAGCATGGCAAATGCTGATAGAGCCTGGTCAAGGAGACCCTTTGGCATGCAACTTCCTGCCTGCCCATAAGCGTTATGAGATGGACGGCTTGCAGACTGGGTTGGGGAGTCTTGCCCTGTGTTGATGGAAATTCTCCATTGAGCCAAAGCCTTGCTAAATCTACATAGATAGATGATTTTTCTCCCTGGCAATAGCTGTCTTTCTGCGCAGTACGAGCGCTTGCAAGTAATGTCATTCATGTGGAAGTCATCCTTGACCTCCTACTTCTGTGCAGAGTTACCTGAGAAAAGAGAAGGAGAATCATACCGGACTATGCAAAGGCCCAGGTTGTTACGGGAACACAGTTTTCGAAACTGCAGATTACCAGTGCCTTATATTTCTCTGTTGATTTCAGACAAGAAAACAAAGTCCCATACTGAACATGAGTAAAGATATTATCATAAATTCCCTTTTTTAAAATAACATCAATGGTAATCCTAGAACGGGATTCACTACTTGGAATTTGGCATTGCACTGAAGTGCAAATACAGTTTATTAAACTTGTCAGCAGTAGCTATTTTGGGCTTCTCTGTAGTGAACATTTTAATGTAAAGTTAAATTACTACTCACAGCCATAGAAAGAAACTCTTTATTATTTGAATTTTTAAAGCCTTACTATAAATTGCTAGAGGTGAATTGTACACTAACACTATAAAAATAAAATGGAAAACCTCTAAAAGTGCTGCAATCCAGAAAATATATGCACTGTTATCACAGATCATAAATGCAACTACAGATAATTTTAAACATATGGTAAGCTTCTCCTTAAGTACTCATATTTTAGGGAGCATAACTGTGCTCTAAATCTTATTGTAGCTGCAGAATAATTTTGCTTTGAACATTTGCGTAGGTAAACCTAGTGCTGTTCATAATGATATTTATTGAAGCTGGATTGGTTTATAATTTGCAACTCATTAATTCACTATATAATTCCAAATAAACAAGGAGTTTCTTGTGTAGCTATTTAACTCAACAGCAATACATTACTGTAAAATATTAGCTATCAACAGTTGTTTCATGAGTAGCAGAACTAATGATGTCCAGTGTGTCTATCAGTTACTTTCTGGCATTTCTCTATACACCAGTGTGTCTTGCTGCCGTGTTCCACACCCTCAGTCTCCGTCTCTCTTCTTTTCCCACCACTATTTGTCTGCTGAATTTAGTTGAAATTGGTCAATGGATTTTCCATCCAACTACCACCGAGGGCTGACCGTGGTCTGAAAATACCAGGATATAAGGACCCTCAAGGGAGTAAGGCATCACTAAGTTAAGCCAATGTTTGTGCTTTTTAAAAATTTTAATTATATAAGGAAAAAAATAATTTAGAAAGTCAGAATAAAATCACAGAATGACAGAACCATGCAACAGCCCGGGCTGAAAGGGACCTTGAAAGATCATCTGGCCCAACCTTTCATAGGAAGGGGAGCCTAGATGAGATTATCTAGCACCATGTCCAAATACATCTTGAAAACCTCCAGTGATGGGGACTCTACCACATCCCTGGTGAGGTTGTTCCAATGGTTGATTGTTCTCAGTGTAAAAAATTTCTTTCTTATATCAAGATAAAACCTCTCACAGTGCAACTTGTAGACACTGGCCCTTGTCTTCTCCATGTGGCTCCTTGTTAGGAGAGAGTCTCTATCCTCTTTGAGGTGAAGGTTTTTTTTTTTTTTTAATGTTTGAAGTTATTATTAATTATTATTAATTTATTGCATAGTTTTTAATTTGTTTGCAACCTGAAGGAAAAAATCCCTTTGGACCAGATTTCTGACAAACATTTATCCAAATGAGTGAGTGAGCTACAGATGCTATATCCTGATGTTCATTTGTTTTTTTGAGATCTCAGCAAAATGCGCGTGGTCACTGCAACACAAGAGCTCTTTTATTCCTTATGTGATAAAACTGTCTATTTTTCCCATGCCTGTTACCTCTTATCTTACACAGATGTTGATGTATAGGCTGACATATTAGTTCCCCATTTTAATGTGTCTTTTATTTTGAAGATTGATTTTCTTAGGCTACCTCGTTATTTTTAAGATATCCCCAAATATTCCTTAATTTAGCCTCTTCTATTTATGTTCAGTGACATGAGACTATGAACGGGTTTTGAACCTGCTCAAGTATCAGCCTTCTGACCATTCAGTCCTTATACAAACAGAATTTGATTTGCAAACTGAATAAGAGAAACCAAAACCACAGCTGAATGGAAACAGAAGGAAAAATTTGGGGACTATGATTAATAAGAAGGAAGGAAAGAGAATTAAATTCTAATGAAAAAATTACAATATTTTTTATTATTAATAATATTACCATGGCAATCATTTGAACCCAAGTGGGCTTTGACACTACACTGTGCAAGGAAAACAGAAAAAAATGACAACTCAGGCTTCTTGGCTACTACCCTCTAAAGAGATTTGATAAAGAAAACGTTGGTGAAGGCAGGAAGGGATAAATCATACAGTCCACCAGCAGAATATAGTATTTTGAAAGGAAAAATGATGTTATTAACTTCTTTTTAAAATATTCTTGTGTAAGGACAGTATACACAAGTGGACTTCAGATGCAGAGAGGGTGCAAAGTGATAAAAAAAGTGAGTTAAGAGTCCAATGAGAAGAGTCTGAGTGAAATTTGAAGAGAAATTGAGGTAAACACATAGTGCAGGAGGCTGACTTAAATTAGACATAAGAAAGACATTTTTTACTAGGGTGGTGAAACCCTAGAACAGGTTGCCCAGAGATGCTGTGGATGCCCCAGTCCCTGGAAGTGTTCAAGGTCAGGTTGGATGGGGCTTTGAGGAACATGACCTAGTGAAAGATGTCCCTGCCAATGGCAGAGGGGTTGGACTAGATGATCTTTGAAAGTCCCTTCCAACCCAAAATGTTCTATGGTTCTGTGATTCCATTGTTATTCAGCCAGGACAAATTGGTACAAGATATGTGAGCTGGAGGCTTCAAACGTGGTGTGAGGGTCACAACACTGTATTTTTCCTGCAGTATCATCAGTCGCCCACTTTCTTCACACCATCATGCTCTTTAGTCCTCTTCTACTGTTGGGAAGCCTCCAAATTGTCTTGCCAGATTTTGTGATAATGATCGCTGCAATGGATGAACTAAACTGACATGGCCATGTTTAGGAAAAGTACCATGTATCTATGAAATAGTGACTTTTGATCCTTATTAATCTGAACCGAATACCTTTTGTTGACCAGTTAGTCTACAGCAATTCTTCAATCATTTAAAATGACATCGCTAATAAAACTATTTTTTTCCCTACTGTTTTACTTCATCAGAAAATGTGGCTCCACCAGAAAAGATTTCTGGGAAGAATCAGTTTGAGCAAAATCATCCAGGTGATTTCTTAGGTCAAGGCCAACTTCTGTTTTTTATTTTTTCCTCCAATGCCAGAGGAGAAGAGAAGTAATGTCCTGGTCATTACAACACTCATACATACTACATGACAGGCTCTGGCAGGTCCAGGTTTAGCTCCCTGACCTACCTGGTTATTTTGGGTTCTGCTCCTCTGCCCTCTTCTCTCTGTCACAGCTTCTTATATTCCTTATCACATCATCCATAGTGTAAAACCCCCTGCAATTTATTTTGGTGTAAAATGTGAGGTGTTTTAGAACATTTTAAAGTATTTTTTAGAACATTTTAGACTATTTAGTTGCATGCGAGAAACATTGTCCACCTAATTCTAATGCTGAAAATAGAGGCACGAATCCTAAAGAGTCTGAATAATCATGACTTTGTGTATTACTAAATACTAATCTCTTTAGTTGTACTGACATATCTGGCATTAAACAAAAGTATAAATATAGATTGAATATGTTTCCATTTTCTAGGTTAGACAGGTAACTATGAACCCTAACGTTAAACTGCAGTGCTTAATGCCATGCATTAAAGCAATGGAAAGTCAATACAGCTTTTGGATGTATTGCTTTCCAAGCAAATAAAACAGAAGTGCTGTTGCTTAATGTCTTTTTTTTAATTTCAAATGTCTTTTCATAAACTACATCT
This sequence comes from Burhinus oedicnemus, assembly GCA_008921705.1. Classification (NCBI taxonomy): domain Eukaryota; kingdom Metazoa; phylum Chordata; class Aves; order Charadriiformes; family Burhinidae; genus Burhinus; species Burhinus oedicnemus. The sequence goes on along the minus strand of VFFE01006739.1, from coordinate 640,194 downwards.
CATGGATATCAGAGCAAAGGCTAGTGGTAGAAACCAACCCAAAAAGTTTTATATGAAGAAAGAGCCATAGCTCACATGCCAAGAAAGAAAACTGTAAGGCATGGAAAATAGAGGCATAAAATCGCACAATTAACATGAGGAATAAGTTGTAGATCCTCATTAACAAAGTCTTTGGAATGTTCTTGAGTGAAGGTCACTATTTACTGCCAAAGATTCAATCCAATTTCAGCAAAATCACACGGTGCTAACAAAACCTGAGGTCACCGCTGCCTGACAAGAGAATCATTATTATCTTGGTGCTTTAATTACAGGAAAGAATGATAAGGCTGCTAAATCTTAATTCAGTAATCTGAATTTTCTTTTGGAATCTGACTCAACTGCTAGAATGGAAATCTGGTTTGAAAAAGGGTAATATGTAAATTAGAAAGTATAAAGCACGAATTGTATGTGAATAACTGGATGTATATAAATTAGTTATTTCATAAACATTTTATAGGCAGAGATACATAAAAAAAGCCAGTATAATTAGACTTAATAAATTAAATGCAGGATAAAACTTGAAGTATATATTTGGAGTTCAGAGAAGGCTGGGATTCAGTTAAAACAGAAACATCACGCTTTTCTAAGTTTCTGTCTCACAAGTCATTTTTTGCATGGATTGTCACATCATGATGAAATTTTTTCCTAAATATGTTGCTTCAGTTTACATAATTTCCAAGTAAAAACTACAATGCACAACAGACGTGCCAGCTGTGGCAGTTTTGGATGCATGAGTCTGATTTAAAAGAGCTACCCAAAATTTTAGTAAAGGTATCTCTCCAGACTTGGAGGAGAAGGAATGGAGTATAGATCACAACAGGGGTCAGTCTCCAGGTTTTTGAATTTTAAAGTGACTTTCTGAAACTCAGAGACTAGCTAGGATCTGCAAATATAATTCAAGAGAATTGGTCTCAAATTCATTGGAACTAAATTTATGGAGTGAATTGTAGCCAGTCTGTAGGCACCGACTGAATTTAGGAATACAGTTGTCTTCCATAGTCAGCCTAGAAACACAGCTATCTCTAGGGGTGACTCACATTTTAAAAAGAATCCTGTCTATCAATTCAGGAGCCTCAACAGATGTTGAATTCTGCATAAATAAATCTAGATCTTTGAGATTTTGTCCCATTTCTGCTGGGTAGCTTTGGAAGTACAGATTTGTTAGGCACAACAGGGGTTTGCAGTGCATTTGTTAATCAAAAGTGCAAAACTGCAAGGTAAGGTAGAATGTTTGAAGATTGATTATCCTCATTTTTTTTGCTTCCTAATGAAGCCTCTGATTAATTGCTATATTTGTTATTCAGCATAATTTGCCCAAATTCAAATGCCAGATCACTGCAACGGTCTACTTATGGTGACCAAAAATGCAATATATGAAACATCCTTTCTGAGTGCAGAGATGGTTAAGCTTCTTCAACTGGATACACGAGCTGATAGGAAAAAACTCCTTCAAAACCAAACTGAGCACAGTATATTGGGGCAGGGGGAAGGCAGTTCTTTAAAAGAGACTGAGAACAGTGATTCATTTCTTAAGTGATTTCACTATTATTTACAGTACTCTTTTAAAAATATACTTCCCCTGTTGCTGGGGACTATGGGGGAGAAACCATTGTTTGTTAACTTTGGGTTATTTCTGAGCAGAACTGTTTTCGCTTTGATTAGTTTTTGCTTTGCTTAGATTAATCATAAAAAAAACAGGTTTTCTGTATTCAGTAATGATATTCAGAATCCACAGACCAAACTGAAATATGATTAATTATAAGAAAATTAAACTGATTTGAGATACTATATAAAAAGAATGTATCTTTTTACTTTCCTTTTACAAAGACGCATTCTTTTATACAAAAATATTCTGTGTAAAAGAGATACTGGTTTTGTTTTATGGCACCTTGAAACCTATTGTCAAATAGCATTCTCTATTTAGACGTGTATAATCAAATGCATAAAGAAATCAGAGTCCAGACTATTTTAACACCTCCCCTCCAAACCTAAGAAACAAAGCCCCAAACAGTACAAGAAAATGGTCTAAGAACACTGTTGTGAACTTGAGGGCTAGTATTCCATCAACATTTTCTATGATGTCATTGCTATTTATTTCATATTCTTCTTTGGCAAAATAGTCAATTCCTCATTTTTTTATGGATTTAAATAGTTGTGGCTCTCTGTGAGTAATCAATCTAACTAATGGATATGGGAGTACCTGGGCTACAGTCTTGGCTCAGCTGAAGTAAATGGGAAAAATTCCTTTGATTCAGTAGAGCTAGGATTTTACTCATGATTTGTAGGTAAAATGATGTTCAGGTTATTTCATGACACTACCAAAATCTATGAATGTTGGTTTTTTATATGCTGTTATATGTGTTTCTGCCCTGGAGTACAAAGAGCAGCGGGGCCAGCATATCCTTTGCAGCAAGAAGCAAGAGATAAATCAAGAAGAGGGTAGATACAGGAGAGTTGAATGAAGAAGGCTTATATGGTTGGCAAAGACATGAGAAGACCCAACAGCAAAGGTGAAAAAGTGGCCTGGAAAGTCAGGATGAGGTCACAAAGTGGGAGGATTAAATGCTTCTCCTTTCTCAGTTTGCTCATTATATAAGCAATTTGCCACAAGACAATTACTTTGTAAATAATAATGAGGCCTCAGAAACAACACTGGATCCTTCGTCTTACTAAATATACCTTTTTAAACAGTGCCATGAACTGGAAAAGAGGGTCATTCTCCTGCCCTCATACATACCTGGAACAGCACTGGACTATTCATCGCTAAAGAAATTTCCCTGTGACAGATAAAATCTTGTCAGTGATTTTTTTTCAGAAGATGAGATTACCATGGTTACGTCAAATCAGAAATATTTCAATAAAATAAAGATTATTGAGAAGTTTTCTGTAGATCGTCATGAAAGGATTGCTTTTCATGGGTCTCAGGAGGCCCTGTTCTGCATACCCTTACCTCAGCTCAATGCCTTTGACGCACAGATAGCTGGGCTGGTGGCGGTGTGACAGCTTGCGTGAGCAAAGGTTTCAGTGTCCCATCACTGAGATTTCTATCAGGGAACAGGTAAATCTATGAGGAATATTTGAAAAAAATCCCCCAAGCACTTCCAACACATATAGTTGAAACACAGGAAAGATTTATTTAACAGGCTTGAAAATCTGAAGGCTTTTTTTTCGTTAGAAAAATTTGTGATAGCAATTTAAAAATTAAACAACTCTCATGCCCCATAATGTTTATTGCTGAATTATCCTTTTAGGATTTTGTTGGATCCTGCTGTGCCATCTATCTCTCTAAGAAGCAATTTCTTAAAGATTTCACCATTACCTGCTTGTAAAAAAAAAGTGTTTGCTTTTTACAACTTGAAAAAATATATGTATGTGCAGAACAACTACACATATAGTATTTTTCTTCTGGGGCAGGGATTTGGAGTCGAGAGAAGGAAATAGAGTATCCCATCTCACTGCTTTCTTCCTAGCATGAAATATTTACAGATTGGTTCTGTGAAGAGCAACAGCCTTTGTCTGGGAAACAGCAGATCAGTGCTGTCTTGGACCCCGTCTGCAGGTTTTCCTCTTTAGTTCAAACTGCTCCACTTGCAGCACCAGGGATGTGCGCCTGTGTACTCACTACCATTCTTTCCTTGCTGCTGCTACATGCTTTTTCGGTCCTCCAATTGAAGCCTGTCTGTAACACAGCAGAGAGGGAGGGACCCGTGTTTGAAGGGGAGCGTGCTGCCCAGTACACCGAATCACAGAGGATCGCTCAGGCAGGCAGGAGCCTCTGGAGATCCTCTTGTCCAACCCCTTGCTCAGAGCAGGGTCAACTGCTGCAGGCTGCCCAGCACCTTGCCCAGTTGGGTTTTGGATATATCTCCAAGGATGGAGACTGCCTCTCTGGGCAACCTGTACCAGCGTTTGACCATCCTCACAGTAAATTATCTTTTTCTCATTCTTAAACAACATTCCTGTATTTGGGTTTGTGCCTGTTTCGTCTCACTGTCTCACTGGGCACCAGTGAGAAGAGCCTGGCTCTGTCTTCTTTACTCCCCCCATATCAGGTATTGATATACATTGATGAGCTCTCCCCTGAGCCTTCCCTTCTCCGCTCTGAATGGTCCCAGTTCTCTCAGCCTCTCCTCATATGAGACAACCCGGTCCCTTAAGCATCTTAGCAGCCCTTTATTGGACTCGCCCCAGTATGTCCGTGTCTCTCCGGTGGTCTGCATTGCAGTCCCAGCGCGTGGGAGCACTGAGTGGGGCTGACCCATATGTGGGCCAGCACAGACCCACCAGGGGCTGCCTTACTCACAGCCCCCTGGGGAGCAGTGTTAGCCTGATCCCTTTTCCTGGCTTATTCCCCCAGAGCAGCAGCCGGGGCAAGGATGCCGCACACTATCCCTCTGGTGAGTGTAGGCAATCGATCTGACTGTCTCGCAGTGCCTGGAGTTATCTCTCAAGAGATTTTTTTTTTAAAGCACAAATGGCAGCTCTTTGAAATTGTTCCAAACAGCAAAGGATCTGAACTTTCAAAGCTGCCAAATTATAAGCAGAATCCAAACTATTTATCTTCGGACACTCTGCACCAAGGACTTTTTTTTTTTTTGATTTGTTTGACTTGGATCACTGGCACATAATCTTAATTTCAAGTCAAAGACAGTAAACTCTTCTTCAGAGCACTGAAGGCTCGTCCTGACCTAAGTAACTCAAATCGTGCCAGTTAATGGATTACACACATTTAGATTGAATTTTATTAGGCATTTCTTAACGTTATATGTCTTTGGTTACTCTGAGATACACTCACACTCTCAGAAGATATGGTAATTTGCCCTTCTGCTCAGGCATCCTTGCTGCAGATGTTGTGAGACTGACAAGTGCTTCTCAGCATATTCCCTCAAGACCCAGTAAGTTTAAGCTGAATCTCAAAGATAATTTTCAGTTTCCTACTTCATATATGCTGAGTTCAAGTTCACTGTACATAATTATATTCGGTGCCCTGTCACAAAAGGGAATCAATCTAGCCATACTCTGTTAACTCCACCATTTTATGCTCAGCACCCAAAATATGTTTTGTGGACTTTTATAGACCCAGTGCTTAGAAACAGCAGCAGGAAACTCCGGAAATGGCCAGTGACCCACAATCTCCTGGAGAGCTAAAGTGCAGAAAGCACTTGCATCCTTTTATCTTGGAGAAATACTTTCAGATTTCTTTGCTTTGATGATTTGGGATTCTGTCAATGTACAATTTATGAGATCTAGTCAACTGTCTAAAAATATTGTGAAAAGCCTGTGTTTTTTTATTTCAATCTATGGATGGGGAATTTTGTCATTTTCTGGAAAGCTCTGTACCACTCAGCACATTAGGCACAATGAAGAGTCATTAACCTTAATGACCACCCTGTCTACATATGAGGCATGCTCAGGAAGCCAGTTAAAGGTAGAAAAGCATTTTTTCCCCTCCTCCTTCTCTGTAAAAGGGAGCAAAAGGTAAAAATGCAAACTTTCCATTCAGGGCAGCAAGATAAAGCTACAAAGCAGAGAACTAAAAAAAGCAGAAGGACTAAAAAGTGGCACAAGGAGGCAAAAGAGGAGCATGTGTGGCTCATTTGTCTACCAGCCACAGCCACGGCAAGCTTCTGGCCTGGGGAGGCTCTGGGAGAGATGCTCTGAGGCAGCACAGGGGACACAGACCTGAGCCCAGCCAGCAGAACACAACCAAAGTTTCTTACTTCGTCCAGGCTCTTTTATCACTCAGCCCGTCACGTGGAGAAGAGGACTGAATGTCCACTGATCTACGCTTGGGCAGCTATATAAACCAAGCAGGAAAGACTGTAAAGTGATGCATCTTGGGTTTCAACCTGTTTTGCCCATATATCAAGTGTCAGCCCAAGAAGGAAGGCAGAAAATCGGGCTCTTCATGCTCCTAAAGTGCGGTCATAAGGGCAGTTCCGGTCCCTTTTCAGTTCAGCCTCCGATTCAAGTAAGTCAGCCTCAACCTTGAGTGAAAAGCAGAATATCTCACCCAAGTAGGAAATTGCTGCCCCAGGTAAGATGCAATCCACAAGGCCAGAAACAAAAGGCTGCACCAGAATTTGACTGTGTAAACGTATTTGAAGAACAACTTAGTGCTGCTCACTGCTTCACATAGTTTCCTGCTGTTTTCATACAGGTCTTATTAAAATGGACATAATTTCATATGGCAGACCATAAAATAATTTCCAATGATTGTCTTTCCTTACTATTTCAGCCTTTTTATTTTATAAGGGAACATTATGCATTTATACTTGATACCATTTTAATTGAAACTTCTTCTATTTAATCTCCAGCTTTGGTGAAATTATTCATGTTAGAACAGTTATTAATTAAAAGCACACGTGAAACTGAAGAAAATGTGAAGCTTTACCCTAAATTTGTTTTTCCAAACCTAGAATCAGCAATTTGTTTGTAAACATTAAGCCCTCAGGATTAAGGTAGAGAATATGTGGATAAAGAAAAAAGAAAAGTAGAACAAGCTAAAAGAGTGTGATTTAATGTGATGTGACAGGAAAACAAAACAAAACAAAAACACCAGCACAAACGGGGGCTCCAAAACCAAACGTTAGTTCCATACTACCATAAAAACCAAACTGCAGAGGCAAATAGTTTTCATACTGCCGCCACTCTGCATCTAGCAAAACATGCAGTACGAAATAACAGTCTTGCACTTAGGCCTAAGTCCAAAAATGATACTGAGCTGCTGGTAGCCGATTGAAATTAATGGTCCATTTAAATCAAAAGGAGGAGGAATCTCAAATCTGAGGCAATGTTGTAGCACTATCGATAAAGAGAAGAATCTCTCTCAAGCTATTCAGACATCCAGCTAATGGCATGCTGGCTGATGAATACATTTTCGTGTGTCTTTTTCTATATACTCTGTATAGGCAGTGGCACCCTGGGAGCCAGACACCTGAAAATCAGGTGTAATGATGCTCTCTGCATTTAAGTTATTTGTGCATCTCAAATTCCGTATGCTCAAGTGAAAAACACTGAAAATCTTAACTTATTGGTGCCTGTGTGCTTTGGTGGGACTTACTGTTAGGTTCCCAAAATATGATGAATATGGTTCTCTATTACAAAACTTCTGTGAATGGGAAGAACCATTACTAAAGAACTGCAGGAATATGGCAATCTTGATAATAAAAAGTAATAAAAAATGAATTAGAAAGGAAATTATCTCAAATGTGCTACTTTCCTGACTGAATACCAAGTTTGTATCAACCCTTCTAGGCACAGACATAAAGGGCTCTGAAAAAAGAAAAAAAAAAAAAGGAAAAAGAGATGAAGCATAATAGTGTTAAAATTGGAGCATTGCTTCCGTACCCATGAGATTGCTTTTTCTTTAAAGTATTTCAATTATCCTGACAATAAAAGAAAGAACAGCTACATTAGTATCATATTATTTCCATAACAGTTATCTTCAGCCACTTCTGATCTGACAAATTTCTACATATATTGCACCCAATAAGCTTATTTTGGTTTTTTTTTCGAACCCCCTTGACGAAGTGTAAATCACACCACAATTGTTTCACTGGAGGTTTGCTATATGCACCATCCCACAGAGCCTGTTGCTAAGACAGAGCATGTGGTGAGGCTCCACCGTGACAACAACTGCCAACTCATGATACATTAAAATCCTCAGCTCCTCAGTGTTAAAGATCATTGCGTCCTAAATAGGGATTCTATAATCTGAACAAACAGAAATCCCCTGCCCTTTCTGGTAGTGGTGTAGTATCAGCAATTAGCTGCGGAGCCCCAGACTGCATCCCAGAAGATGAGAAGAACAGCTGCTTTGGCTTATTAATGGCCACTGGCTTTACATCATTATGTTTTTAATTTGGGCAGTGTATTGTTCTTAATTCCCCTCCGAGAGACAGAGGACCCTATGACGATCATGAAGAAAGTTTAGTCATCTTCACGAGTGCTCCTGAGGAGTTTTTGTTTAACCTCATCAAACCCTACCAGGAGTTTTCTGCAAGGAGTCTTCCCAAAGCCGCAGGCTGCACTCACAGAAAACTGGTTTTATTAATATTCAGGCAGTCAGCATTGTACATGTCACACTGTAAGAGTCCTGGGTATATATATCTCCCAAAACAGATGATTCCCGAAAGAATGATAACAGTATCTGTATGGAGGCATCACGTCAAAGGACTCTATTATAAATGAGGTAAAACTGATGTCATGTAACAATCCATACACACAGTTAGAGAGATCTGTGCAGGCTTATAATTGTTACAAATTCAATTATTTCAGCAAATGTAAATACAAGAGATATAAATATGCTAAAGAGTTCAAAATTCTCTGATGAAAGCTAAAACTAATTTGTGTGCTATAATATCCAGTTTTGTTGAATGCAATCTTATGAACTGTAGCAATCTTGACCAGAGTTTAAAGGTATCCAGTCACTGAAATGTTCATTAAGTATTATCTCAAGAGGCAGTTCTGTTTGCTAGAATGATCTTTTTTAATTAGTGAATTACAGAACCACATAAAAAACCTTCAGCTGTCGTCGCCTTCTGCTTACACAACATCTTTCTACTGCCTAAGAACAAAATTACTCTGTAATTGTACCCTCCACTGCAAATAAGCAAAAAACGTACTCCGGAAAAGCTCTAGCAGTTCCTAAGATGGGTGGAAATAAAGATGAATAATCGAACACCTTACACGTTAGCATGACCAAGTTTTTCTTTTTCGTCTTTCAGAATCCTTTAATGGTAGCTATTTTGTTAAGAAAAAATGACATGATTGTTGATATCATACGATCCATGTGAAAAAAAGGTGGATTTCATAAAACAAAAATATTACCCACATACAGCCATGCTTAAAAATCATGCAAAAAACCCTGACCTATGGAAGATGAAGAAACAGCCATTCTGGCCAGAAATTGTGTAAATCCACCTGATCGACACCTGACCATAGACCTCACCCAATACTTTCAGAAAAAGAGTAACATATTCCAGCTAGATTTTTATCATGTCTCTTTTGTGGTTAACTCTTCTTTTGACTTGATTAATCACGGCTCAGCATCAGAATGATTGTCTCTTGTACACTTGTCAGATGAGGGAGACTTGAAAGACCCTTCATGTTTTTATTATAACACTGGTTTAGTTACCAGCTCCAAGGGTCTGAGCAAGCTGGGAGTATTTTACTGATAATTATCCATTCATCCAATTACCGTGCTCATTTAGAATATGTTACAAAATGGAAAAAAAGTTAAAATAGTAGTTTCTAGAAGAATATCATTCTCATCTGACGGTCATGAAAGAGACTGATCTAAACCCGTGTATATTTGAAACTTCTGTCTGTAACAAGAGGTTGTAAGTAGGCATGATGTGTAAAGGTCATGAAGGGGTGCACGAGGTTTATAGGATGAGGTTAGGAGTACCAGTTAAGTATGTGTAAATAGTCATTCTGTCAGTCAGTGAGTGTGCAGTAAATAAGGGAGCACAAAACTTCCAATACAGCCTTTAGTATAAACAAGTTGGCACTTCTGAAATATTGTTAGCCTGCAGATAAGTAATAGGTGTTTAGCTCAATAGGCTATCTGAATGCAAAAATCCAGCCTGTAATCTTGCCTGCACTACTAACGGTACAAGGCTCGAGCAGGGCTGTGAATACATCAATACACAGCTGCCTGTTGTATCAGAAAAACAAATAAATGGACCAACCAACCCCCCAGCTCAGACAACAGCCATTTTTCCCATCATTATCAATATACACGTGCCTTAACTGAGAAGAGAGTGAAGGAAAAGCGGTCACATCAAATTATTTTCTGCATTACTTCAGAATAAATCCACAGTGACTCCAGAAAAAAAACCAACCGCACCACGCCACTAAACAGTAGAGCTACTGAAGTCAAATGAGAAGCTGATAAAAAAGTACATGATCCATAAAGCACCCTGAGAAAAAGGTCGAGGGAAGAAGGAAGCAGAGCTCTAGCAGTGTAAAGGAGGAAGCTGAAGAAGCTGGGGACCACACACACTTTTATCATCTCAGTTTTAACTTCCTGGCGCTGAGTGACAACTTGCAGTGTGAAGTAAGCCTGACTATGTCCCACAAGGACAACAGTGCAGAAGGCAATACAACCCTGAGTGAGTGGCACTTTGCTTTGCAACTTTGAACATTCCTCTGCCAGAGACACTTTCCAATGGAATTATGGGTTTTTTTCCCCTCTTAGAAATTCAGCGGCTCCTTGCAGGAGATGTCAGCACTGGGATTAGGAGGAAACAGCCTCAGTTCACTTCACCTGGTCAATACCTAGATCAGAAACACGTGCACACAGGCAGCTCTTCTTTCTGATCATCATCTTTGCTTTCATATTTTAACAAGTAATGACTACATGAAATTTTGAGGATGAAATGTAAATGATATTCTAATGAAAACCATGTCACAGGTCAATAGCTTCACGGGCATGGGAAAAAAAATCATGAATTGTTTGACTACTAATGTTTGAACTAAATGAGGGTATTTTTGAGGTCAGTTAAAATGCTGCTGCGTCTTCACCTTACACATTCTTGAATTAGTAGCTACATAGCCTTATCACAAGTATTGTAAGAGCAGCTTTTTTGGCAGTGTCAGACACAGTTATGTAAAGGAAACTAATCTTCCATATAAAACATAATTTCCAACTCTTTTTGGTCTTCTCACCTGTCACCAGCTGCTGAAGATAATTTAGTGCAATACACAGATTTACATTGCAATTTCTTATCCACTAGTGCTCATTCCCCTAATTTTCAGGTCTTCAGAAATGACAAAGAGGAAGAATGGAAAAATCAGTACCTTTTCTGAATGAAAGGTTAAATGTGAAGATATTTTGGGTAAACATGGTCTTAGCAAAGTTACTGTGCGTTTACTGTTGTAATAAAATTTGTAATATTTTCCCCATTTGTCCCAAGCACATTTAATGGGATTGCAAAGGATTTTTTTAAAGCAGCTTGAATGTTGGGAAAACTGTAGTGACTTCAACAAATGATAAATCAGAGGAAGGGATTGTACTAGTGAACTGGATTTCAAAAAACATTCTCTTCCTCTCCTCCTTTATGGCAGCTGTCATAGTATTTCTTGCGTAGCTATGTACAGCTCTTAATTTTATAAAAGCTTAATAAGTTTTGTTAAGAACAACACATACAGCAATGATAATCCGAACCATTTTATCACCTGCATTGCCCAACTGATAGTTTACTTTCTTGTCTATGATCCGGATTACTCTAACAAGCTATCCCTAAGACACTGCTGGAGTACTACTCAAAGGACATTTCATTCTGGTATCCCTTCTGAAAGTCAATACGTTTTGAGACAAAACTGCACCAAGCTTGGTTTCCTCCGTACAGCACTCCTCCAGCGAGTTTTACGCCCTCAAACATCCCCACATGCCAGTTGATATGCCACTGGACATGCCAAGCAATCTTTTTTCATGCTATAGAAATATCACAATGTTTATATGGAGTCTTCAAATCCTATTAGACACTTTGAATTAAGACACACTCACAGGATTTGTATCCTAAGGTCAGAGGAGCATCAAATGGAGTCCGGAGCTTAATAGTATGTTGCGTAGACAAGGCCTGTCTTCTGTGAATACAGCTACTCTTCAGCCTGGAAAATCCAAGCCAATCCATGCTACTTGGCCTTCTTTTATTTGGCAGTGATGCCTGAGATAGCTCTGCCCCTGTTTCAATAGTGAGAGGTTGCTGAATGAGCAGCAACACAGCCCCAGTCAAAACCACAAGGAAAAGCTGATTAACTCGACCTCTCCTGTTTTCATTGTTAAAGGTACTTTCTTAGAAGAACCCTGCAAGTACTTCTCTCTGAAGCAGCAGACCTATCACCTACAGCCAGGAGAGGTCTAGTATCAGTGGTTTACTCAGGCACCTTTCCTCTTCTGGGGGTTTCTTGATGTGGAGGTCAGGTACAGCTTTGCTCCAGTCAGAGGAGAAAAAAAGGAAGGGGCTTGCTATTATTCTTGCTTTTTCCATAATTCTCATGATTGGATCTTATTAGTGACACAAACAATTTGATCAAAACAACTGTTACCTGATGAATCAAGAAGCATAATAGCTAGTAAAGGATGTTTAAACACAGATATCTGCACAGAAAGACAGTCATATTCCCTGTTTTTCTTTTCAGACCCTTTTCTGCAAATACCCTTATAGTATCTTTCTAGCACAGATTTAGTTGCCATTTCCTCAAATAACCTAAACTTTGCTAGATATATTATACGCAATTGGAAAAAAAATAGACTCCTGGGATAAACTTCAGGAATTTTCCTGAGTGCAACAGAAGGTCCTTCTAAGAGAATCAAAAAGATTTAAACTGCAGGTACAGAGGCAATAGCCTTGGTCCCTACCAATTTAGCAGTATATCCCATCCAATAAATTCTATTTAAACTCAACCCAGACTTAATAAAAGAGGTAAATTGTAGTTTAGTACAGATATTTTAATGGAGCTCTAGAGTGATTAAACCTTAAAGGAGTGATTATTTTTGTTTTTATAACAGGAATTGCATTTCTTATTTTATTACAGTAAGTCAAAAAATTAGGAGGCAAAGACATTACTTCCAACAGCTAGTGTCCTGTGTCTGGAAAGAATCAGCATCCCATTAAGGTAATTACTGTTCTCATTTGCGATCCTGATAAGCTCTTAAATAGTCTGTCATTAAGATATATACAGCATACCTCTTTAATAAGATCTCTTGATTTGATGAATCCCTTATTAATACTATCGAAGGTCCCAGAAGAACACCTCCATTTTTTGTGAGTGTTCTGTTCAAGATTACTCTGGTGTCATTGACATTGCTTTTGGTATAATTAGGCTTGAATGTGGAGTCCTCTTCTTCAATTTTCAAGACAGTTTAGCAGTAACGTGTATGTACCAACGTCATATATTTCCCTTTACAGAAGCAGCTGCTAGCATTAAAATAACGTACTTATTTTTTGATGTTATTTTTAAGAACAAATTAGAACAGATTCTGATTCATCTATGATTATCCAACGAGGAGAAATTTTATCCAGTGTTTTTACAGTAAAAGCATGCCATACTTTAAAAATCTCTGTTCTGAAATAACTTATTTTCAATGGGCATATCCTTTTGTTCCTCCTGATCTTCTGTTATACAATAATTGCACTGCACTGATGCTTCGTAACAAGAAGAATAAAATGCACTAATATCCATCAGGCTGGAGTTCGGACTAAGAACAGGCGGTACCTCCTTTTGTTTGTCCGGTGGCAGAAACAGAAACTTCCCATTGATTAAGCACAGTATCCCAAGTACAGCCCTATTAGCCCAAGTTAAAAATGATTTCTTGATTCGGAGGGGGGGAGGAAAAAGTAAAAGCTTGAATGGGTAAAAAGAGCAGGACCCCTCTGACCCACTGCCACAGTGGGAAGCGGCAAGCTGTCTGAAAGCTGTCAGACGGACCTGACAGAGGCTGTGAACGTTGGTCTTTCCTGAAAAGCAGGCTGCTGGTGCAGGTACTGGACGCATGTCTTGGTAGCTAAGCAGGCACCAAAATTTGCCCAGCCCTCCCATCCACATGAACTCACTGCCTTCAGGATTGCTATAATTTCAATTCACTAGGCAAGTCCTAAAAAGACTTTTAAGAACCACTTGCAGAGTACTGTCGAAAACCTGGCCACTTATTTGTATACTTTAACAAGACCAGGGCTGTTCCAAATACCTTTTAACCTCGTGAATTAGACTGTTGCATTATATAAACCTCAAAATGACATTGAAAACATGTCAGAATTTATAATACCTCCAGGTTGCTTGATGACAAAATCTCTCTGGGAAAATACCAGAGAAAAAGTGTTCATTTTAGGGTAGTTTGCATGGTCCAAGAAGTTTTTATAGTGACTGTGATTTAAAAATGAATTAAAAGTTACAACGTCTTCAAAGTAATTTTAGACACCATTAGTCCAGACAATATTTGTGGAGTTCTGCATGGAAAGGTCTTATTTTCTTATTGCCTGTCATTCCGAGGTACTTCTATGCGCACTGAAAATTTTCCTCATCCTTTCCTTCCTTTTTTTTTTTTTTTAATCTACAACAAAGCTTCCTACAAGAAGAAAAATGTGGACAGGCGTCCAATATTTTATCAACATGTTTAAGATGAGACACTTTTCTAATTTTTTTTGAGGTGTGCCTGGTGTTTGTTCTGTTCATGCTGCGTAACTTCTAAAGGGTTAAGACTCATGTGAAAATTGGTAGATAATTCAGAATGTGGAGGACAATCTGCCAGTCTGACACAAGTAAAACCTGGGAGAACTGTGTAACTGGGTCACAGCCAACACAGCTGTCCATCACATTTGTAGCCATGCAAACACATTTCATGGGCTGAGTGGGAATATTCTCATTCCCATCGAGAGATCTGCTAGGATCCATTGCAAATGGATGTCATGGAGGTTTGCTTTAACTGCAAAGCAGCACCAGTGGCAATCACCACAGCACCGTTGAAAGTGTTATGAAGAACGGATTTAGATGATTTCACTAACCCTGAAGCAAGGAAATTATGCTAGGTATCCTGATTTCTAAAAGATTTCCCACAGGATGAGTGCCTTAGCTTGTTTTCTCAGCTCTATAGGTCCCTTTCAAACGAAGAAAAATCCATTGAAATACTTTATCTGGAAAACGATTAGGGTAGCTTATTGTGTATGAACTGGTTTAACTTTTCTACTATTCAGTGTTATTTGTTCTTTTGAATTGTTCACTATTCCTAGGAATATTGCCACAATTTAGAAGAAAAAATGAAAAATAAATAAATGATCACAAGCAGTAATAGAAACAATCTTTGTGATGGAACTTTGTCTCCGGTAATTCATCTGCAAAATCTTACACTAAACCAGGATGGGATTACTCAGTTGTTTAAACAAATCTCATGTGCTTTCATGTTGCTACGCTTAGTCTGAGCATTCGCTCTTTTCCTACTGTACTTCTGGGTTCTCTCTTTACTTCCACCAGCCATACCAATACAGCATCAAAGATATTAAGAAGCTGCATTTTTAAATGAGGTTCCAGTATAGCTTTTTCTCCCCAATTAATTCAAATCATATGAAAGTGTAAACAGTGCATGTGACAGAAAACAGCCACCTCCAAACATTTTGCTGTCTCATTTCTTTAACACATTGTATGATTTTCCAAATTTGTTAAAGATACGTCTTTTATATCTGTGATTAGTGCATGGACATGAAATGATATAAAACAGAGCGTATATATATAAGACTGGTGAGTGATATGAGGTGGTGAGTGATTGTCCTTGCAAAGCTTGTGGGTTTTTCCCCTCTTTCTTTCACTGTCTTTAACTTGACCTCCAAATTTTCTCGCTTTTGCTCTTCCAATTCTCTGTGCCGCCACACTGTGGGGGGAGTGAATGAGCTGCTTTGTGGGTACTTAGCTGCTGGCCGGGTTCAACCCACAACATCAATTAATATGAAACTATGGATGCAATAAATGAAAATTGTGTTTTTAATGGAATCACAAACTTTCTTAAGGGGTAGCTCTTTTTTCAAACACATTTGACCTATAAATGTTAGGACTCTAAAAGTAAAATATATACAGGTAGAACTCCTGCATCTTGAGAACAGTAAAGGAAATTAAAAGTTCAGGTTCAGTTTGACAAACCATTCAGAATTTGTAATACTAGATCCATGAACCCACTTCTTTTTTCATTAAAATGGGCATTTCAACACTAAATGAAAGCTCTATTGGGAAGTGTTCATGGAGTGCTGAGGGTATACCTTTGAAAAGGGTTAATTTACAGGTGAGAGGATAAATATGTATTAGAACTAAAGAAAAGGAGTCAGGGATGGAAAGACAAATGTTGCCAAAGCTATAGTGTTGCAATTAGAGTGACCTAACAACTCTACTCCCTTTAGTCCAACTCTCTGTGCTAGAGTTAGTTTATTCCTACTGGAAAAATAAGCGTTGCAGTTTCTAGTGTTAGAAGGTGGTCTCATGTTACTAGGAACTTCATAAACATTACAGCACTTTGTTTCATTTTGGACTGTACTTTTAAACAAACCTCTGCATGTTGGTCTGAGGCCCCTAGCAAGTATTAGTTGACAGTCATGAAGCACCAGATGTTACCAGAGCTTTGATTTTGATTTTGACAGTTTGTCAATATAGACTTTTGATGCTGCCAGTACTGCTGCCTTTTCCAGCAATTTGGAAACATTTATGACTACTGGCACTTCAAAATAATGTGCACAGTCACAGCTACAATTTGGTTTGAGGAAAGTACTGGTCATTTTTCTATGTTAAGCAACACTGTTTGCTTTTAGAAAACTTAGAAGCATTAGCCCTGCTCCAGGAATAAATCTTTGTTTTCCAGTTTGAAGTGAAGGTGATTAGTACATATTAACAAACACACATTTTAATCTGTGAAGCCATTATAGAGATATTTGCAACTGAAGAAAGTATTCTTTGGACCCACCTAGATTAAATAGAGTCTATCCCAAAGCTTATCTTTAAGCAACTAAATACTAGAAACCTATTTCAAGTTTGTCATCTACAGCCCATGGGTGTTTTTCAGCCAGAGAAAGGATAGGAATTTTCCACCGAAAAGCTTTTCTTTCTTCAGTTTTTCCATAGCAAGACAGCCCAAGAACTTAGCTTGGACAATGCTCTTAATTTCTGTGACTGTGAGAGGAAATATCAGCTATGTTTACCAGTGGTTGCAGGAGAGTGGTTCCGTAACTCAGCGGTCCCTTCCAGAAACGTATTCAAGTTTAATTTTATTTGTTTTACAGATATGAAAGGGGCAAATGGAAACAGTCGTAGAACATCTGCAAGCAAAGTGGAAATGAAAAAAAACCCCCAAAACCAGAAAATGACCATTCAGGAAAGGGTAATAAATAGAGAATGAGTAGCGATACAAAAGAGGTATGCAACACAGCAGTACTGGAAAGTGGGGTTTACAACTTTCCAATGGAATGAAGACAAATGAGCTGGAGAGGCTCCGTTCCAAGAAAAGAGCAGCCTGATCTAACAAACCATTTGCTTACTTTTTAAACATGAGGGCTAACTTTGTGACCTTGCTAGAAGGATACTTCTGTTTATTGCTCAGGTCTATGCTGGACCTAGGAAAGTGGTAGCATCTGAAGGATCCAGCCCCTTCTCAAGCTGCATCAAATTGCAGCGCAATCCCAAGTAACGAAATACTTTTGCCTTTCTCTTTCTGAGCCTTTCCACCTCCATTTGTGTCTATCACTTCCCAGTGCTTCCCCTTTATGATTAGCACTCCTTCTTCCCACTTTACTGTCTGTCATTTATTGATAGCACTAGAGAAAACAGCCTGATGTGAGTCAGCTTTTGCTTACACCATCATTTAATTTTAGTTTTCCTTACTTATTCTAGAGGCAGTGTCAAACATCTGCAGGATATGAGATATATTTGTAGCTTTTGCACAAATGGCTGGGAAGGATAAATGAAAGTGTGCCATCAACTCAAGTTGTGATGTACTGACCTGCACTATCTCGAGTGAAAAAAAAAAGGTTCTCCTCCCTGCAGAGTATTCACACTTATGTGCATTGATTCTAACATCTCTCTGCAGCTCTCCAAAGGCATGGTTCTGTGTGTTTATTTTATGCTTATGTAGAACTACGTTATAAAGTATTAAAGCTGCAAAGGCAAGAACTTGAAAATCAGGAAATGTCATAATTTAGGTTACACATGAAACTTTAAATCTACTGCTGCCCCCTGTGCACATGTGGTATGACCGCTTTTAATGCCATGCCCACATATTAATTTTCCCAAAGGAGGCCTGTTTCATCTAATGCGCACAATGGCTAATGCTCAAGATATTCCCTCAGGAAGTGGTTTAATAGTTTTGTGAAATTTTAATTCGGTCTTTTACAAGCTTTTCAGTCCATCACTCAAGAACCTGGAAGCCCGTGACCAATCATTTAATCTCCAACATTACGTTATGTATTTCACAGCTGGAGAAACAAAGTCTTTTGAGGGCAACATATGGGCTTAGCAGTAAATGAAGGGTTATAATTTAGGATCACCTGACTGCCAGACATGTGTTCAGACATGATTCGTTTCTTTCCAGTGTGATCGACATAACAATGTTCAAACCAGGTCAGACCATAAACCAGCGTCCTGTCTCTGACCTTGGGGAGCCAACAGGGAAATCTTGTGAGGACAGGACACGCCTGTAGTGACATAAATGCATCTTATTTGTAAGTATTGTAGTATTTTCTGGATATCCTTTCAGCCTCAAATGACATCTGACTCTGGGACGTCCTGATCTGTAAATGGTGGCTTTTTTACTTAATAGCCATCAATTTTCTTCTATGAATTGCTCCTGGTGTTTTTTGATAACATGTAATATCTTAGGCTCTAGTAAGGCGAGTTGAATTTGTGTGTGCTCTTTATTTCTGTTGTAAAACCCTGGAGATATCAAAATAAGTACCTGGGAGCTGAGGACATAATATGGCAACCTATAAAAATGTTGGTTTACATGATTTCATGGCAGGATGATGGGGAAATTGTCACCTGCAGATAAATGAAAATTTTCAGTGAGTTTCCAGAGCAGACTAGAAAAAAAGATCTTGGTGAACTCAAGATCAAAATCTGTATCAAGCACAAAACTACGTGTGATGAACATTTTTTAAACGATAAACTTGATCCAATGTTCTGGCACCTTACACAGAAAACATCCAGCTAAAGTTACTGAGATAGAAACAACCACCTAAAAGGGACCAACCTAGAATCTATACTTAATTTTTTGTTTGCTGTTATTGCTTTCTGTCATTCAGTGCTTCTTTATCTGGGACCATGAAATCAATTTGAGTCTGGATGTTAGATATCAACATTCATTCAGCATCAAGTCATGCTTTTGGTTGGGGATTATTAGCTGGGACATTACTGAATGCAAATTACTGCCTTCACATGAATGCACAGTTTCTGTGTTTGAACTTGGCTGGTTAAATCCTGCCAGAACAGCTCTCATGCATCAAAATCTCTGAGTTAGTGCAACTGTTGCAACACTAATACATTTAGCACACCTGCTCACAGAGTTTCCTTCCTCTAAATTACTTACTGAGTTTTGTATTGAACTTTTCCCAACTGCTAAAGTGAATGAAGCAGGGCTGCTACAGACTGTCCCTGGTCATACTGGCCCCAAGAATCTCCTTCCTTCCTGGAGCACCACCCATCCTCTGAAGGCAAGAGATGCTCCTTTGAAAAAAAAAAGATGTGATGAAAAAAGGTGGGAAAAGTCAAGTGGTATGAAAAACTTATATTCTGACAACTGCTACCTGATACTTCTCATTTTTCAACTTGCAAAATGTCTTTTATGTTTTCTATAGTTAGTCACTTCTTTTTCAAATAAGAACAATGGTGAATGCAAACTCTCTTATGTTCAACCACAACGGCATTCCACTGTGTACCAGTTAAAAGGCGTTTGGACTGTAAACCATGGTACCTGTCACTATTGTATTTTCAGTATTGCAGACAATGATCTCCTCACCTTGTTTAGGGGTTTCCTTTTGTGCGAAACTGAAACATGCAACAAAATGTTTTATTTTCATGCAATACTTATTTTGTACTGCTGAAAAAATGAGCAATGTAATAAGGTATGATGTGCCAAGCACCTATAATGCTTCCTGCCATGGGTCTTCAAACAAACACGTTAATCCATGCTAATCTGGTTCAATGCTTTGAAAACTATTATATGTTTTTTACAGCCCACTTGCCATCCCTGCTAGTATTACAAATGTCCTCCATTGCATACGTGCTTTTATTTTATTGCACCTGTAGGCAAATTTAAAGCAAATTAAAAGATATAATTATGTTTGATTAAGGTCGCTCGGTGGTATATTTGTGTCATCCAGTTCAGTGTCTATAATTATTTTTTTTCGGTTTCAGTGAAGTATGTACAAGGGATAAATAGATCTCAGAAGGTACTGTGTGCTCTACTCTGGAGATCTATTTTGTTCAATTTAACAGAAACGATTGCAATATTATAGAAAAACTGGAGAGATGTGGACACCTCAGGTGGGTGATTCCCCACGTCTTGAATTACCCCTCAGGGATAACCCATCTGTCTCCATTGACTATACAGAACCTTCAGGAAGACTAGCAGCTAATGTAAACTCATCAACTGTGTATCTATATTGGGTGTAGGTGTCAAGGTGTTGTTAGTGGTGGGGACGGCAGGCGTGGCCTCTGTGGGAAGTGGCCAGGGGATGCTCCGTGCCAGACACAGCTGTCTCCAACCGACCCACCGCAGGGCACAGCTGAACCCCTCAGCCATGATGGTGGCACCTTGGGGAAAGTGTATTTAAGGAAGGGTAAAAATGTCAGAGAGGCAGAGGGAAAACCAGAGTGAGAAACAGCCCTGTGTGAACCAAGGCCAGAGAAGGAGGATGGGGAGGAGGTGCTCTAGGAGCTGGAGCAGAAAGCATGTTGCTGCCTGTGGGGGACCTGTGCTGGAGCAGGGTTTTTCCTGAAGGACTGAAGCCCATGGAAAGCCCATACTGGAGCGGGAGAAACACATGACAGGGAAGTAGGGACAGAGATAAAACCATACCCCCTCCTCAGTCCCCCCGCACTGCTCAGGGGGGAATAGAGGAGTCTGGAGTGAAGCTGAACATTGGAAAGGGGGAAAGAAAGGTGTTGTTTTAATGTTTGTTTCTTGCTACTCAAATCTATTTTAATTGCCAATAAACCAAAATAATTTTTCACAAGTTGAGTCTGTTTTGCCCATGATGGTAATTGGTAAGTGACCTTCCTGTCTTTATCTTGACCCATGTGCTTTCTCATCCTATTTTCTCCCTTTCTCCCACTAAGGAGGTGGAGTGAGCGAGCGGCTGGGTGGGGGTCTGGCTGCTGGCCAACGTCAACCCACCACAGTACCTAAACTTAAAAGGGATGAGATCAAGTTGGAAATGGGAAAGTGGAGGAATGCCAGCATCCAATTTATGAAAAGTATTTGCATTATTTGTCTGAAAAGAAAAACTCTGTGCCTAAGACTAAGGTATGCACTGCATCATTTTACTATTATTTCTGATTAAACTACAATTAGGAAATACAGCAATACTTGAATTCTGATAAGCCATCTCTATTTTCCATTAAACTACTTCTTGTGACATCCCACTGAACATCAGATATGCCTTAGACCAAAGCTGCAGTACAGTTTTACATGAAATCATAAAGATAGAAGATTGACTTTGTCAGTTCCTTAGTGTTTGAATTGTCTTGAAAAACATGATTCTGAGTACTAGTACCTAAACATTAGTTACCGCATATCAGCAGAAGAAGCCAAAAATGAGTTTGTGGTATGGTTGGGTACATTCTTCTTAGAATACATGCTGGCCTTGAAATTTTACAGGCTAAATAACTAAGACCAAACCAGTAGGACATCAGAGATCACTAATATAACCACAGAGTTAAATCAGGAAGGCTGGAAAGCCAAAACAAGGCCCTAGCTGTAGTCTAGGTCACTGTTGCTCTCCAGGTTTCCAAATTAGCTGTCTTTGTTTTCCCTTCAGTAATGATGTATGCTCTTCTACCAATGTTTGTACAAGGTAAAAGGCATAGTGTCTTTGGAACTGTGGTGTGTTAATGGAAGCACAATTAATCTAGTGATGTTTCCTTTCTCTAACTTTTCTTGATAACCTTGGTGAAACATATTGTCTCTGTTACATTCCTCTGATTGTCCGTCTCATTAAGTAGGTACTGAATAACAAGTGACAGCACTGTGCTACCTAAGATATACTTTATGGTATAAGCACATGCCATTTTAAGTGCTCCAGAAACAGTTATTTCCTTCACGTATTTATTTTCAATTAAAGATTCATCCACTTATAAGGACATTTATGATCATGATCATCATGCTACTGGCAAGGAAATCCCTCACTGTGAGAACTGTACCCTCACTAATCGGTTCCTCTTGGGAAAATTTGAGGAGAAAATTATTTCTCCATCACGTGTTAATTTTAATGATTTCAAAAATTTCATCACTCCGTATTGAGATCATCCTGAAACTTCACGTCACTTTTCACCACCAAAGAAAAAGAAAAAAACTGCCATGTTATTAAGTGCCTCTTACAAATCATGGACTTCAGTTCAGTCCCTCATATCTGACGTGAGTGCCCTTATCAGAATAGGTACTGGTACAATTTCATGGAAGCTTGCAACTTCACACAAAACACTTCAGTTGTAATGAACTGACATACCTTGATTATAAAATAAAACCAAAACCAGGTTTAAGCTGTATGAGTTTTCCACCCAGTTCTCAGCTGTGTGTAGTGATAAAGGAGGCTGTGGAGTGCTATGACGGACGAGATGGGTTTGCATGTGTTCTGCCCCACCACAGTTTCACTTTGTGGGGAAGGTGAGTCTTCCTGCAGTCCCTTCTGCGGCAGGGATAGAGAATTAAAAATCTTTGCTCCTCAGTATTTGCACAAGCCTAGCTTTAGGTTAGCACTTCTAACGCCTGATCTTCCTGGGATCAGTTTTGCCATGAGAATGGGAAAAGGACTGCTAGCATATGAAATCTTTTATTTTAAAATAAGTAGTCTATATGCAGAGGCATAAGGCTTTGTAAGAGAAGCAAGTGCAGATAAAATGTTTCTTAAGATAGTCTACCTAAATCTTCCATTCCATGCTAGGGCCAGACTGAATTTAGTTATTCGTTCTCAGCCAGTTTTCCACCTGGTTTTATACTGTTAAACTAAAGTTTACAGATTTTATGTCGGTAAAGTTTGTCACTATTGTTAAGTCACACTGACATTTGTCTTATGAAGAGGTATGCTAAAGCACAGCCTGTGCTTTATGATATACATAACTGTATGGATCAACATACGGTTAGAATCAGTAATCGTGTAGAGTGCTATAAAGGTTTTATTGCCAGTACGCCACTTGTGAGTTATGCAGGTCATCCCAAACAAGTGGCAAAACAACTTTTACAGCAACATGCGCTATTATATTTCAGTCATGCCACACAGGGTATATCACTGCAACAGCATTAAAGAAAAAAATTTAGCAAGCTTTTAAAATAAAATGTTGTTATTGAAACTGTTTTTATGTGACCCTCCACCCGCAAAGTGAGTTGCCTTGGTTGTCCATAAATCCCAAAGATTTAGTGAACTCTGCCTTGGTTACACTATGCACATATTTAGTGAAACTATAATTCTGTCTACTTTTTATTTTCACTACCTTATCTTTGTTACACAGTTTAGCTTTTAAGATGTGTAATTATTTATCCATATTCTTAATGAGAGAAAATTCTACTTTGATTCCTCGCAAATCAAAATTACTTTTTCTGCCACACTATTATTTGTAGCTAGGCTTTAAATTTCACTTGCTGCCTTGAGCTAAAATATATGTGAAAGGAGGTGCAAGGTCATCTACACAGGATATTAACATTTATACAAGACAGGAACCAATTCTACCCATATCACACTATGCTTCCAGTCCTATGGTATTAATAAACCTTGCTTACACACTATAGTTCTATCAAAACCTATTAAAATGCCAGGGATCACTTATTCAAACAGGGCTTTTATGGTTAATCAGGAAATTTAACATTGATTATACTGCATCTGCTTTTAAATAAAGTAAACGAAATTTGCCCACTTAAGAGTCATGATCAATCCCTTTGGGACAGCGACAGGAATTAACATATTTAATTACCCTGTGATGGATTCCTTTTTCACTCTCTTAATATTTAAGACATATTGTATTACTGCAAAAGGTGACTACCTGCTTTATGAACTGCACAAGAATCCTGGTGTTCCTGTGAGGAGGGGGACTACTTTTATTTCACGCTGCTACAGGATAATGAATATTTTCTTCTACTTGTTCAAAAACATTTGATACCTACATTATGCACTTCAGGTGGAAGCATGTCTGAAAATACATTGTCACTAGTAGATAACGAGGTGCAAGGTTGATCAAGGAACTGGCACACTCTTAGGAACCCAGTTCCAGGCTTCCAATTTTATTCCCCTTTCCCAAATCCAACCCCCTTTTGGATTTTTGGTACAGCTGCAACTCTTGCAGTAATGCCTTTCTGTCTGCATCTGTACAGAAGAATACCCAAGACTAGGATCAAGGCCAAATTCACCTCCTCTCCACATTATGTGCTGCGGGAGTGTCTTCAGGGCTGCCTTTGGGATAACTGGGATAGTTCTTGTAAAAGAGTTCACATATCACTTAAAAACCGCACTCAATAAGTATGTGGGTGATCCCAGAGCACTGAGCAGCATCTGCCTGTTTGCTTTTGCGGTGATCTTACATGATCAATGCTGGGCAAAAAAGATGGTCCACAGTCCTTCCTAGAAAGGCAGACATATCACCTTAGGAAGAAGCTGAGAATCTGTAGCACAGTCAGCGCATCAGAAATGGGGTTTGATGCAACCCAGGAGTCAGCAGCTCGGTTACGTTGCAGATACAGAAGTAGTTTGTGAAACCGCATCCCTGAGATGCGCGAGTGTGCCAGTTCAGCCCACGGCCCTGCTGCCTCTGGATCTCACTGCAGACCCTGCTCCTCCAGAGAGCTTTCTGTGTTGAGACCTTGGCCGCAGCTTCTGGTCCTATTGGTCAGTTTTTTTCTACCCACTCGGATTCAAAGTGAGGGAAACTGTCTTTTCCCTTTTGTGAATTTTTCTGTTATATGAATACATCGACTATGCTCAGTATAGAATTTCCTAAACAAGGAGAAGGGATTGGAGTTTTTTATCGGTGATTATTTCTGGATTATTAATTACCTTTAATTACCATGTAACACCAAGATTAAAATGCTTTCCAGAACTTGACACTTCAACCTTATTAGCTTACAACAAGAGTACTGTAGTTTCTAACAATACTATTTATCAAAGGTAAACCACTTATTAAGACCTTCTAATTATTAAGGTAGTATAATCAATCTTCAGTAAAATTCCATTAGAGAGATATAAGCCCTTGAGAAAACTGCTCGTGACTCTTATGAACTTGACCAATTCTGAAATGTATAAGAAATCTCTTTTCTCTCAAGATGAGTTACCTATATTCAAATTTGCTACCTTGACACTTTAGAAAGAAAGGCTTTTGGTTGGTTGTTGATATGCCACTGGAGTGTTTTAATCATCTCGTAAATGCTGATGTTCCTATTATTCATTTTTTGTAACAATTTTATTCCACAAGCAGATAATTCTATGATAGGGGAGATAATTCATAAATCCATTAGAGGGCATAATTTTTTCCCCAACGTGTTTACTGTCTACATGGTTTAGAAATACCATTTTCTCTTTAATTTGCCTCTTCACTGCATCAGCTGTGTGTCATCCTCCTCATGCTACTTACTCTGCTCTTGTTTTCAGCACGCAGATGGACTTTGTATTTCTTAGGTCCATCCACACATTCTGTATAAGCTTTGATCTCACCCACATTTTGAAATATTTATGTCTTACCCTATATGTGCATGTTGGCTATTGTTGACTTGGAAATGCTTTCCATCTCCAGGTGTGTGACTTAGCTGCTAACACTGTGACGGGACGCAACCTGGGCTTGCAGCACATGGCTCAGAGCCATGTGTTCTGACCTGCTTTCCCAGGCTGCCTGGGGGCTCCCAGCTGTGGGCCACGGGCGTATTTGCCCTCTCACAGCATAGACGCAGACTTGATCACTTAGCTCACCTCCTCTCTTCTTTTCCCATGGGCCAGACAAGGGTATTGCTCATCTTAAGATGCGCAAAGAAAGCAAAGATTATCACTATCACCAAACAGGGACCCCATCTTTGAATGTGTTTCAAGCTCAAGGCAAGGTTGCTCTTCATGAACTTGCTCTACTTTGCCTAGTTGACTCTCTCAGGGCCGTACTGCAGCCCAAGACGACAGAGACACACAAAAGTAAAAATACACCCCACTAAGCTTCTCGGTTGATGCATTATTGCTTGTCTGTGTCACAGAGAGAGAAGTTAAGCTCATTTGGTAGTCTTGCCCATGTGAAAAGAAAGTAGCAGACTTCTGGCTCTTAAAAAATTCTGTCTGGGAGAAAGCGTAGAAGTAACCTGTCCTGCCTACCACAGAGGGAAATAAGCAGAGTTAATTCCAAATAAAGCAGTGAGTTCCTTTATCCCAGATGAACTGTGACCTTCAGAATCGCAGCTACTCTTTTACAGCTACTCAGCTTGGTGACAGGTTATTAAACACTAAGCTAAAATGCTTGCTTTCAATTTCTGTTGTTTTTCTCCCATTAACCAAATCAGACTGTATTTCTCTCACTTTACACCAGCATTCAGAGCATGTCCGCGTGTATACCTGCTAGCATTTACCACAGCATTCTGCATTTCTCCATCTCATCAACTTCATGCCTTTCTAAACCTCATCAGAATTTTTTCCCCTTCATACATGCCTCCTAATATCCTGACTCAATTTACTCCTTATAATTTATCCTACAAATGAATGTTTGTTTATTCACCCCAAACTGACTCTGCAATTTTTGGTACACGCTTTTGTGCATTGTTAAGAAACTTTTTTTTTTATAAGGTTGAATTTAAAATGATACAAAGCCGTATTACTCATTCTTTGTGAAATTATCTTTATTTTAATGGTTCTTTTAATAAGGTTTTGCAGAATAAGTTTCCTGCTCAGAGAAGAAAAAGAAGATTGAAATAACATTTTTTCTAATTCTCCACTGCAAGAACTTGTGTCTTATTTTTCAGTTGACTTAAAATACATCAGGATTTTATGCAAGAACATAGTTTTCAAAAGCAACACATAGCAATCCATTTGCTTCCATCACAGTAATCTATTAGTAAAAAACACAGTCAATGTTAGGAGAGGCTGCCAACAATGAGATTGTTTCTAGGGTTCCTCGAACGGAATTTAAGCTCTGTTTTATTATGGATACCTTTGGCCTGTTGAGCCCTACACATCTGAAAAAAGTTCAGTGCTCTTTTCATAATACTTGGGGAGGGTATTCTTAAAAGGATAATAAAATTTTTGGATATGAAAGATTTGTTCATGCTTTTGTGTTTTTCTGAAAGCATAAGATCATTTCTACTATACAGTTGGGCTTATCTTCCTGGTGTATATTTTTATTTTGATTATATTTTGTTTAACTAGAAGACTATATTGGTAGGAGAGTAGTTTTTATTTGAATGAAGTTACTTTAAAGCAAATAATCTAAAGAAGACAAATATATGTTAAAGAAAATACTAGAAATTTCCATTCTGGAATAAACATAAATGTTTTGAGCCAACCTATGTATCTTAAAATCTCATTTATACTTTTCACAGTGTAGAATTTAAATCTAGTTAAAGCTAGATAGTTAAAGTCAGCGACATTATATTGCAGATTTCATTAAGTAGGATCTTGCAGAATTGTATACGAATGTCTGCTAGATTTCTGCAGAGCTCTGGTACTTCCACACCTACTCAGTTCTTCAGGACTACTTCAGAAAGATGCAATTAAGAAATCAGATGTATTGAATGAGAATTGTTAGCAAGGTACAAATAGGTATCCTTTCTACTTTTTTCCCTTTTGCTCAGCTTCGCTGACTTTAAAAACATGGGTTATAAACAGGAGTGAAAAATTCTGGACATACTACAAAATAAAAGACCAAGGGTTATGGTATTTCATCCCTTTGCAAACTCTTTCTTCATTTTATGAGCCCCCACTGGTACCTGTGTTATTTCCCACTGGCAAAGTGATGTATTCTTCCCATAGCATACAGACATCTTCAGCTTTGTCATTCATGTAAGTAAGGTTTTCTTATAAGCCATTTTCTGCCAAATTAATACACTGAAGCTTTAAAGGTGGAATACAAGAGCTTTTTAAAGTGTTTCAGGGTACCTTTCTTCACACAGTCAAGAGTAACTGCAATCCATTTAAGTCAAATGCTTCATATAAAAAGAAGCATTTACAGCAGCAGGGTTGTTTTTAAAGCAGTTTATTTTCTCTAATGGTTTTGGCCCAGCCCTTTAGTTTTCAATAGCATTTAACTCGTAGACAGAAATCTTAATTTTCTCCCTGCAAAGCATAAGTGACAGTTTCTTATGTAACAGTCCTCAAAGCCTGAATGCCTGTAAATAGTTATTCAGGCCTTGTTATTTGCTTCTGACTTGCTTATGATGGCTTAGTATTGTGATAATGCAATTAAATGCTGTGACTTACTACAAAGCAATGGAATATACAATTGCCGTGTGGTTTAGTTTGACTGCGGAATATGGCCAGTGCTCGTAATGGATGCTATTAATCAGAGACAAATGGGAATGTAAAATCACAATGTGCAAGTAATAGGCAACTGATAATCAGACCATCCATTTTCAGGCATCAGATCAAAGAAAGATTATTATCATTATCCAATCAATTATGCTAGATTTTGAGCTGCTCTGGCTTGATGGGTAAGCAAGTTCTAAATGCTGCCATTCTCACCACAAGTAAACCTTTTGAGCTTTCTTTAAACATGAGATAATGAAGTGTCCCTCAGGCCCTGGGGGTGCATCCAGGCCATGTCCCATCTCCACCTGGGATGAAGCTGAGGTGTAAAGCTCTCCCCCCTGATTTCTGACTTTCATGGGAAGGATGGAGGCACAGAGATGTGCAGGGCACTCCAGTCAGGCGGGCAGGATGCTGGGGTGTGCTGCAGAGCACAGCTACCCACAGCATGGCCCTAGCTTTTGCCACTGCAAAAATGGGCTTGATTTGGTAAGAATCTTAGCTAAAACATTTTTTTCATCCTTCTGTTGATATACTCTTTAAAATTTGTGTACTCCGTGTGGTGAAGCTGTAAACCTCTTCAGAAATTTCATATGTGATACATGGGCTTGCTTTCCTTAATCCCATTTTGTGGGAACTCCAGCTATTCTCTTGACCAAGCACTGGAAACTTAAGGTTGTATGAATATTCTTGGGCTAGAACATAACTGTTTACATGTAGATTTGGCTCCTGAGCCATCTAAATGTAGTGTAAGGCTGCATCTACATTTTGGGAGAAGTATTTGGATGAAATTTCTCTCTAGATAGCTCTATTCTTTATTGCATGCTTTGGCATTAACTTATTAATTTCCTTTTAAATAAATGATTGTTTTACCTGTTTCAAAATGTAAAAGCTTGGGTTTTGTTCTTTTTCCCCAAAGACATATAAATTCAGCTGTATTTATTTGGTTCTTTAGTAAGCCCTGGGTACATACCAGATGGGAAATGACAAATCTGCATATCTCTCTATAATTCTGACATCTTTAAGTCTTTTTATATAAACACAAACTTACATTTATAAAGGCCTCCGAAATGAAAATACATGCATTTTAGGCAAAATGTTTACAGTTTGCTTATCCACATAACAACCACTTCACAGATCCCAAAATATTTATTTTCAATATTGAACTTCTTTTTATGGTTGATCCACTCTTTTTCAAAGCTGTTCAGTTTATACAACCAGTAAATTACTTTTCCATAATTGCTGTAATTACAGTCCTCCTCATGTGCTTACTCTTATCTCAGAACTGTGCTACTGTTGAACATTCTGGTAACAGAAAACCTCATGTTTATTTAGTTGATAATGTAGAACACTCTGTTAACTAAAATATCTATTTGGGAAGCTCTCTGTAGTTAACGTAATGTGATATTACTGTGATTTAAAAGGCTGTACCAACATACCAGCCATACAAAAAGCTTTTAAAGACAACGTTTAGCTCAATGAAACCTCAAAGTGTTAAAAATTTTCCTATGAAAAATCAGGCTAAAACCATGGCTTTATTATGTAAAGGGAAAATATGTAAGAGAAAAAAATATATGACACCAATGTAGTCTAGGTCATTCCTACAGAACACGGGAAATCCCCATTTCCTGCTTAACCATCTCTGAAGAGGAAGCTATTGCAATGACTCAGGACTGTGCATTGTGTACTTTGACAAGAAATTGTATTTTAGACTTCTTGGGTAAGTTTCATCCAAGGTGATGTTTCCTCATGTGCATAAACTCTTCTCAGTGTGTTCTAGTTCTTGCTAATATATATGCAAAAAGCACAGCTATGTGGAAATAACATTTCTTTACCTGAAATACTCATAATCTGGAAGGACTTCTTCTTCCTAAAGTATAACATTTTTTTGTGAGTTTAATCATAGTTTTCATCTTCAACTCCTTTAGGAATGTCTTCTCTCAGTTTTCGTGTCAGTGCCGATTACCCAAACCTGCTATTGCAGTTCAAATTTCCTCGCTAAAACACCTCAAAAACACAAAGAAAGAGGAGGATTGTCAACACAATTCTGAGATGGGCTGAAGTAGTCTTTCTCAGAGCTTTCTGCACTGTTGTCCTCTATTCACAACTACTTGGTTATTTTCTCATGGATACAATGAAACACAAATATATTTAAAAAGGTATTAATTTCAGAATTCAGATTAAAGCTGACCTCCCGTAATACTCTGACATATTTACTGCAAGGTACCACCCAGACTTTGTCTGTGCTTTGTATTTCACCATTCCTTCTGTCTAATATCATCTTCTTCTTCATTTTTCATCTTGTTACTGCTATTCATACAGGAGCTTTCTTAAATAGCGCTTTTGCCATCTCTGTCAGCTTTGCTACATATCCCTGCTTAGCAGCCCATTATTATAAATCACATCAGAAAACATCTTTTTTGTCCTCTCCCACTATTTTAATTGCTCTTTTTATCACTTATTTCTTCATTATTTCCAGTTCATAAACATATT
Source organism: Burhinus oedicnemus (assembly GCA_008921705.1). Taxonomy (NCBI): domain Eukaryota; kingdom Metazoa; phylum Chordata; class Aves; order Charadriiformes; family Burhinidae; genus Burhinus; species Burhinus oedicnemus. The sequence goes on along the minus strand of VFFE01006739.1, from coordinate 609,493 downwards.
TAAGCCTCTAAAACATTTTGGTCCATTGCATGTAGGACTATGCAGTATATATCACAATTGCATCCATCAGTATGGTACTGCAAGATGTCTTTTATAAGATTACTTGAAAATTAAAATAAAACAAAATCACAATCCCTTCATACTAGAGCATGAAGCAGTTTGAATGGCCCAAATGCAAAAGTAGAAAATTATACATAACTGATTTTCTTCTTTTTAAAAGGGAACTTGCGAACCAAGAGTTATGTAACAATCATTAAAATTAGAATAATGAACTGGCAGATATGGAAGCATATAAAGTAATTGTCAGTTTTATTTTCTTTAAGGAGATGCATGTTTCTTCAGCATTGTGCTGGATATAACCCTAATGAAGAATTGAAAACAAACCCTTAAGTTAGAATGACAGGTAGGAGCTTTTACCGACCTAGTAGCATTAAAAGGATAGAGGGAGATGCCACTCTCTCACCCCACGTGTCATCTGTGCTCCTTGTTATGAGCACCCACAGCTTATTTTGCAATGGCTCTAGCAGGCATTGGATGATGATCCAATGGGGCAATAAGCCAAGACAACTTAGTAATCAACTGGAAAACTAAACCGGTTAAAAAGAAAAAAAAGGAAAAGATTGGGTGGAGGGATTATTTCATGCTTGGGCAATGGTCCTGTTCACAAAAACATCCTATCAGCATCAAGGTGAGTGCAAAGGAATCAGTGCAAATATGCAGTTGTAGAGGTCACAGGGACAGAGAAGAAATAAGTGACAAGACACTTTTTCAGCAACGGTGACCTCAGCCATCTCATGTAAAGTTACAACTTGCATTTCTACTTGAGATGGCCACTCCTTGAGCTCATGCTGCTCACTAATCTTGCTGAGAATTTCAAGCAATTTTTCTCCTCATGGTTCATTTTCTACCAGGTTTGTAGACTGAAGGAAGCCTGAAAGGAAGGTCAGGAGAAGAGAAGCAGAAGGAACACATAGCTGGGAATGGGTTCTCTTTTTTTGGTAGCTTCCAGCTCTTAGATTGGCTCGATGTTCTCAGGATGCTTCACGTTAAGGATGTTACTGCTAAACGCACCTGAAGACCTACTGATGAAGATCAGATTAGCATTCCACCTCTTGCCCTGAATTATTTCCTTCCACTATAAGGTGACTTTGTCGCATATGAGTTCATTCAGGAAGCTGGGGCAACAGGAAGCCTATCCCAGTTTTGTGACTGGGTTAGCTTCCTGCTGATTCTCCTCCCAGTCAGCTCTCCCCAGGCTGAGTGCTCTACTGCTGCTGGAAAAAACACGGCAGAAACACACAGTGAGGACAGAAGTGTGACTGATGGCAGTTGCCCATAGCTTCATCTTTCTGTAACATCAAACTAATCTCTTAAATCACAACCTGGTTGGTATTTCTATTGACACCACTGGTCTAGGGAGCTCTTTTTCTCTCCCTGCCAGGCTCTTCTCCCACCGGTTCATTCCCACTGTGTTGCCTGTCCCTGCTCTGTGTTGGCAGTGCTGTTTGTCTGTGTGAAAGATCACCAGATCAGGGGACCACTGGTGATACAGTGATACAAATACACAGCTGGCTGCCATGTGGGGACTGCCTCAACCAGCCTAAGCAGGGTGAGTGCCAAATGTGAAATCATGGCCAGAGATTCCAAAATGTACCTTGCTGAGATGCCGCCTTCATAGGGCTAGAAGTGTTTTCTGTCACACCTTCCCACTCTGTGCCAGACCATATG
>VFFE01006739.1:544309-607745 GCA_008921705.1 Burhinus oedicnemus | reverse complement strand
TCAGTTTTATTTTCTTTAAGGAGATGCATGTTTCTTCAGCATTGTGCTGGATATAACCCTAATGAAGAATTGAAAACAAACCCTTAAGTTAGAATGACAGGTAGGAGCTTTTACCGACCTAGTAGCATTAAAAGGATAGAGGGAGATGCCACTCTCTCACCCCACGTGTCATCTGTGCTCCTTGTTATGAGCACCCACAGCTTATTTTGCAATGGCTCTAGCAGGCATTGGATGATGATCCAATGGGGCAATAAGCCAAGACAACTTAGTAATCAACTGGAAAACTAAACCGGTTAAAAAGCTCTTAGATTGGCTCGATGTTCTCAGGATGCTTCACGTTAAGGATGTTACTGCTAAACGCACCTGAAGGCCTACTGATGAAGATCAAATTAGCATTCCACCTCTTGCCCTGAATTATTTCCTTCCACTATAAGGTGACTTTGTCGCATATGAGTTCATTCAGGAAGCTGGGGCAACAGGAAGCCTATCCCAGTTTTGTGACTGGGTTAGCTTCCTGCTGATTCTCCTCCCAGTCAGCTCTCCCCAGGCTGAGTGCTCTGCTGCTGCTGGAAAAAACACGGCAGAAACACACAGTGAGGACAGAAGTGTGACTGATGGCAGTTGCCCATAGCTTCATCTTTCCGTAACATCAAACTAATCTCTTAAATCACAACCTGGTTGGTATTTCTATTGACACCACTGGTCTAGGGAGCTCTTTTTCTCTCCCTGCCAGGCTCTTCTCCCACCGGTTCATTCCCACTGTGTTGCCTGTCCCTGCTCTGTGTTGGCAGTGCTGTTTGTCTGTGTGAAAGATCACCAGATCAGGGGACCACTGGTGATACAGTGATACAAATACACAGCTGGCTGCCATGTGGGGACTGCCTCAACCAGCCTAAGCAGGGTGAGTGCCAAATGTGAAATCATGGCCAGAGATTCCAAAATGTACCTTGCTGAGATGCCGCCTTCATAGGGCTAGAAGTGTTTTCTGTCACACCTTCCCACTCTGTGCCAGACCATATGGTTAGAAGAAAACAGGCACTGGCCCCAATTCCCCCTCCCACATGAGACAGTAGTAATAGCTGTCGCAGATCCTTGCTCCTTCACACAGGAGGACCCACAGGCAGAGGCTTTCAGGCTCTCCTTGTCTCCTCTGAGAAAGAGGAGGAATATCAGTTGTTAGTTTTCGGGTATTGTATTGAATCCTGAATGTCAAAAGGTGACTGGGCTATGACTACACCTCACCCTAGTAAATCCCTGAGGAAGGTCTGGCTAGACCCTCTGCTATTGTGAGGAAAGAGGATTAAAATGTTTTAAATAAAAAACTCAGAGTTTTTTTTTTGTTATAAGCTAGGATAATTAACACGAAAGAATTAGAACACAGAGCATCTTAGGGTGTTGTTTCATTGTTTACTGAGGTCTCCTAGATCACCACACATCCCCTCCCTTGCCATGGTGCCAGAACTTACTGGGTGACAGGGAGAGCCTAATAAGAGAACAAACTCATCTAAACACACTCACTGAAATAAAATTAAAAAAAAAAAAAGGAAAGAAAGGAAAAGTGGTTTTCATAGACATCAGCTCTCTGGCCCCCAGTGCTGGCACTGGAACACAGGAAAATGCAAGGATACGCGTCTGGCATCACGCTTTTCTGAAGCAGCATCAGCTTAGATCAACTGAGGTCAGCTAGTAATGAAGCCACACCTTCAGGCAACGTTCAGAATTCTGCATAAAAAGCATGTAAAACGCACATCTACTCCGATGGCTGGGTGCAACCTGCATTGGTCAGCAGCTGCTCAGAACCCATGAGATCTGTACTCTTTGCTTCCTATGCTCTTATGGATCATTGCTACATATATTACATACACAGTGAGTCTCTGCAGAGAAGCAAATAATTGCAGCTGTCTTGGGTTAGAGCTTCCTAAAGGCACAATTCTCCACATTTATGTGAAATTTCAGATAGTCACGATAACTTATCTGGATGTACACTGAAATCTAAAAATTATGGCCTTAAAACCTGGGAATTGAATAAACCTTTTCAGAATGAAAGTCAGTGATGTAGAGACAGAGTCTGAATCATTCTGGGAACTTTGAGATGCCTTAGTAGCAGTTTATGAGTACATAAGCCCTAAACTGTGATAATTAATCTCTTTTCAGGTTTATACCTGCAGGAATTGTACATATTGGAAATCAAACAGATTAAGACTGTTATTCAACACCTCTTCTTGCCTGTGCATTTCTTTCCTCAAAAAAAGGCAATTAACCCGTTCCTTCAGCTGTAGCAAGAGGGAAGATGGTATTCTACTTGGGAATATCCACTCTAGCTTCACAGGTACCAAGAGACGTGGCTGGGCCATCACCAAGCTCAATACAGGTTACAATGCTCAGTTGGGAGCTCAGGGAAATAAAGACAGCAAGTCTAGGCTCAATTCTGTGCCGCTGTTTTATATTGTAATTAGTACGTAAACCAAATATTAGTACCTAAACTAAATAAAGCTCAAGTTGCACCTTAACCAAAGTAAAAACATGTGGCACAGCATCTTCTCGATATCTGTGTTTTAGTGCTTAGTTAGTAATAACGCTTTTTTGGTGTGACCTGAATTTCCAACCCATTCAAAATCCCCTATTCCAGCAAGCTGTTGTGGGAACAGACATGCATTGATAGAAAAAGGTGCCACTCTCACAAGGCAGACAATCTTCCATTTAATGATGATAGTTAATTGTTCAAATAGTGGGAAAGGATGTGTAGGTCATCATGGTGCTTCTAGGTATCCCAAAGGACAGCAATTCACCCCACAATTTACTGCAATAATTAAAAAATAGTTTGTGTTAATCCAGGTGCTCCATCTGGGTCACTGATCATCCACAGGATTCCATGAATGCTGTGAAAATTTTCTAGTTTATGTATTAGGAAAACAGGAAGAAACCTGTTCTGCTGGCCTACGGTCAAGTAAAGAAAAAACTGTGATTCCCAAAGGCCTGGTTTTTATCTGTGTTTCTTTAACTCACCGAAAGGCGATACGTACATTTGCAGAGTGTTGAATTTTTATTTCTTTCAAATAGTAGTATTGTAAAAAGATGTTTTGGTTGGGATGGTGCCCATTCATATTCTTGGCACTTCTCTAAAGCCTATGAAGGCATTTGCTCTGTTTCCCCCAAATAAACAAACTACAGCTGATATTCTTCAAGCAACAGCTTGCCATCTTTGCTTAAATACAACTTTTTAATGTAAGAACATTTTAATATTCTAAAATTTTATTAAAAAGTCTTGTAACATATTCCTTGGAACTCACTCAGCTCCCATACCCTTTCATTTGTTAACTAAGAACAATAAAAAAAATGTATCCATGTATATAACAGGAATAGTACAACTCTACATCTTTTCTCTTACCTTTCACATACATTACCTAACTTCTCCAATTTTGTCTCTAAAGAGGTCACCTACAATAGTCTGGATTTGGTGAGCTTGTTTTATATGCTTCAGCAAAATATCCATTAATCAAATAGAAATGAAAGAAAAGGAATTTTCTATCTTATCTGTATCTGTTTAAATTAAAGGAATCTGATAGATAACCAAAGCTCTTTATAGATGAGTAACTATGGAATTCAGACTGAAATGAAGAAAATTCAATAGCTACCCAGTTTCCATTGAAAATAATGGTATTTCATAACTAACTCATTTGCCTTGAATTCTAACTCTTCTGCAAGGAGTTCTATGGCAATATAATAGCTATTTATTCTATTAATTTTGATAGAATTTCAGTAAAAAGTAATGAAAAGCAGAGAATGCACATCCAGTAACTACTAATTCAATACCATTTTTACTTTTTATTTTAAAGAATATATTTTTATAGGTATTGAAAAGCAATTTGATCTACAGGAAAAGATAATTATTTTTTTTCATGTTCTCATTAGGGATCTTCAGTGCTTGGAATAATACTTTTATACTTGAAGGTCTTGCAGTCTACCCTGAGCTCTACTCTGAACTGCAGGGAAAAATTTCAGAAAATCTACGCCCCTCCCCTCAAAAAATCCTCTCCTGAAACACAGTAAATCAGAGATCTGGGTGTCTTTCATCTCTCTTACAACAGCTTAGCCCATATATGTAGGATATATTGAGAGGCAGATTTTCCAAGAAAAAGATGTTACTGTATCATCTGCAAATAAACTGAGCCGGAATACTAAAACATCACATGAGATAAATGAAGACTGATTTTAGGCAGAACTATGTACTTTGTATGGTATTCCCAGATCTCCCAAGCTTCATGTAGGTTTATGGACAAGAATTAAAAATTTGAACAAAAAAGAATTCTGATAACACATAGATTTTGTGACCATGTTAAAAATGAAAAGAGAGATTATCCTTCTTCATAAACGCTTATGATTTTAATCCATAGCAAACGCAATGTTCTTCAGTTTAAACCCTTGTTTCAGAAGTCCACAGAGGTGAAAGCTACAACAAAATAGAATGCTTTTAGAAAAATAAGTGAAGAGTTGTGGCAAGTGGAAACACATTTCCTATGGCACTGATTAAGCTACAGTACAAGACTCCTGTGTGCAACATGCTCTGCATATTTATCTAGAACACTGAAAAACTAAGAGGTCAGCACAACTGGGAAAACCCCTCCAAACAACAGTGAAACTGCGTATACTGGCATCAGCTGAAAAGGGCTGCATTCTTGTCACTTACAGAGTGCTAAAAAGTCACAAGACTTCACACAGATTGGACCTATATCACCGTTCGGGTCAAATGAGATGAGTGTAAAATGAGGAGTAAATGGAAATTATAATTCAGTGTCATGTACTTTGGAAGAAGCTATTTGTAACCGTTTGTTTCACTCTGAGACTGTTCGTTCTTCAAAAAGTGCAAGTTATGTGTACTTGATGGTTTCTTTCCTTCTAAAGAGCAGCTGCCTAGAGGTTGCACCTCGTAGCCTGTTCAGCTTGAAAAACAGCAACAAGGCAGATTGGAACAGAAGTATCTTCATGTAAACTCAATCTGGCCTATGATTTGGTTTAATATTGCCAGATTTCAAACAAATGTGAATCCAACTTGAAATGTTATACAAGACTACCCTTACCCTACCCATCGGACTTTGTGCAGCAGCTCTGCTTTTTTCTTCATGCCCTATAAAATTAGATACGCAAACTATCAAAATCCTTCTTGTAAGGGGAGAGAAAACTCCCCAAACTTTAGAATCAGGAGACTTTTATCTTCCTGAACCAAATGGGGGCTGGGGAGCTTGAAGGTGCTTTCACAGAAAGAAAAAGAACTATTTGCTTTCCTCATCTGTCAGTAACAAATAACTTGACAAAATTAATTCATTTTGGAATTATTTTACAGTTACATTCAACATCATTGGAATTAGATGTTCATGTATTCTTTACCGCCATATTTCCACTACTAAATTTTTTGCATTAGCTAAAGTTCCAGCATGCTGTCCCTCCCGATTTCAACCTGAGTAAATTATTATCTTTTATTAAGCTTTTATAGAAAAGTTTGACCCCAGCTGAAATGCCAGAGGCTTCTTAAAAAGGTGCTACCGTATCATTACCGTGGTTTCACTTCTTTGTAATTTTTTTTATATTAATTTATATATACAGTCTTCAAAACACACATCAATCAGACAACTAAGTTTTATATGTATTTTTCTGGCAGCTGCATTTGAACAATCCAAATATAATATACACTTATATCAATAAAATATTGAAAGATACTGTAAGAATAGATTAACTGTATATGGACAAGACAGTAAAACTAAATATTATGAAAGGATGCAAAACTGTCTAATAATTTAAAAGTGATTTATCTGAATGGTTAGCGTGCTAAAATGAAAATGTCAGTCATTAATATCTGAAATAGAGGATTTCCATATTACTAAAATACGTTTTCAGCCATCAGCATAGCTTGGAGCAGCCAGCTCTCATGCATCCCACAGAAAGGTTTTCCTGGCAGAAAATCTCCCAGGATAATGTAGAAAGGCAACAAAACCATTTCATTTTCTAATTGGTACGAAAAGCTAACCAAAGAGTAAGTGCAGTACAAAGAGGAGAACCTGATTTAAAGTATATTTCCAGCACTACAGATATCAGCAAAGTTTCAACTAACAAAATATTCATGGATTCATTTTTAGTTTGTCATAAGAAATACATAAATCCTTTCTTTTGAGTGTATAAATGAAACACAAATCACAAACTGTAGCTATGTGTGTCAGAACAGTCACTCTTATCCTACAGTAGAGACAGAACTACCCTGTTCATCAGATTCCTTTAACCAATGTATTAAAATAAGGATGCTGAAGCATAACTAAAAGCCAGTAGATATGATCCCACACGTTTTATTAGAGTGAAATCTACTGGAAGACTTTCTGTATCATTTCATCTATGAAATTCAAGTTAGCTACTTGTGAGTGCTCTATATTTTATTGGCTCGTGCTCAGGATAACTTCTTGCCTTTTTGGCACTGTCCGTTTACTACGGTACATCATTTGCTTTAGTGGTGGTTTTCGTCTCATCCTACAGTTGAGCTAAGTGCAAGATGCTGTTGTAACCTGTGCATTGAAAGCGAAGACTGACCTTCATCTCATTTCACAACATCACAGTGAGACACAAAGCTTGGTTGAAAAATTGGATTCTCTTTTGAGGTCAGCAACAAATATCCACTGGAACCAAAATTGCATTCTTTATTTTTCAAGCTGCTATTTTTTCCAACATAGTTATCTGTGTTTTAAGAGTGAATGAGACAAGACAGATAGGAAGGCTCTTTACTGCTGCTGTAAATTGAAGTATGATATTATGAAGGTGAGTTCCTACTGACATGGAAAGTTCAGCATATGCTTCTGGTGGCTAAATGAAAAATACATGTCATGGGAGTTTAAACTCCCATAGGTTAACTTGCAATATAAATGACATTAAGGGATGTTGAATGTTATATTACAGGGCAGGTGACACTGAGTAACACAGAGAAATAAGAAATATAAAAGCCAAGTTTTTCATATTACCTTTATATTACCTTCTAAAGACATCAGAACCTCCCAAATGCATCAGAACACTTTTAGATTTCACTGTTGCAAAAATGCTCAGTGAATTTTCGCCATACCAGCTCTGTCACAGCACTCTGGGCCACACTAGATGTCTTGACTGTACAAATAGTAAGACTTTCTGTTAGTAAGGCAGAGAGAAAGGAGGAAAAAGCTACGTTTTTCACAATAATTCCTGCATCTGAAAAAACCCCTGATTTACAAGAAGAAATGGAGGATAGACATACTGCAAGAAGGGAATCCATAGGACCCTCACCCGAAAGAACTAATTATTTCCTCAATATTTTGTTTTACTAAAATTCTGATCTCTCTAATGTTTTTAAGTTTTTGCTCCACTAAATCTGGTACTGATACAGTGTACTGTGTAGGGATCTTTATCATAGTCTCTTTACCAAGTCATAAAGCATTTATAGCTCTTCACCCTTTTCTATCAGTTTATCCTTAAAAAGCCATTCTGAAATGAGAACATTGACTAAGTGTAATCTGTGCCCTTGTACACCTATGTGGCTTCCTTAAAAAAAGAACATTTTATTTACATTAAGGAACATATGTGCTCAATATAGTATCCATACCAATTTATATATTTGAGTAGGTTTTGCCATATTACTAATAAGGTTTGGAGCTTTTGGCAATATGGGGTCATTTCTGTGTGGCTCAAAAAAGATCTGAATAAGCAGTTAAAAAGTCAAGAAAGTTTAGTGATTTAAACTGAGATTGTCTACACCTCTGAATTCTTTTACTCAGTTTTGAGTTGAGTTTTTATTCTTCGAGAAACAGAAAATTGAAACTTGCTCTGAAATTCAAGGACTAAAAAAGCATAAGGAAATGATACTAAGAAACCTCCAAATGTCTCATTAATGGAATTTAGCAGATTACTTACAACCCAAAATCTCTTTTTTTTTTGTGTATTGTTCATATACAGCATTAGGATTTATTTGTAAGGAGAAATTAAGGCTGGTTGCCAACACTACTTTGTTTCTGTATTTCAAAAACAAATATGTGCAGTTTCCTTTTAAGGTCATGGGACATGATTGGAAAAAGATAATATACTACCTAAGGCATTATAATAAACAGATTAGCCTTCATCAGGCAACGGCTCAAAATTATAATACAAAGCAAATCAATGTCGATTTTGTTTGGACATCATTGCAGTGGGGATTTGCACCTATCACCTTTTATTGATATTGTATAATAACCTCAGCAAAGTATTTTCAGATATAACCAAGTGTTTTGATAGTAGTAAGGTAGGGAGGTTTCTTGCTGTAGAACAAATTTGCTCTGAGTTACATGCATCTCTCTGTTACATTTACCTGAATAATCGTGAACATAATTTCACACACACACACACACACACACACACACACACACACACACACACACTTGTTTCTAGTAAGAGGTTTAGAGTGTTGGAAATAGTTGGTAAATCAATCTATCAGAAAGAACAGATAATTTAAAATATTTCATAGTTTCAAGATCTACTTTCAGTGTAAGAAAACTGATTCTTATTTATGCAGTTTTCTAAAATAGATGCAGATTCCAAGACAAAATATTTTTAAAGTATAAAATGGCATCACAGTGCAACAAAATACTTTCCTCAGATATACGGTCTTAAATACAGCTGAATACAAGCATAAATAAAATGGGGAAAAATGGACACAGAGACAAAAGTTGAAATATAACCTTCAGTATTCCTCTGGGCAAAATTAAAATTATTGCATCATTATGTTTTCCCTTAAAAATAGGAGTGTCTGCAAAACATAAAATTCAGATCATCTGAAGTTTATCAATACTGACCAAGCCAAACAGTGATGTAAGTGAAGGCATGCTTATAGAGATAACATAATTTTCACGCTTCCTAGTGTAATACAGCATTGCCTCAATTAAATATAGCCAAAGTAGCAAGCTCAAACCAATTGAAGTGATATTTAATCCCTCCAGCTCCCAACATTTGAAAGAAATCTCTTTGCGTTGTTCAAAATAATGCACATTAGAGGTTAACCAAACTTTTCTTAAAGTGGACTTATTTTTATTTCTGCTTGTGAAAAATGACAAAAGTCACATCCTTCGGTTGGATTTGTACTCCTTGAAAAAATAACTGCATTGAAGTAGCTCTTTCAGATAACTGAACTGTATGAGCATGGCCAAGTTCTGGAGTCTGGGTGTGTGCTCCATTCACCCCTTTATTTCACATGACAGAGAGACTGGGTGCCCCAAATCCCCCAAACCAGAAGGGAAACCAGACCAGGTAAGAGGCACAATATTTTGCAGCTGGTCCCTGGTCTTTGAAACAAGGAGATCAGCACAGTGAAGTGCCTGAGGGATGCCCCTACAGGTAAACAGAGATCCAGCCCTACATAAGCATAATTAACTGAGAGATTAATTCCTCCACTGAAGAGAAAACTCTTTGGAGGTGTTAATACACATGGTAACCTAGGACAGAAAGAGCAGTACTGCTTACTGCACTCCTGCAATGAAGAAATTCCTTGACAGAGCATAGCTATGGACTTGGAAAAGTACAAAATAGTAATGCTTAATTCACGTAGTATTCGAGTAATAAATAATTAACATATTCTCCTGTTTCTAGAGATGTCCCATGTAACATCCCTCTGTCCATTCACGGCATTTTGAAGGGCAGTGGCGAAACAGCTTTCCCAGCACTTCCCCTGAATGTAAACACAGAGAAATTTGCTATTCTATGCAACTTCCACACTGTGCTCGCGTGTACTAGCCAGTTACTTCACTTTGATGTAAAACAATGTGAAGGAGTTGGAGATGAGGAATTAAGATGGAACTAAAAAGTCATCATTTGCATCCAATGGTTTCATTATCAAATCTTTTAAACTTTTTTTTGACAATGCTTATCAGCCTTATGATTTTCAAAAGATGCTGTAGCACCTAAATGCTGCAGTTAACTTAGGACTCTGTTGGGCCTGGTGAAAATGCCGAGTATGTGGCTTCAAGATTTGAGAAGCTTTTCCTGTAAATGCAGAAATCGCACAGTTCAAGAGTATTGTGTATAAATGGCAAAGGCAGAATTCTAGAACTGCTGAATTTGATCCCGTATTTGTAACTGTGACATGATGTGATCATGGGTGAAGTGTTTCACATGCATGAATATCTTTCTATCCTTAACAAAAACAGCATAGTTCATCACAATACTTCATTTCCACAAGTGATGTGAAAGCTCAGGAGTCCACAAAGTTTGCTGCTATGCTTCAACAAAGCATCTGCATCTTCAGAAATCCACAGTCCCTCTTCAGGAGCTGCAGTTTTCATGAGTCACCCCGAGTGAAGCCATTAGAATCCTTCCAGGATGCATCCTGTTAGTAATGAGCTGCCAATGGCATCAGCAAACAGCAAGATCAGGTCAGATGAGTCCCAGCCCTCTTTAAACTAGTAACTGGAGCAGAAGATCCCCATAGTCCCACAGAAGGGAACCTGCTTCTTCAGTGACACATCCCAAAGAAAATATACAGGGCAATGGATGCCGTGAGCTGCTTGCAAGAAACCATATTGCCCCAGGGGGAGACACAGGGATTTAGCAGGATACGTAGAGTTTAAGCAGCAGGCAAGTGCTGGTACTATTTGCATGCTGCTGGCAATCCAACAACTTCAGAGAGCTTCTCTCAGGATCAGTTCATTGCCATCTGAGGAATTACAAGCCCAGGTTTTGTATTCTTTATACTTCTGAGGGAAGAGAAAGAGTAGGGAAGAAGCAAATACAGTTCCCCTCTTCTACAAGTTATTTTGCTCACTGAATGATGATGTTCCCTTTATTTCAGGGGTGCTCCTATATACTTTGACTAAGCATTAGCCATCAGTTCTTCATATCATATTTAAGTTGTAGGCAGTGATTCTATTATTTCTGGAAAACAAGGGCAACATATGGGATCGTGGAGGTTACTGCTTACTAGAGAATTTAAAAATTCTAATACTGTAATCTTTTAATTAGGTATTATAAAATTTGGTGCCCTGTTCATTTGTGCAACTGCATATTTTTATCCTGAACTGCTATAATTGTTTTATGGTAAGCCTGTTTTTTTAGCAGCACTGCAAACCCCTTTGGGTAGGCTACCTATGCATTGTGGAGACCGGTGGGCCTGAGGCACGTTAATGTTTTTTACATAAAGAACATTGGATTTACACCCACAAATCTGGTTGTTCTTAACCTCTGAGCAACTGAATTGCCAGTTGTATCACACAACAGAGTACTCTACCCATTTTCCCTTGCTTTTGTGAAATATAAGCTAAAGTGGAAAAAAATAATTCTAAAATATTGATTCCATTTTTTCCTATATAATCAGAATTGGGCTCCACAGCCCTTAGAACCATCTACCAAACCCGTCACTTCAACTAAGTGAAAAGAGATTGGTGTATAATAATAGCTACTATAGTCTTTACAGACAAGAGACCTAAAGAAAATACTACTTCTCCAAACTCTGGATGCACTGAAGTTTCTCTAAGAAATGAGTAGTAAAGATGAAAAGCATTAGGTTAAGATAATTTTCCCTATTCTCATTCTGATGGGTGGCAAAGATGGTTCCACTAGAGGTGTCATGATGCATTTCATTCAGGAAGAAAGCAAGAAAGAATGACATTAGCCTGAACAATTACATGTTTGCTAAGTTGTCACTAACTGAAAATAAGGCTTTATATACAGGTTTTGATTTTTAGGCTGCCTTAACTATGAATGCTATCAGTTTTCATACGAGCACAAGATGCACATTATGAAATTCTAATGTTGGCATTCAAGTACCCATTCTACTCCCGTCAATCCAAAATTCATGAATTTCTACCAGAAACTCTGAATTTGAAGTAATGGCACCCCAGGGCTGCAGCAACCTTCTGCAGTGCCTCTCCATGGAGGGAATAATATAACTTATTTTTTTCTCCCAGAGTCCTTAAGAGAGGCTAACATATAATAAATGTCACAACATATTTTGATATAATGATTAGGGAGAAGGATGGTGGAGGGAAGAAATTCAAGTGCCAGGTAGCTAAGGTTGCTAAAATCCCTGTCTTTAGCTCTTGCCATGATCAAGCAGGAGCAAGATTTTTGCCTACTGAGAGTTACAACAGATTGCCAGCCTTTGGTCTGTAGTGCGTAAGGGTAAATAGAAGTGGCAGATGCTGTACACTTCAGAGAAAGAAGGGGTAAAAAACCCAATCTGTTTTGAATGTTATCTCAAGACACTTCAGAGGTTCCCTATTTTCATGAACCTAAGATGTAGCTGCCTACACAGCTAAGGCTGTGTTTATTTACAGTAGCTGTACACACAGGAACAAGAAAATTGTAAAGGATTACTATTGCAACTATAGACTGATTTTTCCATGAACCAAAGTGAGTCTTGAAGAGCACAGTTATTCTTGTAATAAGCCAGTAAAAAAAGATAAATCTAGCTGGCCTTTTGAAGCGTTCAAAGGAAAATGTTTGTCCTTGTGCTTGCAGAAAACACAGAGTCCTGAAGGCTTTTGTAAGCAGTAGATAAAACTGATTGCATATTTTCATTACTCTAAAGCTTTCATTAGGAGTAAGTAGTTACGGTTTTGATGGGGATTTTTACTTAAAATGATTGAGTTGCTATAAGTGAGACTGCACGGTATGCTCTACCTCAAGAGGTCTCCTAAGGTAAGTGTCTGAGTCATACTGATGGGAAAAAGAAAAAGGGATTCTTAAAGCACAATAACGAGAAAGTTTATTAGTCATTCAGAGCTGCTGCACCGACAGTAAGTGAAATAACTTCAAGTCTGGCAGGAGAAGCTTTTGCTGAAACCTTGCAGATAGGATTTTCTCCTGTGGCTGAAGTTTAGCAGGGTGCTGGCAGTAAGAGGTGGCTCTGGCACTCTGAGCCTGGATGCCGACTTTGCTGGCCTTGAATACCGCGGTGTGAACACACCACATGCTGATCTGCTTTGCTACACTGCAGAGCTTGTCAAATATTGAACGCACTGCTGGCAAGGCCGCTTGCTCTCCAGCCTGAGCAGAAGGACGGCTGTGAACATGAACTAGTGCAGGAGCCCCTGGGTTCCTTTTCACAGGCCAGGATGCCATCCCGAGCCATCAGAATCACAATCGTTTGCACATCTCTATAACTGCACAACTTCTGAAGTGTTTTCCACAGTCTCCCACTTATTAAAACATGGGAGTAAGGTCAAGGTGTGTCTGATTTATTGTTGACTAATTCCTAGAAAAAAAAAAATTGCTTGCAATTTCTACTGCTATAAATAGCCATGCAGTGGCAAACCTCCACGGATTGCAGCAAAGCAATCCATGGACTACGCTACTGTACAGGCACTGCACTAGTGTACAGTTTGTCACTAAATACAGCAACAAAGCATTTATGATTTACTTTAGATGTCCCCCCCAAAAAACCCCAGGTACAGTCATTGCTGTGATTAAAGCAACTACTTGGATTTTCACTCTTCTATTGTTCTGAATTATTTAGGTAAGGAGTATCACATTGGGCTCACAATCTTACCTGACATTCAGATTTAGTATCATCTATGTTTTTGTCTCAAGGCAGAAGGAAGTTAGCCCTGCTGTTAATTGTGAAAAATATCCTGCAAAAAACAATTGAGTTATGGCCACTTTGCCATCCTGAATCTCAGAAGGAGATGCACATGCTTACATGGAAATCATGTTTTTGTGAGTGTTGATTCTGAAGCTGAATGAGGGCACCAAGGGGAAGTATGGTGCCCATTAAGGGAGCTCATTCCTCGACTGACATTCTTACTTGAGAAAAAAAGCAGTTCAAGGGAATTAAATGATCAATTGTAGAGAAAGCTAATGTTAGGGAAAGTCAAAGAATCCCAGGATAGAAACAAGGACTGAAATACAGGGTAGCTAGAGAAAGAGGAGTAACAGTATTGCTAAAATTGAGCATAATTCCCCAAGATAGATGGGGTTTGAATCTTTGCAAGTGGGAATAGCTTTCTCCATCTCTTCTGTGTTTCCGTGACAGAATGAACAGTGGGATCCCTGATCCTTATCGCTGTTAATTGATATAGCTCCATGGAGAGAAGCATAATTTTGACTGTCTCTGTTGTGCCATGAGACAGAGAAAACCCCCTTTTCCCCATTCCACAGAATCAGTCAGCTCCTCCCCTGAGGCAATCTCCTTCTTCAGCAGTACAGTTTCTCTACTCATTCTTTTTATCTTGCATTTGCTAACTTTGCTTGAGACTGGTGCAAAGGAGATGAGGGGTAACTCATAGGCAAAACATCAGAAGCAAGCTTTGTCAAAACACACAGTTTCAGAGTCAGTGTGGCTGGTTTGCTTTTAAATACCACTTAAATTTTTTATATAGATACCTGGAAGAAACATTTATTTATTATCATTTTGGAATTATAATACAATTATTAAAGACTGTCTTCCTTTCTCAGGCAAGATTCCGAGTTTCAGAGGAAATCTGATAGAATGAGATGTGCTACATTTGGTTTTTATGGTGCAATAATGAAGGCAACAAAATACAAAAAGCCTATAATGAAACATTACACAAAAAGGACACAGACCTTAAGGTGACACAAACAGGAAAAATATAATAAACCATGTGTCATGCTGCTGCAGCTGTTTCTCCTCTTACCAATTTTCACAGTCTATAAAATCTTGGAAAGCACCAGATGTTTAGGGGAAGCTGTCCCACTCTCCCTAGCTTTGAAAGTAGATGCAAGATTTATTAGTGCTATATAAATGTGATTTCAGTCCTGACTTTTATATTTATAAACGAGGTGGAACACGTAACACATCCTGTTGACAGAGAGCCCATTTACGTTCCTCTGCTCCTCCTCACTTGTAGATCCTGGGTGTTGCTGGACAATTACAGTACCTACAGAACAGGAGCAGAGCATGCAGTCCAAACTACAGTATTTGCTTAGTCACTGACAAGCACATCCGAGAGTTTTCTCCTAGTACCAACTTTTACCAAAACGACCTTGCAATACACAGATTATGAGCTAAGCAAAACTATCTTGTTGTGTATGAATATGCACTAACATTTGGGACTCCTGCCTACGCGGAGACTGTTAGTGCGCAAAATTATCTTTTTTTATTTTTTTTTTCCTAGTGCATGGTTCCTAGTATCGGAACAGGGATAAAAACTGCTCATGCATAATTTCCAATCTTTCATAGCTCAGCGGTGCTGTAAAGTGCTGCCATTCGTTTTAATTCAGTGAGCAGAAGTTTTGTTGTGTTTAGTACTAAGGGAATTGCCTGTGTTATTCGAAAGCCTCTGACAGCTGTCAGAGACAGAGACAGCTTGCCGCATTTCAGTCTTTCATAAAGAAAGGACTAAGGACCCTCATCTTCAGCACAACTGTCAGAGGCCTCAAAAATGGGATAAAACACAGGAAAACCTCTGTCTCTCCTTCTCTATTCCCTCCCCTATCAAGTTGTACAGGGAAAGTTGTATAGGTAGAAGAAAGAGAAAATACGTATTGATGTATTTGTACTTTATACTGCCTTGTCATCACTGACCTGAAGGGATAATTGCATAGCAGCCTGCTTTCCTTTAAGGAAGCACACAGCGTATTACATAGTATTTAGTAAATTAGCACTATGTTTTAACATAAAGTACAAGTTTTCATGCAGTTTTTCTTTTCTGAGAGCAGGAACAATCAAAATCTGAAAGACACTGGTGAAGACAAGTGCTTTGCATCAAAGACTCTGGAAGTTTGAATCTGTAAGCATTTCCACACTTTCCAACACATACCTCACCCTGCCCAGCACTCTCACTGAATTTAAACCACCAGAAAAGGAGATCTTCTCTTAAGACCTGAAATCTTACCTTCCAGTTTTGATTTGAACAGATGTTTGCCTTAATAAAAATTCTGTTGTTTTAGTTAAAATATTTGTTTGGTTGTTTTTTTTCTAAAAGCCTACGTTATTTTCTTTGATCAGAATTAGTGACAATTCAGCTCTTGATTACTCTTTAACAACAAAGGGAAAGTGGCTTATGCAATGTCTTTAACAGGTCGGCACTGTTTTCCCATCAGCTCCTACTTAGCTTTCTGATGATGAGCTGACCCTTTCACACCAGTACTCCCACAGGTATCCCTCCATACAGTGCTGATTCCAACGTCAGCTCCTTTAAGCAGCACAAGGGACTGAGAAGGCATGTTTATTTGCATCATTTGTTTATTACTGTCGTTTGCATTTTTGGTTTATGCTATTTTTATAGCACACTCGATGTTGTTTTTAACTTTCCATACTCTGATTCATTTTTCATCCTGTTTTCTTCTCTCTGTTCATCTTGTACCACCTCTGTGCTGAGTAAAGTGAAAATCCATGAATGAGTCAGAGTCAAGTTTTCAAAGTCACATTGGTCAGCGGGGTTTGAAATGAAGCAAAATGAGATTGCTTATATTTTGTCTTTCCAAAAGTAGAAAATAACATTTCCTTTCTTTGGTTGCAACAAAGAGAGCTTTATCCTATGTTTCTCAGCCGCTTTTATTTTCCTGAGATCCATTCTAGGTTACGATGCTCATTAATAACTGGTGTAACTAGCTGTTTCTGTTCTTTCTATACTATCATTAGCCTTGTCTAACTCCTCATCCTATCCTTTGTATCATCAAAAGCAACCTGAAGCTCTTATTTCTTGTTAAATGTTACTCTTCTGGGAGTTTTTTTGCTACAGGATATCTGAATGGCTGTTTAAAAGAGATTTCTTTCTTGTTTTTTTCTTAGTTTACTTGAGTGAAGAATTATGTGAATAAAACTGTAATAGCAGTTTTCTTCAAATACATATTCTGTGCTCCATTCTAACATTTTGATTGCATGTTTGGTACTTTTTATTCAGCAGACTGAAAGGGAGACATTACCATACTTTAATCAAGAACAAGGAATTAATAATTTCTCATGTATGTAAATTTTAAGTTTCTTGCCTATATAGTACCAAAACTAAGAACAGCAGCTGTTGTGATTTATGTTGACTGGATGTTATACAATACTATTATCTTCTCAGCTTGCAAGAGCCTAGTTTTCAGTTGTAATGCATACTATTTCTGCCATGTTAAGCTTGTTATCAAATCCTCAACCAAAGCTTTCTCAACACTTCACATACCATGTAATAATTCAGCTCAGAGCCATAACACCTCACCATTCCTTTTGAAATATGAAATACAGAATCTGACTGGCTCGGTGTGGGAAGACTCACTTCTTACTGCAAGCCAGAAAGGTCAATTAGAAAGTGAGGTGTATCTGCAGTTGTTTCATTGCGAATATTGACCAACAGTGTCTTCTAACCTCCCAAAACTCTGCAGACATTTGCTATTACCAGGATTTCCTTCCACTAATATTTAAACTCTTCTTACCTATGAACAGATTCCACTCAGTATCCAAATCAGCCTGATTTGCTAGGCAGCCCTTCATTACATTGAGGCAATAGTTGTTGCAAGGTTTCACAGTGGGAAGTCCTCTGCAGTAAGGGCAGTACAACATCTTCATTAACGCCCGGATGCACCCTGGGGTGGGACTGACCTGCAGAGTTTAAGGGGGGGAAAGAAAAAGAAAAAGGAGGAAATCAATCTCCCGTTCTGTGAATTTTGGGATCGCTGAGATTATGCCTCTCAAGTAAGCGCAGAAGGGGCAATTTGTGAAAAGAGCTCAACACTTAATAACACCCTCTGATGAGACTAATCGATTCCTGCCAATTATCTTCATTTAGCACAGCCAGCAGCAATTTTCAGGAATGCAAAAATCAACACTTCCCTACTGATGGCCGTGCTTGTCTCCCCTGCCCTCCCACACAAAGTCTACTGGAAAGTGAAGGAAAAGCATCCAGGGAATCAACTGGACAGTAACTGACTGATCCTAACACAGAGGATCCTGAGGGGACCTCACACTCTTCCTACTCAAGCTAGAACTGCCAGTCATACCCTCACTGGATCAGATTCTCCTCTTTATTAAAGCACAGTAAATCCAGGATAATCTTATCAATTTCTGTAAAATTATTCAGAACTGCACCATGACAGAGGGATATCATTCTGTTTTCGGGCGAAAATACCCTTCTGTCTTCTCAGACAATTTCATAAAGAGATCAGACAGGGTTTTTTTTAATATGCTTTCAACATCTCGAGTGACAAAAAGCATTATAGACAACAGTCTAATGCATTTCAATTTACATACCAGTATGGCACAACATGGCTGCACAAGGTGAACTTAAAACAGCCACCAGAGTCAATGAAAAGACACCCGATGAGTTTAGGATTTCCAGTTAAAGTCATTAATGCTGGGCATAGCTGACAGAAGGAAGTAATGTGTAGATAGAATTTTTTAGCGATACGTGTTACAGTTTGCATTAGAAGGGTATGGGTCCCCTAGAGAGGGAGCAGGGAGGTTAGGGAAAGGTTTCTGCGTAAGGCTTCTCCATTATTTCTAATGATCCTTCACCTCATCTTTTTTAGTCACCAAAATGCTGGGCGTCTATTCAGCAATGTGCCTGCCATGTTCAATGGAGAGAAACAGGTCCTTTTTTCTTTATCCCACCTATTGAAGGGTAGGATAAATCACCTTCTGGAAGACATCCATTCAATCCTCCATATCTAAACTAAAACTGCACAAATCGGTCACATTTGATAACCGTGTGAAGTTCCTTGCGTGAATATTATTGCCCCGACCCTCTCATTTCATCATTTAATTGTTCCATCTCAGACTTTTCAAATGGTATGCACTATTATAATGCACATTTTCAGGCCAGAAACTCTATCTTGGATTAAAAGTGCATGTTAGATCCTCCTTGCAATAGCATCTTGTCATGGTGCAGTGGAGCATAAGTTTCTCATGCTGGAGCGACTATCTAGAGCAATGACAAAGGGCTACAGGTTCCTCACCGATTTCAAAATTCCTGGACAGGAGAGTGCAAAGCAATGGCACGTCTTTCACTCATTCTGTTGGTTTATGAATAAATGCAACATTTCTAATATGAATTTGAAGGGATTAAGCTGTTTTTCTCTATTCATGGTAACTTGTGCTGAAAGCATGAATCTGACTTTGCATGGTAACAGTACGTGCTAAACTGACTCGTGGTTTGTATCGTCAGAATTGTACTAAAATGACACTTCTTTTTCCCTGGAATTTCTTTCTCCCTTTTTGATGTTAAATCACTGATATTTGGAGAACTATGCAGAACATACTCTTTACACCAGACATTTTTAAGTGAAAATGACTCTGTTAAGAGTTATAGCAGATGCTTCGGAGTGTGCTCAGAGGTGATTTTTGCCTTGGTTTCCTACAGAATGCATTTTAATCACACAACAGTGATAGTGTGTATGAAGGTATATTTATCCATCCTTTTCCAATAACTTTTGAACATGTCAGCCAATTTCAATCAAATTTGACTGAGGACTTCAGGTCTCAGTACATTAAAATCGTACAAGTTTTTTGAAAACCGCCAGCTGGGAGAAGGAAAGGAGAGAGGCTCTATTACTGTCTTTATTGAGGAAAAAGCTGAAGCACGAGGTCAGTTCCTCACAGATATCAAAGAATTCACGTGGAGGAATGATGCTATGAATGACCCATGGG
The DNA here is from genome assembly GCA_008921705.1 of Burhinus oedicnemus. Classification (NCBI taxonomy): domain Eukaryota; kingdom Metazoa; phylum Chordata; class Aves; order Charadriiformes; family Burhinidae; genus Burhinus; species Burhinus oedicnemus. The sequence goes on along the minus strand of VFFE01006739.1, from coordinate 588,190 downwards.
TTAAAAAAGCACCAGGTGGTACTTTCATCCTGTTAAACAGCAGAAAATTCAAATACAAGGTACAAATCCAAGGAACGCTGGACTGCATTATTTCCACTGCTCAGAACTACCTTTTAGAGTCACTTCTTTATCTTTATTACTCCAAACCCAGAACAGGTCAATTTTTACAAAAATATTAGCACCAAAAGCGGGATGTAAGCAATATATATGTATACTTATGGTCAAAAATGGAACCTTCAAAATTACTTTGAAATTGTTGCTTAAAGGCAGAGATATTTCTGTCTGTTGGCACTGAAAATTCTATCAGCAAAGTTCCTTTCATGCTTAAAATTATGCTTCTTCCCAGGCCCAGAAGTCTTGTCAATGCAAAGTTGTCAGCACCTGGTTGACCCCTAAATTCAGCTGGAATCCACATGTTCCCCCATCCTTGCCTTCCCAAGCCCACTTTGGTACTTGTGCCGACAGCACATATACCTATAGGATCTTGACCTTGCACAAAACTTTCCTGGCGATTTTCTTCTTGAAAAGCATAGCTAGAGGAGAAGAGACAGTCCCTGTCTTTGTATTATATTTATATCAATCAAATATCATAAATATTTATGTGAGCCTTATTTTATCAGAAGTTTAGTCTGAGAGGTAACTAGCTATCAAGTCTTTCTCAGCCAGAGGTCCAGATCATAACCCCAATCTGCTAGGACATGACCCTGAAGCCCAGTTAGAATATTTATTTACACTGGTCCAATGAATCTTGAATTCTTGTTGCATTACAGAAAAGCTTTAGCCAGAGGACTCCCAGACACAGTCCACAGTGAAGTAGTCAGGATAAACGGGAATCCTAGAATCATAGAATCATCTAGGTTGGAAGGGACCTTTAAGACCATCAAGTCCAACCATCAACCTAACACTGCCAAAACCACCACTAAACCATGTCCCTCAGCAGCATGTCTACGCATCTTCTAAATACCTCCAGGGATGGTGACTCCACTATCTTACCACCCAAAAAGAATGAATGGGACCCAGGTGTCTCATGTCTTGTCTGAATGTTTTAATATCCCCTGTACAAAATGGTGGCATCATTGACAGCATTTTACAAGAAAGGAAGGTGCCCTGCTTTTGTTTAGAGAGAAGTAACACCATTTTTAAGAGAAGAGGCCAAGCTATGACTCTAAGCAGAAAGCAGATGGAGAAAGTTTCTATGGAAGCCTCTGACATAGCTCTATCAGCCTCTGACAAAGACCAACACAAGTAGCTCCTTGCTGATCAAGCTGGATGTTGCAGACTTCTGTTTCAGAAGATGTTATGCTGGTAAAATAAAATACGAGCACACTTTAAGGCCAAGCGGCAGGGACTGGCTTACATCCACACTGCTTACTGCTGTCACCTTCTGCTCCAAGATGGCCACATCCCATACCACTACGTAGTATTTGGCACTACACCTCCTCTGGGTCCCACCTGGTGCCTGAGTGACTAAAATATATAATCATTATCTTGTGTGGTTATTTTTCAACTCAAAGTGCTTGGAATAATAGGAGGCAGTACTGCAGGCAATGGGAGTAAAAGGAAGCTAAATATAATGTTGCATGTTTGGAAGTGAGACAGGAGGTTACATTTGATAGTGCTTGCGCTACACTTGAGTTAGCGTTGGAAAGAAGGGAGGCGACCAAAACAAGACAGGTATCTTCATGCAGCTTTCTGGAGGCAATCTCTGTCCTCCAAACAGTGCACAGGCACTGCATGGAGAGAGCCAGATGGCATGGAGAGGACCAAAACAGATCCAGGAGGAGGGCTAACAATTAAGCAGTGACCTGAGCACATGATAAGTCCCGTTTCCAAGCTTGCTCCGTATTCCCCTGTCACTTAGCAGTACTGATGCACCTTTAGGTGACCAACCATTCCCACTTGTGGCACAAGGAAACATTAACGTAACTCAGCTACTTTGGAAGTCTGAAGGCTAAAAGTTAAATGCTGTGTGACAGCAGTTAAGTGTCTTTGTGAATCCAGCCTCCAGCGAGCAGCCAAGTTTCGGTTCTCAGGTTCAGCTGCTTTTTCTGTACCTTTATTTTCAGAGAATACAGTCAGGTCTTTTTCCTCTCTCAATAACAGCTGAAGTATCTTTCATGCAAAAAATAATCAAATTTTGCTCTAACATTCTGGAAGCTTGGTAAAAAAAAAAACCATAAAAAATATTCAGCTTAGAGTGTGAGTATTTTAGAAAGCTATGAACACATGAAATCTGGAGATTATCACAGAAAGTTGATTTTCAATCACCTATAATTGGCTTGCTACTTCTTGCTGCTGGCAAATTCTATGAAATGTATTTTCAAAACCCATTTCTCATTCCCATCTTCAAAAAAAAATATTCAGAGTCTCTCACACTTAATAATACTTTTCTGCAGACTGGTCAAAAGGCAGATATTAATTTCATTCAGAAGTATTCAAAACCTGCATTTGCTGAGAAGGGCTGATCCTCTGCTCAGGAGTTTCAACAGTTTTTCTGTAACTAACATTTGTGGATGGATACAGTTTGGGTTTTTTTCTTTTTTGCCTTTTAAAATACATTGCAATTGACTTTATGCTAACCCCAGCAGAGAAATTTGCATAGGCTTCAAAGTTTAGAAATAACTAGTCCCTATGTAAATAATATATTATAAATCAATCAGATCACACCAAATGACATAACTGGGGAAAGTGCTATAGAGAAATCAGTAATTATATCATGCTGTCTCCCTGACTGACTAGGACATCTTCATTTTAGTATAAGCCTACGTGGAATGCAGCACGTCTGAAGAATGCCTTTCTGAGCTTTGATTGAGTCTAGTAGCTGCAGGACATGTTACATTACTGCATTTTGTAACATTTTCTGACAGCTTCAGCTTTATCTAAATGTATGTTTTTGCATACATGCAAAAAAACCAAAAAGCAAGGTTCTTAAGGGCTTCATTACCGAACACTTGTTTTCCCCCTTCAGAAATTCTAGGAGGAATATTATTTCATCTAGAAGACAGATTTTGCAATGGTGTACTTGCAAATATAAATAATTGAGGAGAGAACTTCTCTGGGTAAAAGCCATGAAATTGTACTCTCTTGTAACACTGCATTTGCAAGACTGCATTGTCCCCCCTTTCATACTGTTAGGAAAGCTGAGGACTTTTTTCTGTCATCTTCAATCCTTTATCTTCGTGTACTGGCTAATAATTAGACCCACACAACTACTGGTAGCCGACTGGTCTCCTTGCTGGACCACTGCCGGGTCACAACAAGCCCCCCAGACTGTCGCTTATGGCTGCGGGCCTTGGTTTTGAAAACCAAAGACAAGAGTAAACTGTGGATTTCTTCCCAGAAAAGCCCACCCGCACACTTGGAAAGAGTCTGCGCAGGTGAGAAGGACCTGTTTTCATAATCAAAAGCCTTGGCTTTGTCAGGTACGCACACATAGATATTTTTTTCTCATACAAAAAATCGGACAAACTGATTAAACAACTGGTCACCTTTAGAAGGATCAAGCGCACCGACGTGTAGTTTCTCTACATACATTTATAGGAGATTTCTTACTGAAGTAGCTGGTATATGTTGTCTGGTAATAAAGTAGGGGTGTTCTTACAAAGTAGCATTGAATGCACCTGAACTCACAGCATAAAACCAGACGGACGGTCTGATCCTGTCATTTCTTGGCATATAATAAAATATTTCAAATATGAGCAAAATGAATCAAAACCAAGTGCCATCCCAGAGACCCCAACAGGGGACACAACTCCTTCCTACGATTCCTATTCACCCAAAGGGACTGATCCCATTTGGAATCACATGGAGTCACTGCTTAGCATGAAGACCTTGGGGGAAAACTGCCAGGAGGCATCAGTCGATTTCTAGCCAACTGGCCCAGGAAGTAGATACTGTTTTAAAATGCCTCTACACTAGAACAACCCATAGTCTGGGAAGGAGAAGAGGATTGCATTTTGTTTCTCACAAGCTTTACAAATATATTGACAGCCAGGCGGCTGGATAAAAAGTGGAAATTTCTACTTCCTTCCCATTTGGTGTTCAAGAATTATCAAATGCTTTGCTTTATACAAGAAGGTGAGGTATATTCCTGCAATCCCGTGTAAATAGTCCATAATTGGAGAGAGTTTTGAAATGAATCCGTCTTTAGTACTTGTGTGTTGGTTGTGGTGCAGACCCCCCTGGGCCAACATTGTGTTCTCTTCTTGGTTACAAGGGCAGTGGCCGGGATGATCTGGCACTTTCTTATCTTGGTTGCAATCAGGTACTTTCTTGTCCTAGTTACAAGTACAGGGAGTTAGGATGATCAGGCACTCCCTAACTGTACCTGAAACTCCTATTGCCCAGGAAATGTACCCTGCTCTGGAAGGTATCAGAATTACCTGAAAAGAATTGTGGCCAAAATGGAAAAACACTGACCAAACTCAATCATCTCAGAATCCTATAAATAGCGATCCTAAGTGAGACCCTTTGAGCTCTCCAGGATCACAGCAGGCTGTGACCCAGTATCTCCCCCTGAGAGGTTTCATGAGGATATCAAAGAGCAGATTTTGAAGGGTAGATTTTACGAGGATTTCAGAGATCATCTGCTGACAAATGCCGATGAAGAAAAGTGAGTAATTCACTACTATTGGATTTCTCAAGGTTTCAGAGGTTGTTTGTTACCAATAATTTACTACTTTTTGCAAAAAGAGAAACATCTTAATTATATAGGTTAACCTCTGTATTTGTTTGTATGTGTTTGTATGATTTGATTTAGGAAACTCCATTGTAGGTCTTGCCATTAAGTCATTGTGTTGATTATAGCAAATTTTATTAAATTTTAGTAAATCACTTTGATAATTGGCTGATGATTAAGGATTGTTTAAATCATACAACCTAATCCTGTGTTAATAAATCTTAAATTGCTGCTACCTCAAAGTTATGCAGGATCCTAAATCTACATTCACGACGTTGGTTAAATCATCCGGCTTCCTACTCAGCAAGCTGATGTTGTGTGTCCTGCACAGCCATGATACGCTCTCCAAGAAACTGGGGCACTGACATCCTTAAGCCACTTTTTGGATCTCTCTGTAGTCCATGTACAACTTAATGATGGAAAAATGAGCTAACTTTCCCAAGCATAATTTTGGTCATATCCTAATAGTCTTAGGAGTTTCAAATAGGACTAGAGCAATAATAATAAAATGCTTAAATATGTAGTAAGGTCGGAGTTTGATCATGAATACATTGGCATGTCTCAATCAACTCCAAGACAAATGCAAACTTCACTAAGAGTAGCAGTAACCCCACATTCTTCCACCAAAAAGTTACTATATCTGTGGATGGCTCCATAGTCCAATTCTAGCGCTTCCTGTCCAAAAAACTCCACAGTATAATTCTAATATTTCTATCCAAAATTATACTTAAAATCAAATGGAACATAAGGATTAGAAGTTCATGCTTGTGATTGCAGAAGAGAAGGAAGAAGAAAAAATTTTTATTAAGAATTGTTGATTATTGCATTCAACCTGCTAGAACTGAGGAAAATTTTCCTAATCACAAAAAAATCATTTCTGATCTCATGAAATGGGTGTAAACCCATTGTAACAGTGATGTAGCTTGGATCAGACTGACATGTATCATCAAGCATACTTTATAGGGTACAATGGATTGCCACAAACCTTTGGATCATTCAACCAGAGAGGTGCAGGTCCTTTTTTCTTTCCTTTCATCTTTAATTAACTTCAGTACAAAGACTAAACTTCAGTCCACTCACTCACTGCTTTTTGTCATATAACTTTGACGCCATCTTCTCAACATTTTGCAATTACTCCCTATTGATTTTTGTTGTTGTTTGTTTTTAGTATCAAGAAAAGCAGGTAAAGCTTAGCTGGCAATGATGTTTTTCTTCCTTTTGCTCTTTGTTTTTTTCAAACAAGATTTGCTCACTGTTGGATCCAAGTGATTCATTTTTCTCCTTGTCCATAGTTTGGCTATTTTCATGAGCACTGTGTTACTGATAATTTCATTTAATGATCTAGATATCAAGCAAGTTCTTTTCAGCAGATTTCAGCTGAAAATACATCTGCATGTATCTAATTAGAATTAGAAGTAGTCATAAGATATTTGAATGCTTTATTGAAGTACTTCTCATTGTTTCAGTCAGGCTTTTAGATGCTAAGATCTCAGGTCATTGCTTTTATAGCACAATATGATATAAAAATGGAAATACTGCATCAGCCATACTCAGTTGGGAATTTATGTTGTAGAAGGTCAATTTCAGAATACTTGCTTATATCAACCAAAAATCGAGTCTAATACTAACCTCCTAAAGATAAAAATAGCTATCTTTTTAACAATTCATAATGTCCCAGATGACTGAAAGGTAGAAGATCTTGTTTGAGTATTACAGCTTTGTACTTGGCATCTTTGACTTGGTGCTTGAATCATACCAAAATAAAAGTAAAACATTACAGCCAGTTAAACAGCTGGAAGATTTCCACAATTCTGGGATAGTATATCTCAAGAATATGATGAGATAAAACATGATAAATTTAATTTTAATGTTTTCATATCCAATAAAATATTTTTCTAGACAATATATAATTTATGGTTTAATATGCTCATTAAACTATTAGAAATAATTTTAGGGTAATATAGTTGAACCTTAGAAAAGTTTTATAATGTAAAAAAAGAAAATGTGCATTTACTATCTGATACGAACTGTGCAGCATTAAGCACTAACCCCACTGCAACTCAGAGGAACCACCTTGCTTTTTTCTAAAAGAAGAGGAATATTTAGCCATTGTTCTTGTCTAACTGAGATGTCCTTTTCCATTTTGAAATTGTGAGAAATATGGCAACTCTATTTCTTTACAACACCTATTAAAATTTGAGGCATATTTCAAACTTATTTGCCATCTCAGTATGTCTATAGTTGTGTTTTGGTAAGTGTATAGTTTTGGAAGGTGGACAAATATTTCTCCTCCATTTTACAGATGAACAAAAGAAGCATCACAAGCAATTTTTAAAGGTATTTAGATGGATAAACTCCTAAAAGTTATGCATCAGAATTTTTCAACACTGCTCATAAGTATCCCTCTCATCTGTGATTTGACTAAGTTATCAAAACATGTAATTCTGAAACCGGCTATAGGAAAATATGGACTGCAAGTCTCTAAATGATTACATTAGGGAGTTGTACATCAAATAATAAATCATTGTTGGAGAGATGAATTGTGGAATTTCACAATTTCCCCACAGAAGTAAAGGGCAAAAAACGACAAGGACAAAATGTTCAGATGTTTACATGGGTGAGACTGAATGCCTATTTACAGAGGAAAAGATTAGCTTCTCCTATTTTTAGGAAATTAGGAAAATTATGTATCAGATTATCTGAATACAGAAAATCCAAATTTAGAATACCACTTGAAAAGCTGCAGTCACAAGGATATTTTGTGTAAAGCTATTTTTTTAACCTCTTGAATCTCTTCTGAGTGATGCTTTAAGGCAAAATCTTTTTACAATTTAAGTTTTTACAAAATAAAATATCTGAATGCTCAGATGTAAATATTAAAATGTTCTTCTTAAATGACATTTAACCTGTCAGAGGCATAATCAATTTCAAACAAACTGGGTGGGAAAATGTTGTTTGATTATAAATATGATTAAAAAGAGAATTTCTTACACTGAAAATAGTGCAAGCTGAGAAAATACTCCAGGATATGGGGATTTACATCCCATGAGATATTACTGAGCTGAAAAATCTGCCCTGCAAATTTTCTGGAAAAAATATTTACCTTTCTAATCTGTTAATAGACTAAGCCCACATTAAATAGAATTTGAAGTATGGATTCCATCTGCTATTTTCCCAGCATTTCAAAGGCAAAGCTAAGGTGAAAAATCTTTGAAATAATTTCTGCCTTCCACTCCCAGGAGATGAGAAGTTTTCTGTTGCACAGAAATGAGGAAGGAATCTCACAGCTGTTGGGCTTTTCAAATCCCACCATCGCTTCTGGAACATAAACCTTAAGATACTCTCTTAATAAAAAGTAGTTCCTCTGCTTTCTTAAAAGGGAGTGTGCTTATTTCTTCCAGCCTTGTGTAGAAATGTCTACGGCCTCCGCATAAAAGGGCCTTGATTTAAGAAGAAAGCGTGTGCTAAATTTTCCAGGGCTGAAAAGAGAATAGGACATGACTGTAAGCAACGGAGTCAGAAAACCCCTGAAACTAGCTACTTCAAATTATTTGAGGAGCAAAAAGAAAATCCATAAAGTCCAGCATCTCAGAAGAGGTCCTTAGTATGATGTGCTGGGCTAGATACAGGTAACAAAATCTGACCTTACAAACCAGATTAATTTCAACCTAAAAACAAGCATCTAAAATAGATGCTTATTACTTTCCCTTGTGGTGCTATAATGACTAATCCATGTGCAAATACCTTCACATGTATGTTTAAAGCCGAGAAAGATGAATCCACTTTTTTTTCCAACTAGAAAAGCAGGAGGATGTTACTGAGCAATGACGTGCAGTTGCCTTGCAAAACAGTCAGAAAAAAAGCCCAGCTGAAAGAGGCATTAAGAAAGAACGGTGAGGAAAAAATGCCAGATTAGGCTCTGCATAATCAAGCAAAAGTGCCTTTGTGCTCACTAAGAGGAAAAAAAAATTGTTGCAGAGAAGTAGGTTAAGTATTGCCCAGATAAAAATCAGAAATAGAAAGGGAGGTCCTTGATAATCTGGAAATCAAACCCTCAGATAAGCAGGAGGGAAAACTCTGAGAAAGGGTTGAGACAGAAAAAGAGAGGAGCTGCCACAGCAGGAGATTATGATCAAATCGAGCAGTTAGACATGTTGTGCAGCAGTGTCTGGATAAGAAAATGATGTGACAAATGGTCAAAGTCAGTCCCACTTACACACCCAAGAAGCTTGAAATGCAGACTACATACCTGAGAGCAGTCTTGCTGACTGCCTACCTGTGATTCGCAGTGCAAAACAGAAAAGCACCTGAGATGAAAATCAGTTCTCTCAAATAGAGAGATGAAGCAGCAAAACTGTTCTGATCACTCGTAAGTACTCACAAGTAAGTCTTGTTTGGCGTTCACTGACCTGTGAATTGTTTTACTGGCTTAAAAAGGGCATGAAGCTTGGAGTGGTGCAGAGGGATGTGGGATGTCTTAGTTGTGTGGTGTCAGCAAGAACACACTAACCCTGATAAGAAAGAAATAAATGCATGCCGAATATTGGCAGTCTTGGTCAATGATAAGTTATGTAGTAATTTGAGGTGACAATTGACAACAGATTGACCCAACATGTTCCAGCTCCTTTCTGCTCTAAGAAACATGGATGGAGTCATGATGTAAAAGACACTTTAAAGTTTATAGTAAAGTGATCACTATCTGAATTTGTTGACAATGTCAATCTCCTAGACACAGCAAGTAAGGACATGCAGATTCCTTATAGGTGCCTCTCCGTATGACTGATGAATTGTATTGGCAGCAACTAAAAGGTAGGGACTGGGTGGACTAGGACTTAAAGGAGAGTACTCTACTAGAGAGAAATAAAATTGTAGGGACAGCGAAGCAGGCAGCTCCAAGGTTGATAGGCTCGTACTTGATAAACTTCATCATATTCCCACATTGAACATTTTTCAAATGGGTCCAAAGGGTAAACTGTCCTGGGCTATTTGGAGAAAAAAGCAAAGGAATCTCCATAAAAACAAAACATGATTTTTCAAGTTCCCATATTTTTGGTCCTCCTCCAAGAAATTCAAAAGGCCAAATAATAGAGTGCTGGGTTTTGAAACAGGTTTTTAAAATCTGATGGTTAGCAATAAGCTGTCAAACCTTGTCAGAGACAAGATGGGTACAAAAATATAGTCATTACTTCAGCAAGGAATGCAAAGCCTGCTTTAAAGACTGAGTATTTGCTGAAGACCCTCCAGCCCAGTAGAAAGCAAGATGTTGGTTATCTGGGACACAACAGAATATAATACTTGGCTTATGCTCCTGTTGCATTTCATGATGTGAATGAAGCACAAGATGGAGCACAATAGGCAGGACAGTAAAACAAAGTCTGTGCGGATCATACGCAAGTACAGAGATTGAAAGGGAACATCTTAAACTTTTTTCCTGACTTCCAAAGCGAAGAAGGGTGTCAGATCTTTAAGGTATCCCAGCAAAGGTCTAGTGAGATACATTGCTGGTTTCTAATAATCAACCACAGGCTCCTCAATACAATACACAATGTCTTGGTAATATATTCAGGGTAGCACAGAAGCAGAGGGATGCTTTATAAATAGCTCACCATCTATTTATAGGATCCATAAATGCCCACTGCATTATGTGGGCCCAAATCATGTGAGATCACCTTATAGTTCCATGTTAACATTTCCTCTTTTATGGTCTTTCAAATGCTCTTGTTAGATTTTCACAAAGCTACTTATAAATATAAATACCATATATAAAATATTTAACAGATGCTCAAGTGCACCTTGGGATGATGACTATGGTCTGGAATGACCTGTTTATGGGATGCGTGCCTGCATTTCTGCTGAGTATTGTACTTGCAGCCTTTGGAAGTGCACAGCAGAAAGTAAATTTGCATCTTCATCCCATCATTTAAGCATTATTTTATTTTATTTTATTTTAAATCCCTTCCTGATAACTCCTTCCCTATAGAAACAAAATGTAACAACAAGGGGGTCCTCACTAGTGTCTGCATGTCCTACTTCCAAGTCACTGTAAGAGAAATACAGGAAGGTGATTAAATCGAGAATAGTTAGGGGAATTAATGTCTCTACAGTAAGAACACGGATTCTTCTCAGTGTTTTGCCTCCAAGTCATGTGCTAAAATAAAACATGGTCCAAAGTACTAGTACGGGACAAGTATATGATATGAAGTCAAGTATATCATTTCCCTGAGAATGTTTTATTGGATCACACTAAAACAAGCTAGTCCTGTGTAAAAGATCCAACTTTCTTCCTCCTTCACACTCATGTCCACATAAACTCACAAAACCTAAAATTGTGTACATATGTAGTAAAATTAGATGCATTGACTTGTTCCCTGATAGTTAACAGAAGGGTGAACTGCAGCAGCAAAATGCTTCTATTATACCTAGTTTTATAAAATTATAGCTTAGGTACTATAATTTTTGGAAAATATTCTAATGGAAAGTAAGGATATTGTAGCATTGGTTTGAAATAAGCAAGTACCTAATGAAAGAAAATTTGTTGAGTTTAACCTGGTTATTTGTTCACACTTGCAGGAAGCAAATCAAAACCTATACTGTAAAAATATATCTGATAGTCAGATTTGCTTTTTGCTTTTATGTAGAGATAGACTAAATGTGAAATTTACTATTAAATTTTCATTTAATCTACCATGAATTTTACGTTGATATACAAAACAGAAACAGAGTCTACAATCATATGAAAACATTCCTTCTGATATTTTGTTCCTCATAAATTCTCAGCAGGTAAGCAGTTTTTTGGTTTTTTTCTTTATCCAAAACTGAGCAAGAAAATGAATTCTGTGTTGGACTGACTAGGTCCTAAAAGGCAGCAGATCTAGAAATGTGAAAATTAAAGGTATTAAACTCTGAAAAAATATAAACTAAGATTATTTTCTTTTGCTCAGACATTTTGCCATAGTAATTTAGAAACAAATAAATTCAATTATCACTACAAACTACTGTAGTTATCTTGACTTACTGTTCTTTGTCAAGCACAGAAATCACTCATTTATGTGTTATGGTTTCGATCTGTCAACAGCCCGTGAAAGCACTGATCCTATATCATCCTCAGTGGGATGGAAGTGCTCTGCAGTATGCACTGAAACCCCTGTCCCAGATGCACACTTCCCAGCTGTTGGCTAAGATCAAGTGCATCACCTTTTCTTATCACTTTAATATCTGGTACATCCTCAGCTTGAAGATCTTATATTAAATGGATTTGGAGGGCACAGGAAGGAGTAACCCCTTCCTCCATCCACTCCACACATTAACCCGAAACTGCAGTGCTTCCAGGTACTGCAGCCGCATCATGACTGGGTGTGACATCTCTGCATAAAACCATCCTGTGTGCTTTGGCCTTTTTTTTAGGGGAAATCTGGATCCGTGGTGCTCCCACAGATCTTCCGTTGATGCAATAAACGGCCACAATGCCACCCACCCTGCTGAGCCGATGTACTCCATGGGGCTGATGCAGCCACCGTAGCTGTGCTCTTCATGGAGGACTCCTGAAATCTCTGGTCAGAGACCCGGTGTATATGGGGAAGGCTTGTAACTGTGACCACCCTTGTCCCTGCTGGTGTCACTCTTTCCAACAGACTTTCGCAGACTTTCCAAAATAGGTTAGAACAGACTTAATTGTGCTGTGGACTGAACTGGTCCTGCAGCCAGATCAGGGTAAAGATTTTTGTATTTCTCCCCCAGCATGCCAAGTTCTCTAACAAAGTGAAAGATATTCTACAGCTTGTTAAATAAGATGTCCTTGCTAGATGGCTAGGTGGCAAAACCCCCACGCATGTTGAACCTGAAAGGACCACACAGACTGGACTGAATGACAATTTGACCCATGTCTTTAGGTGGCAAATGACTGAATTTACTGCCAGGTAAGTCAGAAAATCCAGTAAAATACAGCACTGTATAATGGCTACCTGGCAGTAAATTTGTATTTAAGCTATTTCATTGCCATTTGTCTTTATCTGATTAAGCCACCTGATTTATAAAACATGCTGGAACACAATTTATATACAGCAATATAATCCACTCAGTGGTCTGGTTTCCAGAACCACAAGGATAAACATGTTCAAACCATAAAGGCACTCTCCATGCCAGATATCCATTTATAATGCCTGCTGAAAGATGTCTCGTCATTACCATCTCCGGTATGGATGAACTGTCAGCTACACTACCACAACTTCTTTCCAAACCTTTTAAAAGTAAGGAAAGTCTCAGTCATGTCCAAAACACAAAGGTATTTCACAAACTGGGAGAGATTTGCTCTTCAATGCAGTAATATCGTTCACCTTCAATGAAGAAGACAACAGATATATCACTGCGAAGTTAGCACTACTGTAAACCTTTGACAGAGAGGCCAAATTTTCCGGTGGATATGAGAAATGCCACAAACTTGATAGTGTCCTTTGTATGTAAAGGTGGATATTGGAATAGATTCTGAACCTGACAAATTTGGTTCAGGTACCACAAACCATTGTAAAAAAGTACAATGTGCCTGTCCATTCAGCAAAGAGTACATTGTTTCTGACAGTACTTCTAGAAATAAATGTACTAAATAGAATACTAGTTCTTAAAGATTTGTGTCTTATAAGGCTGCTGAAACATTTCTAATGAAAAATTAGAGCGTAGAAGGTACCTGGTTTTCTTTCTTAAACAGCAGCGGAGTGAATGGAATAGATGCTGCACCAATAACTATCAAGGTTCAAGTTTTCATTTACATGGGCAAGTGCAGTGAGGTCCAAAGCTGTGCAAGGTCTCCTGGACATCCTATCCACTGCCTGGATTTAAAGGGTTGCTTCCAGAGCAAGAGCAAGAGTAAATTTGCTTATGCTTACTTGATTTTCAGAATCCCTACATAAGATACCTTAGATATAACAGCCAATTAAAGCCAATAGTAACTGGATTCTGGAGCATGAGTATCTCTGGCCCAAGAAGCAAACTGATTCTTGCTGATTCACCATGTCAGTAAAATACCATTCGATGGATGGTCTCAAAATTAATTATTGAGGTCAGTTTCAACTGGGTACATCCAGTTTGCTCCTCTCTCATCAAAAGATGGTTTTCCAATTCACAGAGAAAAATCATGGTATAAAAGTAGTACTTTTTCGCTGCCATTGCTTATTTTACATCTGATTTTGACACCGCCACTCTGCACCTCAATCCACGGTCCCACAAACCTATACCATGAACAGCCCACGGACAAATAATCAGATAAAATAAACAGAGATTTTTCAAAAGTTATGTTTGATGGACACTGTTCTATCATCTCAGTGGATGTTAAATAAGTGACATTAAAAAAGAAACAGACTAAAGGAAAAGAGATGTGAACTTTAACAGTTTTTAGAGCTTATAAAACAATACTTCTAATGTGAAGTTTTCCATGCTAGCAAACCTTCCGGAATAAAGAGCATAGGTAAGGCATGATTGCTGTCAGTTGAAAGGCTAAACTTTCTTTCTCACTTAGTCTAGCAAGTGTAAAATTGATTTCTAATTGCAACTAGTCATAGAATCATTCAGGTTGGAAAAGACCCTTGAGATCATAGAGACCAACCTTAAACCTAACACTGCCAAGTCCACCACTAAACCATATCCCTAAGCATCACGGCTACACAATCTTTTAAATACCTCCAGGAATGGTGACTCAACCACTTCCCTGGGCAGCCTGTTCCAGTGCTTGATAACCCTGCTGGCGATGAAATTTTTCCTAATATCCAATCTAAATGTCCCCTGGTGCAACCTGAGGCTGTTTCTTCTTGTCTTATCACTTGTTACTTGGGAGAAGAAGATGACACCCACCTCGCTACAACCTCCTTTCAGGTAGTTGTAGAGACCGATAAGGTCTCCCCTTAGTCCATAGGAAAACTTTCCCTCATTGCATCCATTTGTTTTTTGCAGTATCCCTCCCCATCTTTCTGAGTGTCTCCCATCTCTCTGTTCCCCCAGTGCTGGAAGCCTTTTGCCCTGAGTATGCTCAGATACTTTTGTGTAACCAGAGCAGCCAGAATAGAGGAACTTAACTACAATACCCAGGAAAAAGCCAAAAGCAAAAGACCCTGTGTCATTTGCCACAGAACTTTGCATGTGCTCATCACGGGGCCTGGTCCTTAGGTCACAAAATTAATCTGAAAATGTTCAGCACTTGAAGCACCTTTGATAAGTGGGATCATTTGAACAGTGGTTATGTTGAGCCATGCCCCAGAACGCTTCGTTCACTGTGGGTATGGTCCTGTGGTTCACAGCAGGTGAATGGACCATTCCTACCATCAGTTTTGAGCTAGGTAGATGTGGGGTTAATCTCACTTAAGTGTATAAATCTACAATTTAGGCATGAACATCTGATGTAGTTATTTGGAACCCTTTTAGAGATAATGGAGAGAAACACACACAGGGCTTAGTAATTTCTTAGATTTAAGTAGGTATATGTGTCTCAGATTTTAGTTAGAACAATCAGGAAATTATTATAAAACACACAAATGGAAAAGCTTGGCGTTTTTTTAATGTTGACACCAAACACTGTATATGTTTTCCTTCATGTGTCCTGCATTATTCTTTGCTGTCTCGGTCAGTGGGTTGTTGACTATCCTCCAAACTCAGAAACACATTTCACCCAGACTTTGCTCCTTTTCTCCTTCTGTAGGAGAACATCTGGACTTTCAAGGAGAATAGAAAATGGAGCCATGAGGGTGGCTGATTTTTTTCATAATATAGAAAGGTCAGGTTCTAGTAACAAGATTAGGATATGTCAGGTGGCCCAGACCTGCCCTTTGCTATGTGCCAAAACACCAGAGTTGATCCTGTTGTTCTTCTGTCCATTGGCTACAACTGCATGTATAAAACCCAAAGGCAGCTTCGCCAAATAACATTGGAATAACAAAGTACTAAATAATGCTGCAGAAATTTTTCCTTGTACAAAATGACTCCTGGAAGTGGGTTCCTACTATAATCAGCTCTTTACAACTCATGTTCCCATTTCCCCTTCTAGCCACCACGTTCCTGACTGGCTGCGTGAACACACTTACAAAATGGTGCCATCAGTGACACTGCTGCTGCTAGAGACTGGACAAAAAGAACTTCTGGGAACCTATTGCAATGAGGAAAAGTTAAATAAATAAATAAATGAAAAATAAATAAGACTTGACAAAGAGAAACACACTGAGCCAAGACTGAATTCACGAATTATAGAAAGCAGCCTCTCTCTCTCTTTTTCTCTCTCAAACCCTTCAATTGTCAAGGGCACTGAAAGACAACTTGAACCAGAAATAACCTCACTATAGCTCGATTTCTTCATTCAGCGGAGAAGCATTAACAAACCCCTTTATATATTATGTCTCCAATTTAGATGTATATATTCCCTCTGTAGTAGTTGAAAATAGATGTGAAAAATTTAACACTACCACTTATGAACATAGGTGCACAAGAGAGAAATTTCTTTAATCTTCTGGTTTTTAACATAATGATCTTGCTATATTATCATTTAATGGCTAATCACGATACTGAACTAGCAAGCAAAACCCTTACACACTGCATTTTGTTTATATTTTGAATATCTGATTAGTAAGCGGCAAGTAGAGATGGTTATTACAGGAAGCTATTATGTTACTTACTCATCTAATACACTGACTTTTTATGTCTCTCTCTCTTAGGAAAAGTTTTCAAATGAGAATAACATTTGCAGGAGAGAAGTCCACACCATCGACTAAATAACACTTGGCTACCTCACTAAGAGTACAGTGCATTGTCTTGCAGAAGGCTGTGTTTGTTTCATGCATTACATTTATTATCTTACACGCTCTGTGAAATGTGTGGTTGTATTTTTCTTTTATTTAAAAATAATGTAAAAATACAGTATACAAGACAAAGGCAGTGGAGATGAAGCTTCCATAAATATGGTGGGATACAATGAGGATCAGATTAAACTCTGCAGATTGGTTTTACTTATTACTCCAATCCAAAACAAAAAAGTTAATTTTACTCCCTTTATTTGATTAATTGGAATGTAAATCTCTCATCAACTTTTTATGAAACTTGAATTCCACTGAGTTGTGATTTTTACCTTAATACAATTATTATTTATTTAAGATTCTTGTCCTGAGCAAGACTATTTGCACTGTACTATGTATTACACAAGCACAGAATTAGATGCTTCCGTGTTCTAAAATGATAAAAATAATCCTGCATTTAAAATGTGAATTCTGCCCATTTTTACATATTATTTTTCAGACAATAACATTATAATGACAACCAGTTATATTTTCTTACTTGAGTTGAGTCTTCAAATCTGTGTAATTTGACAAAATGTGGGGTTTGGTCCACAAGGCAAATTAAACCTGAATTAATGATAACTTTTTATTAGTCACAAATTTGTCAAATAGATCTGATTCAGAATCAAGAGAATCAAGGATACAATAGGGAAACAATGTAATTTTGATTGTTCAGTGAGTGTTGGTGTCATTTTATAGATGCTTGAGATTTCCTAATAGATTTCTATAGGAAAGCCCTTGCTTAAGTCCCAATAAAGTACTTATTAACTTCTTGTAGGTCCCAATTAAGTTACTTCCTTTAGTATGAACAGTAACTTTAGAGTCTACTTCTAGAGGCAGTGAAAAAAAAAAATTTTAAACCACTCAAAAAGAGCAGGAAAATCATTCAAACATTGATTTGTTTGAATGAAATTTAGAGAAATTTTGATCTGAATATCTTCAGTGGTTTCAAGACATGTTTCCTGTACTCAGAATTATTTGAGAACACAGAGTATTCTGAAAGGAAGAACGAAAACATTTGCTTGTTTGCTTTTTGAGGAAAAAATGACAGCATGTGAAATATAAGAAATGAAAAATTTCTTGAGTGCTTATTTCCATTCCCTACTCACTTATGAACACAAAAGAAAAGTGAAGATGGAGCTGCAGACATCAAAATCGAGTGCAGTCTATTCTGGGAACCATTTATAGTGTAAGTAAAAGTGTAATTAAATAATGACTTCATTTCAGCAAGATCCCACGATAAGAATCAATAGTCAGGCCACTGATCTTGCATTAATTTGCCCTTACATCGTCACTAAATCTTGTCACAGTCACACTTTCGTGACACCCTGAATTAACCTTGACTATAACCTTGGCTTTGAAATAGAAGCTTTTTTTTTTCTTCCCCTCTCCAAAGGCTTCAGTGGTTGCTTTCTGGGATTAATCATGTTCAGCAGAATTCACATATACAAGACATGATCTTCAATTCTGAAAGGTGTAACAGATGTAACAATCCTTGCCCAAAAATATCTTCCACAACATAATAAAAACTGTTACATGTTTAACTTATCTGAGCCTTGGCTGAAAAACAATTTCCTTTTACTTTAAGCCTTGCATATTCCTTGGAAGTAAATACTGCATTTTGATCTTAGTCATAAATCCAAAAATGTGTCAGAAAAAACAACATACAAAGATACAAAGAAAACAAACCGAACATGCCTAAAATGCTGCAATATTGTTTGTAAGTTTCTGGGTCTACAGTTGATGTCTATCCTTTTTTTTTTTATCATGTGCAAAGAACCTTCTGATCTTCTGCAAGCTGGCAATCAGCGCCTGCAATACATTTTCATTTTACCTGGATTGTATTTGCTGGCTTATATTTTGTGCTCCTGCAAATACAAAAGGCTTCCTGCTCCTCACATCTCTGCACAGGTTTACTAAAAAAATTAATTGCTTCAGAAAATTTTGTGGGTACTATTTTACAGCTTTAAAACTGTATGAATGCAAACATAAAGCAGTTCCCTGTCCAGACTGATAGACCGGGATTTATGGAGAGATAGCATTTTCACTTCAAGGTTTGTTAAGGAATGAGAAGCCACAATGAATCTTTACTGTTCTGGAAATACAAAACGTGCTCTTTCAATCCTGTCTAAAGATTTCATATTGTGTAATTTCTTCTCTGGTGATACTTCATTAAGTTGCACAGAAAACTCATTATCCTTCCTCTCTGAAAAAGTCAATACAATAACTGGATCTTTTTAGGAAAAGAATCAGTTTCAAATTCTTTTCTTTCCCGGAGGCTTAGAAGCACTCTGACCTTCGGAGCTCAGTGTGCCCTCACCTTCTTCTAGGTCTGAGGTCCACAGAGGGCCCCGACCTACATATTACAGCCCACCTTGATCCTGGTGCCAGACCCGGCCAGATTGCTTTCAGCAAGATACTGGATTGTTTTCTGCCTTTGACTGGGAAATGGGATAGCCAGCTGTGTACCTAAAAGGTGCCTCAGTTTGCAGAGTCAGCACTGCTCCCTGAAGCTCAGTGTTCAGATGGTAAAGACGGCACCAGCAGAGCAGAGAGCGAGGGAGATCAAAGAGCTTGGTATCGTTGACTGTTTTATGTTCCTGCATCTATGTCCTGTGAACCACGGAAGTGCAAAACGTGTTGATGTAATATTTCACATCATAATATCCATAGCAAGGAACTCAGTTACGAGGAGTGAAAGGAAGATTAGTATCTTGCATGTTTAGACTTCCTTCATGAGTTTTTTTCATAGCAGTTTTATCTTGTAATGTATTGTGCTACTGTTTTAGCTAGTTTGAAAGTATAAATACCAGTATAAATAAATGAACAGCCCTTATTAAGACACTCAAGAACTTGGTGACACTCAGGTATTCGTAGCCGTGACCACTCCAGTGCGCACTGCTGTGTTGATATCCAACACCCACAGTATCACACACAAGCCAATGTCATACTAACCGGAAAACTCCAGTCTGTTTTATTTTGCAGAATTTCCCAGTAGTCATTATTCATTTCATTTTCTAAATTTAAACTTGCAAAACTAAGCAAATACGAACTCAGCTGGGTTGGATCTACTGAACACTCCAAACGACACAGAGTCCTAAGGGCATATGAACAAGTTTTCAAAAGGCTATATCTCATCCAGTATAATTTACATTTTTAATGCAGTCTTCTAATTAGTAGTACTATATTCCTTGTTAACCATTTGTTTCGCTTTTCTGTATTCAAGGACGCTCAGACACAAGAGGAGGCAACAGCTTATCAAGAAACTGGTACAAAATACACAACATTCTTCTTCTAAATGTGTTTTTAGAAAAGTCACTGCGATACAGATCTGCACTTATTCTGTCTTACTCTTCACGCATATGGATTAATGCCTGGTTTTGTCTGACCAAAGACAAGATTTATCCTTGTTACTTAACTGGACAATGCTTCTTTAAATTCAGTTTTAGAATTTTAATAAAAGCATGATAGTGAGTAGTAAAGCTTAATCTATTCTACAGCATTATTTAACATCCATATAAAAAACTGAGAGAGCTGTTGGGAGAGTTTGAGCTGACAAGTCAGCATTACATGTGCTTTGTCCATTTTCTTATTGCCAAACGTGCAAACATAAAAGAACCATTTTCCAGCACTCTCAGTACTTAGCTGACATTAGCTTCTTGTATTAGCCCAGAGAGGGCAACTAAATAAAGCAAAACCAAGTAACATTGACATGATGTTGATAAGCTAGTGCCTGTCATTTCATCTTCACAGCAGTCAGGTTATCCAGTAGCACCAAGGAGAATCAAGCAAGAACAAAATAGATTTATTGCCACTAGTGAGTGACCACAAGAGTCTGCCAAAAGGTGCATCATACCCTATTTTCTTTTTGGTTTTGACATTGTTATATGGTAGAGAACGTACAGACAGGGGAGTCTACTTGTACACAGCATGAGCTAAGAGTTAAAGAAAAAAATACTCCATGTTCTATACTGGCAAACTAACTACATTTTTTTTCCTGGAAGCTAATGAGACAAAGCTAATATCTGCTTGTCCTTCATCTCATAATACACTTATTACAAAACCAGTATTCAAATTACAGTCACATCTTATTAGACAACAGATGGTCTTATCTAAATTGGTTGGTTAATTCAGGTTCACGTTTTCTTATTAATAAAGTCACAACAATGAATCAAGCCTCTCTAGAACTCTTCATGAAGCCAGCCATGTCTTGCAGTTAATGACTGCTATTCAGCAAGAAGCAACAAATTTACAGAAAAGACCATTTGCATAAAATGTGTTACTGCAGTTCCTTATGAATCTTCGTTATTGTCTCCTGTAAGTGCATTTCTTCTACCACTGATAGGTGCCAGAATCTCTTTTCCCATTGTGATGTACGCACTAACTCCGTGAAAAGTAAATGAAGATAATCGTAATAGAAAAATCTATGAAACTTACATGACATTCAACTTTAATTTTAGAGACAAGATTTATTCTCCCAAATAAGATTTCATGTCAAACAAGCTTTTCTAAATATATAATAGTTCTTCTGACATAAACTTTCAGCTAGTAAAATATTTTCTACAAGATGAACAGCAGAAACCTATCTACAAGAACTTCTGATTATCATAGATGGAAATATAAATTCTATCTTTGCTACATGCTTTTATTTTTCATCTAAGCCTCTACGTGGAATTCAGCACTATAGCTTCTGCCTCACAAACTCTAAATTAAAATTCATACTGTTATCTCCATTATCCTAATTCTGCAGATACAAAGCTGGACTGCTCACTGAAGACAACACACTGTAAGCCTGTCCTTTTCCAGGAAATGTTAAGGGAAGGTTTAATTTCCAGTGACTGAAAAGCTCTCCTTCCTGCAACGCCTTTTTGCGTGTGGCCTGAAGATCAGGTTCACTGAAATAAATGTACTGCTGTCTTCACAGGGCTTACGTACCTCTGGGTTTCCTTACGAGATCTACAGCTGTCCTGCAAGCTAACGTGCAGTTACAATGCCTGGAAGCTACTTAATGAGAGGTTTCCCTCTGCAGAAAATGCAGTGGCTGTGTAAGGAGGCTGACCCATGACAACAGCAGATTTTGAAAAGCTGCAAACCCATGACAGAAAACCTAGGGCAAACTCTGCCAGATGTTGAAATACCCCAAGTGCACAGCTGGCTCACTTCGTACACAGCTGCCAGTGATTGATTTGCTCTAGGTTTATGACATGACTTTGATGGCCACACTCAAACAAGAAGATTAACAATAAAGCTGGACTTTTCACAACTGAAGTGAAAAAATGAGGCTAGCTCTTAATAGAAGTCAAGACTTTATTTGCACTTAGGGAGATCACTGAGACTGAACCAGTTGTGCTCAGAGCAATCTGCCCCGACTGAGGTCTCCCTGTGGCAGTGTCATCAGACCGTCTGCTTTGGTGGCAACGGGCCACTGTTTGGAGTGAGCCCTTTTTCTAGAATCGGCACAAACTATTGCTGAAAGCTTGAGGTTGAGCATAGACAGAAGTTAATACCGAGAGTGGTGATGCAAGAGAAGTCCTCACTGGGTTTAAAAAGCTAAAAGAGATGTGATTGAAATCACACCTTCAACATCCGGTAATATTTCTTAATTCAAAGATAATTAACCTAGAAGCCATTGCAAAAATAATTGAGAAATCTTAAGAGAAGAATTAGAAAAACACTTACTAGTTGACCCACCCAGCCCTTTTATGGGTTAGAAGAATTAGATTCCCAAATGACAATACGTTCCAAGCCATTAAACTAACAGCTATACTATACACACCTCGATTTGAAAATTCACCTCAGCTGTTAAAAAAGAGCTATGAAGGTAAATAATTAAAGCAGAAGTCCCTCCTGAGTCAAAGGGGAAGAGTGCCTCAGTACTGGACAAAGCAGTCCTGTTGTTTCTTAAAGTCATTAAGATGCCTTTTTTCATACACTTTCTAACCACCTCCCCCCCCCCCCCCCTTTTTTTTTTTGTGTGCTGACTGCTATTTTTCATTGATATCATGATTTATTTGCATCAGATTTCAGAAGCGAAGACATCATATGCAGGAGAGGAAAAGGAATTTTGAACCCACATGGTACAATTTTTCATTTACATTAGACAATGCGTATGACACCTCATAAAGAAGATAAAAAGGCATATCTCTTTGCTGACGTGAAATACACTTATATTTCAAAGAAGAGAAAAAGGATTTGCAAATTTTGAGCTTTGTCTAGAGAGTGCTACTGTATATATTTAGTTCAACTCATTTAGCAGGCCCAATTTCTTTGAATACTCTGGCATGATAACAGTTTCCCTCTAGTGTTATTTAATTTAAATTTGATTTTCTTTAGACTTGATGCCAAGTTTTGTGGTTTTTTTGTTATCATTTGTAAATGATGAGCACAAAGTGGGCGTTAAGAGAAACAGATGATAAATTACAAGCTATGCATAACATTACAATTCCTAATTTATATGAAAAATTCATCTAGGTATGTGGGCCAAGGTTTAAAAAACCCACCCAACTAAGAAACTGTAACAAAGTTGAGTCTTTGGGTAATTTCAAAACAACCAGGCATCTAACAAATCCTACTAACTTGCACAAGACAGACTGTCCACTCAGCCTTTCTAAAAACCTTCTCATCAGGCTCCTATAATAAAACAAACAATCAAACAAACAAACTAGAGAAGAAAAACATTTTCCAGAAAGTAATTTTTATCCATTGAAAAAGAAATGTAAAGCTTTATAGAATTTCAAAATAGGACTACTATTTAAAGGTGTAAGAAAATCACAACAAAGAACAATACATAGAAACTTCTTTAAGCAACTGAGAAAACATTCAACAGGAGTATCACATAAAGTTAGAGACAGAGGAAGACAACTTCAGTCTGAATATGTATCTGCTGCTTTATGCTATAAGTGTACAATGTCTAGTACAATAGGCAAATGCAACCTTAACAGAGCCAACTGCCTTGAAAGCTTTTATGCTTTTAGAGTGCAGTGAACTGTAATATAATAGAGGCCACTATAACGCACAGACGCAAAGTGTTTTTGAGAATGATATAACCATTTGTGACGCCACAAATTTCATAAAAATTCCCTGAAAAAGGAGAGAAATAAAGCAGTAGAAGAAGTGATTGCGTATATAGGAGGTAAGCGATCAATGACAATAGCATGGGAATGAAACAAGAAGTAAAAAAAATAGCTTGCAGAGAAGTGAAACTGTTATATAGCTGTAGGGCTGAGTAGGTTGGCTGCAGTGTGCGTGGACTTACACAGTTAGCTGTTTTTGTCTAGAACATCTTTCATTGTCTTTGTCCAAATTAAAGAACCCTACCATTTTTTCCCAGTCCCTGAAACCAAGAGGATCTCCTGTGAAAAGCCCTCTTCAAGTCCAGAAGCAGAACTGAAACTTCTGAATGCTCATTTGACAACTCTTTCCTTGCTCTTTTTACACATCTTATACTTATATAAGGAGATTTTGGGGTGTCGGATGGGGAAGTTAGTGTCTATTATTTTTTAAGGTAGCAGTAGGCCCATTAGGCACCAGGAAAAAGGCTAGGGAACAGTTAAACAAATAGAACTTGCCTTAAACTACCAGCATCTTTAGAATTATTTTCAAGCAGCCCATCCAACTGTATAAAAATATTTTTCTGAGAGCAAAGAAATTAAACAGCAATGACAAAATTACTGCAAATAGCAGTCTTCATATTTTGAATCTATCCTCTGGTGCCACAGAATCTCCTATCAAGCATCTCTTATCTGTGTTTGCCTTGTCTCTTCACTTTTTGCTACATTTTTGTTCCTATGCTTTGTGGGATTTCCTCATTCCTGCCAATGTCTCATGCAAATAAACCACTTAATAAACTTTCTTAACTTCAAAGAATTCATTTTTTTTAACAAGTAACTCATAAATTTAATAAACTGAAATTTCATTTCACAATTCAATACTGGAAGAATCTATGTTAACTCATTCAACACATACTCTGTTGTTGTTAATAGTTTAAGAACAAAATTAGGATGATTGATCTATGAAAACAATTTTTTCCTCTCAAGATTTTGACAGTTTTGAGTCTTTACAAGGCTATTGGCTGAAAGGCAATTAATCTTCAAATACATGTTTGTCGCTTTATATATGTCATGCAGTAATCAAAATAATATTAAAACACAAAATGAAAAGTCTCTGCCATCATTTCTTATTCTTTTCTTCTACCTTGAAGTTCTAGGATATTATGGCCCTGCCTCTAAAAGTGGAGACTTTAGAATACAAGTTAAAATAATTCAATGAAATGAGGATTACTAAAATAATTAAAAATAAGGTAGCAATGTGAAAATAAAGTGAAATGAACTCTCTCTTTACCATTTTGAAGAGTTACAAAAGACTCATACTTCTTAGGCAATAGCAAAATAGGAACTTGCCAAAATTCCCCGAACATTGGCCATTTAAAAGACTAATCAAGCGATCAACTTATTTTTATCTCATTCTTGTATGATTTACAAGACACAAAATCTTCCTGCAAGCAGCCCTGACACGTTTGGCTTGGACAAGAACATAAAGACTATTTCATTTTCAGTCTCCAATCTGAAGGCAGACTGATAATGGCTATATTATGGCCCCAGTCCTGCAAAGTATTCTCTCCATGCAGAGATCACTGCAGGATCCTGGCTTCTTTTCATACCGTCTGATGGCTGTTTGGTGGCCAGCGTGAGACAAGGAGACAAGGTAGCGAGCTCTGTCCATCACACCACTGCCATCATGTTTTGCATTAAGTGGTGTTCTTGCTGTCAGACTAAACTGAAAAGCTATATTGTGGCTGCTGAATCAGACTGTTATCCATGCCAATCTCAAGAAAAAAGAATATAAACTTTCACTGCTGCCTTCATTCTTTGGCAAACAGAGCATTTAATTCTCCATGATATTATTATGACACTATTTGTAAGTATGTAGTTCTCTAAATACTTATAAAAGCTTTGTTAAAATTATATTGGTTGTTCTTGGCCATAAATGGAAACAAGCACAAGGTACATTCCATTCCCAGGAAAGAGTTATATTGCACTGCAAAGAAAATATAACTGACACTAAGTAATTCTGAAAGGTTTTGCCTTTCTGTCCAGAAGACAGACAGATGAGCTCTCTTTCACAGGGGGAATGTAAGTCTGAATTGCACTGCATGAAATTACACTTGCCTAAGCTTATCGGCGAAACCACCTGAAAATGACTTACAACTCAATTTGTTGGGAAAAGAATACCAAAGAATTCTGGGATGGTGAAATGAATCTTGCTTTGAAGTTTCTGGATAGTTTTTTACAATAACCATAAAATAAAAGAAAAGAAACTACAGATTAACCTTCTCTGTAAAGTAGAAATTTATGATAGATAGTTGTTTTCTACTATTGTCAAATTATAACTTACTGAATATATATTTTGGGTATTTTATTGAAAATATATTTTTGCATGAAAAGTACTAATGCTAAAGACAAAAAATCTTTGGCCATCTAGTGCATATTCTTGAAAACCTAGATTTTTCTCCTCAGTTCAAATCCCCTCCATCTCTCTACTGGAGGAAGAATTTATTTCCTCATCATGTTTGGAAGGCTAGTACAAAGCTAGATATGAAGATTTAGTTAAAATGTTAGGCAAATTTTCCTTTTCTGAATTATTTTCCTCTACCTAGTTTTTATACCCTTTAGACAATTATGAAATATCTCCTCTTTCCGCTTGAAATTTAGCTCTTCACATTACGCATTTCTGTGTAAAGTGGCTAGTAAACTCATGCTCATTTAGCTTGTTCTTTTTTCTTTAACATACATTACTTTATATCTTTCTATTGTTAATTAAATAATTCTAAATTCAGCATTTTTGGCTGGGAGCTTGATTTCTGTGTTTCCTTTGGATGTGTGGTCGTTCATTTTCCTTATGAACCCTTAGAAAAGGACTTTTTCTCATGTTTTCAATCTCTTTCTATTCCCTCTAATTATTTTTCAGCCTTTCTCCCAGACTATGACACCTACAGATTTTACTAACACAGTGTTACATCTGTCTCTGAGATAATATAGAATGATACTTTTGTAATAGGACTGACTTTGTTATCATAACAGATTCCTCTGGTCCACCCCTTCTTCACCTCCAATCTACAAACTGATCATTAATAAGATGTCTATGAGCTAATAAATAAAATCTTTGCATTTTCAATAATGTATTGGTCTTGGAAGTTTTTAGCGTCATTCAATAACCACAGCCCACGCCCAAAACAGAGCCAGTCCTCTGTGCTTCCGTCTACCTATTTACAATATAAAATACTGATCTGCAGCATTAACAATCATACATGGATTTGCTGCTCCCTTTTCCTGTGCTCATTCAGGAGAACACTATATTACACCAGTGATTTTCAGGTCCCTCACTTTCAACCACTGATTATTTATATTTGCTCTTAACAAAATTTCTTGGTAGCTTCATTTTAGGAGCTCAGACATGGGAATGATTTCCAGAATGATCCCTGTAGGCAAATTCCTCCTTTCTTGCTACAGTGAAAGAGATGAAGTAAATCTGACTGTTTTTCCAGGTAGACTCAGACATGTTCATAAATCAGGCATTTTGGGACATTGTTTCTTTGTTGTCGTGATCAGGGCAGTTGTATGTGTTTTGTCTGTAGACACATGCACCTTGCTCAGTTTTATTCACTTACTATGCAGGAAAAAGAGACAAAATGAATCCTTAAAGGGCTTTGGATATTTCCAGGACAAAGGCTGTTGGACTATGGTCCAGTGGGTCACATCACTGTTATGATTAGTGCCCTTAGCTTAGGCGAAAAGAGTACGGTGAATCCAAATTTTTAGTTTCAGGTGATTAATTCCTTTGTCCATTTTTACCAAGTCTAGTGAAGATGATGAAAATGTGAAATGCCACATCCACCGTGGTGTCCACGCCAAGGCTGAGGTGCCAGCTCTGGCCTGTTGGGAAAAGTCTGGCTGGTGCTCACGAGTGCCCGGCTGAGCCGCAGCCACCAGCGCATACAGAGGGAAACAGCTCTGTGATGTCTTGATGTCACGTCATGTAAAATAACTAGATAATAATAATTTCTATCTTCTCCACATAAAAGAAATCAGTGTTTTTATGGTGATCTTTGTCTCCTTCTTATTCAACCGTATTGTATCAGAATAGGACACTTGCTATATAATTAAGGTAACCTGTTTTATCCATCAAAGTTTTTGTCGTAATTACTTAAATTGACAGGTCTTCAAAAGTTTAAATAAGAAAGAGAGGAAAAAATAGCAAGCTGGTGCCTCCTCCACAATCATATATATATATTTGGATATATATATATTTGGATTAAAAAATGTTTCCTCCCTATAGTGCAAACATACAAATGATAGAGTGAAATTGAATTGCAGGAAGAAAAGGCTTCTTTACAAAAAGCACTAACTAAAACAAGCTTAAATAACAAATGCTTAAGACTGAGAGGAAAAAAAGGAAGCCTTATTGTTATCAAGTTATAGCATGCATTGCATCGTCTTGGGCTTTCTTTTTGTGACACCGAAGCCAAGACCTTTTGTCCGTGCACGCAATGCTTTTGCAGGCTGGTGCATCAGCACTGCCCCATATGAATGCTTCCCTGATACAAACATGACCTTGTGCTCCAAAGCCGCCATCTCCTGAAAGCAAAGCATTCACTGCTTCCTTAAGGATCATCATGAACTGTGCAAATCAAATCAGATCTAAAAAAGATGTGGATATTCCATTGCTCTAAACCAGCATGTGTGGTGCCACCTGAAAACGTGACTTGCTATGCTTGTATCACAAGACCAAGGGAACATACACATTATTCTTGGACAAAGCAAATAAGATCGGGAAAAATAATAGCAAAGCAGCTATGCATGGCAACATCACCTGCTTTTTGTCCTAATCTTACTAGAACTGCCAATTAAAACAATGTAACATAATGTTTAGATGTTAATCCTAATTAGTGGCAGAACAACTGAAAAGTAACTTCTTGTTGTAAAGGTCAGTGCTATCAATGTTTTGTTCTCTTCCAAGTGTCAGATGCTTCTTGACAGTACTGCAGCATGGGGAATAGTACACACTGTTTTTAAGAAGACAATTTCTCATCCTATTTTTGTTAATTTAACCAGAGAAGCAGTGAAATTCACTACTATACTACTTCTGGAAGGCTGAACTGTGTTCGCATAGAAACAGGAGCCTTGATGCTGTAAAATATCAACTTTGGTCATGCTTTATGACCTTAAGAATGACTTTTAAAAAATTTGCTTCCTTATACAAATCACGGTTACCCTTCCAAAACACAAGCAGATTATTAGAAATTTGAAGCAATATTAAACTCCAGCCACTTAAGGGCAAATTTCTGTAAATATGAACATCTTGAAAAGGGGATTAAAAAAAAAAGTTTCTAATTTATTTACTTCTATATAGAACAACTATTTCTATGGTTATTTTGACTTTGAAAAATCTAACTTGTCTTTCAGACCATTCCGAATCAGAATGGAATCAGATCAAATTTCTATCAATTAAACAAAATGAATGATCTGCTTACACAACTTCGACAGCAAGTCTGCCATGGAAAGAAGTAAAAGGAATGAATTTCTATACTTAATGAAGTTTAAAAGACAATGAAGAAAAAGCTGAATAGACTTCAATCAGGCACAGTAATCCTAAGAGGGCCACCTGACAATTACATTTAATATGCTAATGTTATTACAGTACATGAAATTTTCTATTCTGCCCATAAAGGTCTTGTTAACAGTAATTAAATGTTAAGACATTCAGCCCTGTAAAGAAAAGAGATATGGTGAAATTATTATCACTAGAATCAGTGGAAGACTTTTTTAATTAGTATTTGAATAGCAAAAGATTGAATTCTCACTACCCAGGGACAGCAAGGGTGATCCGGTCTCTGTTAAATTACATGCAACCATACCTTCTTCATTAGAATTGCAAACGTTTGTGTAAACCACTGGTTTTGCTACTCAACAGATGACAGGAGTTGATAGTAATCCTCACCCCTTCCCTCCCTCATCGTGTTTTACACCCAAGAACAGCGACCTGTGCTGTTAGCTTTGGAGATCTGTGCTTCAGCCCCTACTGCTGGCCATCAGGCAGTCTCCTGAGTGGGAGATCACCTAGGACTAGGTGAGCGGTAGGTCTCAAGCGCTGAGGAAACACTGCTTGAGCAGCCAAAAAGATGACCCGCTGGAGAGTGTGTGCTGCTGCTGTGGGTTGGTCTGCATGGGATACAGGGCATGACTGTCCTCAGTGATATGGCCCTGGCTCTTCTTTTCAAACTGTAACGGTTTACGGTTTTCACTTCTGGAGGTCCCTGTCCTTTTGTCAGAATGACAGGCATCATGCCCATGCAAACAGTTCTCCAGTTCCATAAAGAATATTTTGATAACCTCTTAAAAATGTTTTCTCTTTTGCAATGGTGAAGTAGACTCTTTACCAAGAGCGAGCACTGGAATTACACAGCATGGTTTCCAATAAAGCATAATTGGATTCAGTATATAAAACTAATTAAGATTGCCACAGCCTCTTTAGGATCCTAATGCTGCTTTTCATACTCGCTCATAGGATTTCACAAAACATCCATTTGCAATGAAATTTATTTGCATAGATAAATGTGTATCAGCTAATTTAAACACATAAAGAAAAATGAGGTCCACTTATTACTTAAACTAGGTAGAAACTTAAGAGCAAATTCATTCAGATTAATATTTAATGAGGTTCTAAATCAAAACTGATGTGATAAGAATATAATTAGGAATAATCACCCATATAGCATGTCAGCGATTGTTGTTCCTTAACGTCTTGGCCCCAGTTCCATAGCATTTACCATCATACAGAAATACTTGCCAAATATTTGAAGTAAAACTCCAAGAAGTTAAGAAGACAAAGTGCTAAATAAATACTGTAAATACTGTTTGCAGCATATCAGCTCAAGAGCTCATAATTTCAAATTCTGGTGAAAACAGACAATTTCATCAAGAAATGGATACCTATGCATAGTTTCAAATGTTAACAGGGGAAGGATACGCCATGGGAAAACTGCTAAACATTAATTATATTTTAATTCTTTATGTATATATTTTACTGTTCTGTGCAGCTGGGCAACAGGAAACTTTGGTCCACTGTTAAAAATGCGTCTGTTGCTTGCTTCCCCAAGCATGTCCAGGTTCCAACATGGTAACAGAGTGGTTATACTTGGGAGCAGAGAAAAACGAACATACACTGGTAAAATCATTGTGAATCAGTAGCGAAACTTCATGTAACTCTCTCTTTCTGAGCAAACATGGAACCACTGCAGGTAACTGCCATCAAAATACAATTTCTTCATTTGACTTCAAATCAGTAATGATAATCAAGATTTCATGGAATAGAAATGCCACTGAATGCCAGTGACCTACTTATCCTAAAACTATCTTATCTATCCTAAACTTTATTTGCAAAGAGAGCTAAAATAGCATTTATGCAATGATGGGAGAAACACTGTTCCCCCTCTGCTTTCCCACCCCATCTTATCTTTTTACATTTAAACCTGGACAAAAAACTATGGATGCTGTAACTACTGGACAGCTTGCAACCAGAAAAGAAAATGAGATAAAATGCTTGCCAAGTTTTTACAACATATGTTCCTTCCAGTCAACACTCCTTTAATAATTTCTATATTCAGCTTGTTTGCGAGGAAGATTCTAATGTTCTCCATCTGCAGTCATGCCAGGTATCAGATGATGACTTAGCCACCTCATGTAGATAAGCAGGAGCATGGCTAAATCTTGAATGAGAGAAGGTGCACTGTATCATATGCTAATGTTTTCAAAGTTAGTTTGCAGAGCAGCCGAACATACTAAGTCTCCTATAATGCATTTCAATCAAAATTTTTTTTTATTTCAAGTTGGTAGAGATTTGATAGGAAAGAATTAAGAATTATTAAAATAGCGCTTTCAGGTCACTTGACTAGGAATTACAGAGCAAATTGTGAAAACTGTCCTCTTTTAGAGCTGGAGTTAAAATACGACCATTTATAACAAAAATTAATAATGATTAATAATAAAAAGCCCACAGAGGCTGATGTATCTCATAACACTAAGGATCTTCTTTTCCACACTTACGAAGTATTTTGCAGTACTAGTCCCACCTATGGAAAACTGAAAAGATTTTAATCACCTTCAATGTTAGCATTTCTACCACTTCTGAAAAAAACCCACAGAAATGGGAAATGGGATCTCGTATAAACTCTGGACGGAACTTTCCATGAGTTACTTTAAGAATCTGAAAGCTGAATCTGTGGAAACAAACGATTAATTCACTAGGACTGAAAAAGAAAATCTTGCCATGTGCTCTACACCTTCCCATTTTCCTTGGGCAATGAAGACTCCTCGTACTTCTACCCATGGAAAAACCAAGCAAAACATTTATTTTTTAGGAGCATGGAGCCTGAAAAAGGAAGGAGTACAAATTACTGTGCTGAGTTCTGGAAACCTTAAGGTCATACAAACTTTGCTCGATGCAAAGTCAGCAGGCGGTAAAGCTTGTGCCATGTGACAGGACCAGTCTCTCTCTGATTGTTGTCGTAATGCTACTGAGGAGGTGGATGGTGGGAAAACCAGCTTCCAAGTCTGGGAGGAAATGTACAAATGTACATTTCATACAAAACACAATAATTTAGAGGCTGTTAAACTTGCTGTAAAAGAAATAATTTCCTCTGGCTCAAGTCACATATTTGCCAACTCAAAGATCTAGCGTTCCTGCTGCTTCTAGATCCAGTATTTTGACTATGTTCCAGTTCCAATACTAACACAACTTTCTTTTAAGTGAAGATGAATGGAGCTAGGAGAGAAGGGGAACTGCAATTTCCTTTTTTCAGTGAATCCAGGCCGCCATACATCTTGGAACAATACTGACTTTGTTCTGTCCTGCCTCTCTGATCTTCCACTCTGTCTGAGCATTTGCTTCAGACCAAAGCGATCCACACCACAGCTATACAGTTGACACATTTAGTGGCAGCAAAAAAGTAATCGTTTTTTTAAATTTCATCAATTATCTCTCACTCTTCAAGCAAACAAATGAGACAGTAATTCCTCTCCCCTCCTTATTTTTAATATTATATTTAAATAACAAATTTCTTACCCACATACCACCCACAAAAAACTGACCTGTGGTTATAACACATCAACTACCGAGAAGTGCTGTGGCAGTCTCTACAAATAATGGTACTTCTTACCCCACTATGTAATATAAAAATTCAAGTCACGTGTCCTTTTTTTTTTTCTTTCTTTTTTTTTTTTTTTTTGTTTTTTTCCCTAAAGCCCAGGGGAATAGGAAATGCAAAGGAAAACTTCAATCAGAATGATCAACATTTTGATGTCCTTAGAAAATCCAATTGATGTTTGAAAAAGAACTAAAAAGTCCCTGAAGCTACTGTAGTCAATAACTTAAAATTTGTACAGAAGTTCTTCAAACATCTGAGAGATTTCTTGAACAGGTTTTGTTAAAAATAAATGAGTAGTTTAAAATAAACACTAAAAAATGTGAAAAATCCTCAAACTCAGAAATTAGTCTAATCTAAATAATGTGTGCTCAGAGAAAGATCTACTGTTCACATTTGTAGTAAAATGTAATTTCTCACAGACTAACTACACAGCACAATGTTCCTGAAAATTTTCATTGTTTGAAGAGCTAACATAACTTTTATTCATTTAAATCACTCACTCAATATGAAGCTTCATCTGGGCTAAGTTTCATTTAAGTCTTTCTGTCCAGTTTTTCTCTAAGGGTGGGCCTACAGACAGCAGATAATGAACAACCACAAGGTCTCATCTACAATGAATTTGGGTGAGCGATTCCTGTTGCCAACAATAAAATCCATGGCTGAAGTTATTATATTTTAAAATTTCACCTTATATGGGTAAGAAATTATTGATCTTCCACATAATAGTCATCAAGCTAAGGCTGTGTGGAGAAGTCATTTACAACACTGGAGAGTCTCTGCCTTACTGTCACATGTGGCTTTATTTTTAAATTATAACCTTAAGATTTATATCACCTTTTCCCCTTACTTTTCATGTACCTGGGTTCTTTTAGTTACTGACACATAAAAGGACTCTCAATTTATTGTACTGTACATGGATTTGAAAAAAAATCTGGAAGAACTTTTTCTTTGATGCAGTCGTTGACCATTAATATCACAAACATTTGCCATTATTTGACATCTGTACCACTGATTACAGGAGGACTTCTACTTTCTAAAGAAACCAAGGCATGGAGGTAGGAAGAGGGTCTGGAAGCCTGGAAAATGAGATTTCTTGAGCACATTACCCTAGCACATCCCAGGGAGGGCTCTGGCAGAGCATCACAGTCTATACTTCAACCTGAGCCTGACCAGGGTGAGGGCTGGCACAAGTGTCAATATGCTCAACTGTTAACACAGTTGCTGCGTGGCAAACATAGCTATGGCTCGTATTGCCTGGAGCGTTACTAGGCAATATCTGTTCCCAAAAGGCACCTTTGAAAAGGCAGGCCTGCTTTGGGGTGGAAAAGAGTTTAGCCTTTATGGCATGAACTATCTCATGCTACCACCCTCTGTGGGCTAGAGAAGTCCCTGAACCTGTTTCCTGGTATAAGCATAGTCTATCCTACATCTGTTGACCATCTCAGAAGATTTGCCAATAAATTAATATGAAAAGCAAGTGATTTAACCATTTAGAAAAAAAAAGATCAAACCATCTTATATGGTCTGGTAGGAACATGACATCGGTTTTACAGGCTAATGTTTACGACAGTCAAATGACCTCCTCTTCAGCTTACCCAGCCCCTGACATTGTAAACATATTTCTGGCTTTTAAAAATCCTCAAAGCAGTCTTTAGCAGACTTCTATCATTTGTGGATAATATCTGAAATTTGGAAGAGATTAGAAAAGTGTCTGTGGCTATCCTTGGGAAAATCTGTTCAGATTTGGCTGAGCTACGAACAGGGCAATGTTATCGTTTGTACTATCCTCAGTAAAGCTTGCTAAACTACCGGGGTTAGAAATTGGGAACATGCTGTTTGAATGAGATATGTTCAGTCCCATTGAGACTTATGTTACCATACATCCACAGGATACATATAACACATAGACTTTATTACAGCAAGAGCCTGGATGTCTTAACTGAAATTCTCTGCTGTACCTTAATAAAGATTAACGTGCACCTTCATTTCATTGCATATTGAAACTTTAAGAAAATGCAACAGACATATTTGAAAATTACCTGAAAATTCAGTCACAAATCACATTCTGGAACTTTGGTAAAAATAGATGGATACTTGGTAATCCTTACAGACGTCTATCTTTGTTTTCAATGAAAAGGGAGAAGTTAATTCTACTATGTAGGTAACAAAACGCCCTTATATTAACATTGGATAAGTAATTTGCTGACTTGTTGATGTGCATTGATGCTCGCACAATAGTATATGTTTTGGATCATAGCTCTTTTCTTCCAAACTCACAAAAAATACCCCTTACACATGCCATTACTGGAGACTGATGAAACCATTATACGCATATTTCCCAGGACTTTGAAAAGCCCCAGATTTTTTTAATATTCAAGTGAGTTTGAGACAAAAATACAATCAATCAATTTTGACAGTATGAATTCTGAGCCAGATTCTGTTATCCTGGATTCAGGTGGAACGGTGCCCTTTTAGCAAGTGGTGCAATTGATTTTAATGGTGTTAGTTGCCAAATAAGAAACTATTCAGACTAAATAGGATATCAGAAGTCACCTTCCATAACTGAAAACAAAAAATGTGATGACTTCTAGTCATTTCATATATGCTGAAATACAAAATGAAGTTTTTTAAAAAATAAATGCTCTTCTGTAAAGACAAATCGATTTTTTTTTAAAGCAGCCTTTTTGTCATTTTATTGCTTTTTTCTTCTGAGCACTTCAATAAACATGCATGAAACAACTTTTCAAAAAGCTACAATAAGAAAAAAGGAAAAAAACCCCACAACTTACACTCTTAAGTAAGGATGCACTCAAAATATACTTTATATGAATTAGGATTTAAAAAAAAATTGACCTCTGTTTTTGCCTGGGAAAGTCCCTAAATATTTTCTTCCATTCCTTACAGAGATATTCCTTACAGAGGAATTGCTATCAATGGTGTTATTACCAAAAATAACATCTCTGTAAGCTGGCATCAAAGTGTGAACCAATTAGCTCTATGAGGTGCTATGGAAGTTAAAAACCAAATGTGGCAATAACCATCTGGGTAGACAAAATATTCTTTTTACCTGCGGGTCCTTGAACATGGCAATAAACATATGGCAGAGAGAGCTGGGCTTGTTCAGTGCATTTCTAATAAAAATCTAGGTGACACAAATACGCCATGATAGGTGTCACAGAAACTAGTGTAATGACCTTTCACATCTGGATGGCTCATTTCTAATTAGGAATGAATAAGACATAACAAGGTCAGGTGACACTGTCTAACAGAGCGTATTACTTGTATATGGATGAGGCATTTTGATTAAAAACTTCCAAAACGTTTTTACCAATTATCCTACCTAACTCAGTATGACACCAGACTGTGTCCCCTTAAAAGAGCTTCCAGATGTGAAAGGTCAGAATTTTTATCTTGAAGTACGCAGCTTATTCTTTTTCCAGTTCTTTCTCATCTTTATAATAACGTCAAATGAAAACCAAATTTCTTCCCTCCACTTCCTCCATACCTCTTTTGAAATGTCGTTTTCAAAACACGCCACTTGCATGAGCTGCTTACACCGCTCCAACCGCATGTGCACGTTTCACCAGTCATAACAACAGATGGCCAGATCCTGGCTCCCTTACTCTGAGTCTAATCATGCAGTCAGTCCCACTTAAATCACATTTTCTCATCATCAACTAGTCTGCTTCCTCAGTTTATAACCTCCCCAAAACACGAGGAGGAAAAAAGGGCATTTCTAGACCTTTGCAAATCACCCAGATGGTGTGACCTCAGTAAGAGAAGCAAATTCGGCAGCACTGCACCCTTAAATTGGGTTGTTTCGTGCTATCTCCTGGGCCAAGCTCAAGCACGGGAAGGGAAATGGCTGCTTCTTTGCAAAACTTGGCACCCAGGAGTCCAGCCCTGTGGGGCCCTGGCCACGGGGAATGGGCTGGGATCATCTGTAGCAGCTCCTGGCAGCCAGTGAGCATCCCCCGTGGTGGCCCTGGTGCAGTGAGGGGGGGAAGAAGGACGTCTGTGACAGCTTCTGACTCCAGGCGCCGGCAGGCGACTGCCAGCGGTGTCTGGTTTTCTGTGTCAGGTACTGTTTCCAGGATTTCGGGGACATACCACATTCTGCTTGGTATTTGTCCTCAAATAGGAATGTAGGTGCTGCCAGGGGAGTGCTGCATGAGCTGTTTCCTCTGATTTGGTATCTGAAGGTATCCTGATTTTATGGATCTATTGCACTGGGAGGCTCGTAAACAGCTTTTAGTCACTTGTTGCTGTGAAATGTCAATTAAAAAAAAAAGAAAAGAGAAAAAAAAGAAAAAAAAAAGGAGACAGAGAGGGAAATAGTGCTCTGAATAACCCATCAGTTTGTCTTACAGGTCACTCAAACAAGGTCATTATTGACTGAAAGTGATCATTCTTGCACTTTCCAGGCGCATGTAGAATAAAACAAATCACAATATTGGCATGCTCAACTCTAGCTTATTTCCCAGTTAGACTAATTTCTCACACACTTCTAAATTACTGCTTCCTTCTTTGCATTTTAAGATAAAGGAATAAGAAAATTTTTGTTACATTTTAAGGTCAAACACAAGCCAGCTTAATACAGAACTGAAAAGTAAACAAATGTTTTGGTGGTAAAAGAAATACAGGAGAGGAGAGAGGCAATGTAACACATGATGAAATTCACAGCGTGTTCAGGATAACATGCAGATCATTGCAAAGGTTCATGACGTTTAGTAAAATCAGTCTAGGGTCATATATCAGGAATTGTTCACTTGATCTTTACTGGATCTAAAACTCGTAACTGGTTATAACCAAGCTAAGCTTTCTCATGGAGAGCAGAATTTAGTAGCTGGCTTTAAAGCAATTTAATTTTAGTACTTCCTAGGTAGATCTTTATGAATAGTGTACTCCAAAGGGCTGCAACTTCTCCTGTGACTTGGCAATCCACTGAATTTGTAATTCTACTTTTGTTAATGTATGCTGATTGCTTAGGTATATGCTTGAAGTAAATAGTAAAGCACAACACGGTTTAAGCTGGAAGATAATTAAACTCTTTCTTAAGCTGGAATATAATTAAACCCTGTAACTGGTAGCAGTGTAGTACTACCATCTAAGATAAATAGCCTTCTGAAAGATGTTGTACACTTACAATGTGGTCAAGGATATGCCTGCAGTTCATTTACACACATTTACAATATAAGCAGCGTAGAACTGGGATACGTCTATTTTCAGATCTTCAGTTTTCTGAGTGGGCTTACCCATAGAAATATTGAGTCACTAAAGGCAGATATTCCTAAATCAGTTCTGTTTTTTTTTAGGATTTCTAGTACAAAGTTAAGGCTTTGGAAAAAATACAGACTGATGCATCCTTCTTTCCTTTACATTCCTTACTGTCCTACCTATGTCTACTTCATTCTTTCCATCTTTTCACTGAGTAATAGCTGAAACTTGTTTTGAAGTTTCACAGGACCAGGGGATTATGGCTTATTGTGAGGACAGTAAGGTGCTTAGCATATCACAAGTGCTTTAAAAATAATAATCACGGCAATAACTAGCATTCTGTGTTGAAATCCTGTTTTATTTCAAGCTCTCAGTCAGTGCAAAACTGCATTTATATATTTGCTTTTAACATACCTCAATCTTTATTTCTTTTAAATTTTCTGATTTGAGATGGAAAGTTACTAATCACGTGGTGCTCCTGGTGTGGTTTTCCTGTAAATGAATCTGCATGTCTCATACTGCACTGGCTACATAAATAGAGATTAGTAAAGAACTAGAAAAAGGCAGGTAAGTTCATTGCCCCTGGCTTTGGCAAATATACCCCTTAGGTATGTCTATTAATGTAAATGTTATCTTTACAGAGCAACCTTATGTTTCAGGTATATGGCAAAAGACAGAACTACTCAAGATCAGATTTGAGCCCTGGTCTGTGGTGGGGCCCAAAGGTCAATCAGGAGTCAGTCAAAGTTCCTCCCTCAATGTCACCAATGCTCTGACCTATTTTGCTTTATTCTGAGCAATCACAGTCACTTCAAGGATTAGCCAACAAGGGAAGACTTCTAATTTCACACAGTCAGCACCCCGAGGAGGAGAGGTCATGATCCAGCCACTTTTCCTCCTCCCTCCTCCCAGCTCTACCATGTAGGGAAAGAGCATCCTCAGCTGGTCTCAGAGCACCGTCTCTATTATGAAGATTTTCCTTCCGACATAAATGAAATTCAAGAGCCCATGCATGATGTTTGCCTTAGCTCTCTATTTAAACATTATCTTCTGCCATATTGCATCACCTTGCAATTAAACGAACATGAACATGAGTAAGGCAGAAGATTGAGTTAAAAAAGGTAATTCAAAAAGCTCTAGATACAGACAGCAACTGTTGTTTTCTGAGAAAGAGAAAAAGGAAAAGAAAAAGGAGAAGAAAAAGGAAAAGGAAAACTGATCTAAGAAGCCTGATGGTTTCTTTAAAGAATCCTGTGAAAAACAAAATATTTATTTTCTTCCTAGAGGAAAAACAACACAGACTTTCCTCTGTGCTTCATGAGACCAGAACAGCAGATTCTGTGAGTCAAAGTGATTC
This sequence comes from Burhinus oedicnemus, assembly GCA_008921705.1. NCBI lineage: Eukaryota > Metazoa > Chordata > Aves > Charadriiformes > Burhinidae > Burhinus > Burhinus oedicnemus. The sequence goes on along the minus strand of VFFE01006739.1, from coordinate 548,933 downwards.
ACACGAGTCTTCCCCCCTTTTTAATAATGATTAAAGCTTTCAAAGTACCACAATCCACTGCATTTGACCACTGCATCAGCTACACTGGAGCACAATGAAAATTTTGCCCCTGCAAATGTATGAATTCTTATACTAACTATTCCGAGCCAGAATACGCCTATCAGATAAAATGCTAGACTATCTATTTTTATAAGATTTCTTTCATATAAAGTACCATAAAACTACATATAATGCAAATCACTGTTGCACTATGCAACTAGGAGACCCTCTGCAAATTACTGTATTTTGGAAATTATTTGTGAAAAGGTAAATTGAAAACAGAGAAAGAAAATAAATCGTTGTAATATATTGCACAAATACACTTAGTTCCTCAGATGCCTCGTAACAGAGGAAACCCCCCACTATTTCCAATTACCTGTAATCAGATAATCTGCATTTAAAGGAAAACCTCTCCTCTTCTGCAATGAAGGAAGGTCTAGAGAGCTAAAGATAATCTGCACCAGGAGAGGAAGGGGAGAAGGAATCCAGCTGTAGCCCATACCAAATTCAGAAGTAAAAAAAGGGACTCTCTATCCTGCTGGGAGGAAGTGCCTTTCATTCTACATATCTTTGTTTTCCTTTAAAGAATATAAACTCAGTTTCTCTCAAGATAAAATAGGGTTTTTTTATAAACTCTGTAACTCTATAGGCTATGGACGTGTAATTCTTTTAGTCTGGGATTTTTCAGGCATTTTGCAGAACTAATGCAGCAGTATTCTCAGCTGATTGGAATGATCAAAATGTTTCTTTACAAAGGCCGAGGTTCTAGTCCTTGAACTCTGGTGAAGGTGCACCCTCACTGCAATTGCTGTTAAGTTGCTGTTCATGGCTTGTCTGTGATCTTGCTGTCCGCATGGACAAAGGGGGTGATGAGCATGAAAAAAAAAACAACAAGAAAATGTTCAGAAGTGTCCAATGAGAAAATCTACAAAGTCATTCGGGAGCTTAACTGTTCTGGCTGAAAGTAATTTAGAAATCTAAAGCCCATTGAATTTTGATGGATTAAGCTTCAACTCACTGGAACATTTTTTGGAAATTTTATTCAAGGCCCAGACTATGAGCATCTTCACCAGCACCAGGCTATTTCTAGATCCTCCTCAAAGCTGCTGCTGGAGGACAGCACAAGCAGCGTGAGACTCCAGCGCGGGGCTTGCTCTTCTTTTCAGCTTTTGAAAGCGCTTGGGGGCAGGGGTAATAATGCTCACACACTGCCATCTCTGACTGTGGTAAAAGAAGTCTAATCTGACTTGAATTCAGGATCTAATTTTAACCCAAACTTTTTCTTCTTCCCATTTTTTTTTTAATGGAAGAATATTTAATTTATAAATATTTTAATCAGTGTATTTGACATGTTTCAAATTTCATTTTCAAATGAATACTAAAAAAGGAGGGAAGGAGCTGAATATGTAAAGAGTTAAAATCCTTATTTTGGACCAGGACAATTATTTCAGAATACTATTTTTTTCCTAATTTAATCCTTATAGTCTTTCCTTTTCTCCCTCAATTTCGTTAGTATGCTACCCCTAGCTGACTGACATCACACGACAGAGTCATGATCACATTGACTTCAGTTAGTCAGAAGATGTTCTACAGAAAATGGTACACTGCAATGACATTTAGAGGTGTCAGACCGCTGTAAATGATAGTTTTGATGTTAACCAGTATGCTGTAGAAAGGCAAGTATCAGATCTGTTTTAATTCTTCATTTGTAATTTATATACAAACCGTTTTTTTTGCAAAGTAATAAATTGTGAGCTGTGAGGACTAGCTTTTTATTTGTTTACAGAAAGCATGCAGCATCTTAAACAACTTCATACTCCTTTTCGCTCTTCATGTCGATGGTCAATTTCTCTACTTGCCTATGTTTTTTTCACATTCCCTTCTTATATTATCTGAGTGCAGAACATTGACATTAAAATTCACATGACGCTCTCCATAGCATGATTTTTGCCTCGTTCAGATATGTCAACGTTACTTTCGGTTTTCTTTAAAATTTTGCATGCACTTTTCACGGCTGCAAAACAGTGAATCAGTCACAACACCCTGCAAATCAGGCTACTGCTACGGTTGTGAGATAGGAAGGATTGTTTAGCCCTTAACCTTTCTACAGAGTGTGACAACAAATGTACCAATTAGTGTCACTTCTGATCTTGATGTTTATGCACTGAGACTTGGACTGACAGCAGAATAGTTTATAGCCTTGAATTCATATAAATACTTACTGGGTTTACTAAATTGCAAAATGTTGTTGTAAATGTAGCAGTCTCTTTCAAAAAGTATGTTGCATTGGGCAAAGAATCCAGACAACACATCAGGCTTCCGGCTGATGTTTGGATTATTTTAGCTACAAATAACTAATTTCACACTGATATCTTAAAACAACACGTGCAGAGAAAAAAAGAAATGTAGAAAATTTCTGTTACCTTTCCAACATAAGGATCAAACTTCATACTTTGAAATGCCTTATTGATTAATTAACAGCACTTTATGTGGCGAGCTTTGGGTGATTTATATCCTTTTAGTCATTTAAACATGGTATCTGTTGTGAACTTGCACATTCACACAGTGCATTTACGACCAGAATTCACAATGACGATGATCTTGAGAATTCGGAAGTTGCACAACACAACACAGAGTAACTGAGCCTGTAAAATACTGAAGAGGCAGAGAGAGCCTGAAAGGATAAGGTTCAAATCCCTCTTCTGCATGACCATTAATTTTAATAAGCAAGGGCTTTTTTGCCTCTGCCTTATGACTGTTTAATCTCTCATGTAAAACAGAACAGTACAAGGCTGAGATGCAGACTATCTAAGCAGTGAATATACTGCAAATCTCTTATTTGAGCAGGGAAGCTTTGGTGCTTTTCCGTTTAGAATCAGACACAGCAGGGATTTTTATACTTATTCTTCAAAGAGGCCGTCCATCCTGTCGGTTTCTACCTCTTCCCTTATGTCATTTCAACAAAACCTTTGTCAAAATCAGTCCTATTCAGCAAAAAGAGGAAAAAGTTTAATTAAAAAATTCTCATGGTGGAGCTACCAGAATATCTTTACATAGGAATGTTTGGTAGAGTGAGCAAAATAACTTCTCTCAAAAAGCATATTTACCATATTTCATTAGGTGCCATAGCCAGGCAGTGTTCTTAAAGATGTCTGTTTGGTATTTTTCAAGTGTGGGACTCCAGTGCTGCATATGTTGTTGTACCCTGTTTTACTTTGGCAAATAGCAAAAACCAGGAAAATTCCCTAATAAAGCTTAGTTCCCTTCATATCTTGACCTCAGATTCAAAATTCCTATGCTTATGATACCCTTATTTTTTCTTGTCAGTTGGGAATCATGGAACGCTATTTTACCTTTGGTAATATTTATTTGTAAAAAATACCAGAGAGAATAACATACAGCACAAAAAGCAAGGCATGGGGAAGGACAAAAAATTGATAATGTGCCATCTAAAATGATCAAGTTGTCAAGGATGACACTGATATAAATTCCCTCGTTATTGCAGATGAACCAGTATAATACCAGGGGACTGAACATGAGCCAGATTTGATTTGTCAACTTGTTGCTGTTATTTTGACAACATTTCAGCAAAATTGTCACATCTGTCGAAATTCTCTTAGAAAATTAGATGTAGCAAAGAACACCAAACAGTCTTATTTTCTCCTACTGAGTGTGCTGGGATTTTCCTTTGGTGAGTCATCAGCCGGCAGCAACAATGAAGAGTCACAACAATCACAAAGATACCATCTGTTTAAGGGAGATGATCCAAAAGCAAACATGTATCTTTCTAAACATAAAATTCATCAGCACAAAAAACTACACACACGCACACAAGTATGTGGGTTTGCATGTGTATGTATTATTGCTGTAATTCCTGCCATGTTATCAAAACACCCAGATAGTGGCAATTATAAAATTTCCCATATGGATTTCTATCATCAGCTAAAGTCACAAATTACATTGAACTTCGTATCATGGGAGCTCATGACATTTGGAAATATGGAATATGTTTTTCATCACACGGTGCCTCTCACACCTGGTGCTTGCAGAAATTAGGCTTTAATGGTTAGACTGCTTCCATTTCTTTCAAAGTATTTTTAACAAAACCAGGCACAATGCATAGCTCTGCATTGCCAAGAACACCTCCAGCAAACAGACTACAGGATGACTACTGCAATAGGACTCATCTAGATGACTTTTTTTTTTCCTTTTCAAACATTATGCATGTGGAAGTCCTTGTTCCATTAAAAAAAAAAAAAAAAGTTTAAAAAAACTAGTTCTCCTTGCCAAACCTGACAGCAATGGTAAATGCCCACAAATGTAAAGTTTTGATCAGTATAGTTCTTGTGTGATAGAAAAACATCTCTAATGCATTTTCCAAAGTAAACATGACAATGAATAAATTGGAAAAAAAGAAGTCAACAATATTATCCAAAAATACAAAATAAAGTTCAAGGAAATATTTGCATTGCAATTCATGAAAATATTAACAATGAAAAGATTCTTCATTATTATTATTATTATTAATGAGGCAAAAAGGGAGAACTGACTGCCAATATAGCTCCCTCACTGGGAAGGGAAGGGA
>VFFE01006739.1:389550-544289 GCA_008921705.1 Burhinus oedicnemus | reverse complement strand
GAGAGGAGAGGAGAGGAGAGGAGAGGAGAGGAGAGGAGAGGAGAGGAGAGGAGAAGAGAAGAGAAGAGAAGAGAAGAGAAGAGAAGAGAAGAGAAGAGAAGAGAAGAGAAGAGAAGAGAAGAGAAGAGAAGAGAAGAGAAGAGAAGAGAAGAGAAGAGAAGAGAAGAGAAGAGAAGAAACTATTTCAGTTGGAAGGGAGCTGCAATGATCATGTAGTCCAACTGCCTGATGAATTCAGGGCTGACCAATAGTTAAAGCGTGTTGTTAAGGGCATTGTCCAAATGTCTCTTAAGCACTAACACGCTTGGGGCACTGGCCACCTACCTAGGAAGCCCGTTCCAGTGTTTGGCCCTCCTCTTGGTGAAGAAATGCTTCCTAATGTCCAGTCTAAACCTCCCCTGATGAAGCTTTGAACTGTTCCCACGTGTCCTGTCACTGGATCCCAGGGAGAAGAGCTCAGCACCTACCTCTCCACTTTGCCTTCTCAGGAAGTTGTAGAGAGCAATGGGGTCACCCCTCAGCCTCCTTCTCTCCAGACTAAACAAGCCCAAAGTCCTTAGCCACTCCTCATAGGACATTCCTTCCAGCCCTTTCACCAGCTTTGTTGCCCTCCTCTGGATGCATTCAAGGACCTGAACATCCTTCCTGTGGGGCCCAGAACTGCACACAGTTCTCAAGGTGAGACCGCACCAACGCTGAATACAGTGGGATAATGACCTCTTCTGACCGGCTGGTGATACTGTGTTTGATGCACCCCAGGATGCGGTTTGCCCTCTTGGCTGCCAGGGCACGCTGCTGGCTCATAGTGAGCCTGCCTTCGACCAGCACCCCCAGATCCCTTTCTGCAGGGCTGCTCTCCAGCTACTCCTCTCACAGTTTATACTTCTGCCTGATGTTACTCCATCCTAGGTGCGGGATCTGGCGTTTGGACTTGTTAAATTTCATCCCATTAATCATAGCCCAATGTTCCAATCTATCTAGGTCTCTCTGCAAGGCCTCTTGGCCCTCAAGAGAGTCAACAGCACCTCCCAGTTTGGTATTGTCAGCAAACTTGCTAATGGGGCATTCAGCTGCTGCATCCAGGTTGTTGATAAATATACTGAACAGGCTGGCCCCAGAACTGAACCCTGAGGAACACTGCAACTGACCAGTTGCCAGCCAGATGTAGCCCCATTCACTGCAACCCTGTGAGCTCTGCCCTTCAGCCAGTCCTTCACTCAGAGCACCGTGAACCCGCTCATCCCACAGTTGGAGAGCTTGTCCAGAAAGATGCTGTGAGGGACAGTACCAAAAGCCTTACTAAAGTCCAGAAAAAACTACATCCACTGCCTTTCCTTCATCCACTTGGCAGGTGACCTTATCGTAGAAGGATACCAGATTAGTTAAACTTGTTTGAAACTTAAAGTTAATTGATTCAATAAATGAACAGCAACACAATCTAGTGTTCAAACAGAGGCTTAAACTTATTTGTCTTTCATTTATACCATCCAGACCTTTTAAAACAAAGTGTAATGAAAAATTATGGTCATTAGGTGACATAAATGTTGCTTTGTTTTTTACTCATAGTCAGTCTGCTACCCATTATAGGTTACCATAGTGGACCACATGAAGTAATTCCAGAAGCATGCAGGCAGCTACCTTCTCTGACTGACTAATGTTTAGATCATGTGTCCGTTCTTTTGCCTTCCTTAGAAGGTAAAATGTAGTGCAAGTGACTTAAATAATGCACCAAAAGGAATTCATCCAACAGCAAAAATTCCAAGAGTAGTCTAACGATGACGCAATAATCATAATTTTTTTTAATTTAACCACTGTGCTTATATTTAAATATAAATCTAAAATATTCACAAGACCAGAGATTACAAAGTTTTGCTTAAACATTTACTGTGTTTCCATGATTATGTTCTCATACAGCAGGAAATAAATGCTACTCTTTTCTGTTTAAATTGCCTAACACATCTGTCTACTTTTCTATCTTTCTGCCAGAGTTCAAGTGATCTGTGGCACACGAGTGGACAAATTATACTTGCTTTTGCTTCATTGTAAAGTGAAATATAACCATACATCCCCACATAAGATTATAGCAGAAAGTTCAACTTTATTGAAAAAAATCAAGAAAACTCAATGTGTTGCAAAGGAACCTTCCTACGGTATGTCATTCTCCACCCTTAATATTGTAACTTGGTCAATTTCTCTTTAAGCCACTTCTGATGAAACATTTTAATTTTTTCCTGGCTGTACAACCTACCTGATATGATAATATTAGGTTATGCTATGAATTACTAATATATTATGATGCCACAAACTAGTCATTTTACACCTAGTATAATGATTTTTCACTAATACAGAGATTGATTACTAATGATTGATACTAATGCAATCTAAATTTTGAGAATACACCTGATGATTTTGTGATGACTGGTTTCATTTTGTATGTCCCCACATTAATCGATAAAAAAGATAAAACAATCACTTTGAATCCGTCTCTGTGAATGCATGCAGCAGGAACAAAGGGCAAAACTTAAGCCTATCACTAAATGGTCTCACTTGTTCTTGCTGAATTCTCTGCAAAGGCTCCTATGAACAGTACTGGTGATCATGGTGATGTTATTGTCATAAAAGAAAAAGATCTTCACTGATGACAAATTTAGCTAGAATAGTTAACTTATAATCAGTCAGCTATAGTGTACAGTAGGCCAGGCTTCTCTCTCCTGCTCCCTCTCTCTCTCTTTCTCTCTCTCTCTCTTTCTCACACACACACACACACACACACACTCTCACAAACATGCAGTTAGCCATTGTTCTGTTCTCAAAATTCAGCCTTAAAGACTGTAGGTATAACAAAGAAATAGCCATAGGTACAATGATATATGTAACAATTCCTTCATATATACAACAATGACTTCAACAACAGGCAACAACTTTAATAATTCACCTGACATAAATAGACCGACATCAAAGCCAAAAACCCATGAATGAGTAGTCTTTAAGCAAGCACACTGGAAATGAAACACATTTAGAAAAAACATATTTTAAAATGGAGTTCAAATCATGTTTTCAAATGTGTTTCATCATTCGAGTTAGATGGGGCATAACCGACAACACAACAGTTTTCCGCATTCGGTCAGCAGAACTATTGCATTATGTGTATCTCTTCATTGGGAGTGAAGACGAGTGTGGAATGAAAACAAAGTGACAGATCAAAATGAAAGGGAAGTGATATCACATAGATAAACTTGTCTTGGACATGTCAGTACTCGCTATTTTATTTCTCTGATATGAAGGATGGATGAAGTAAAACCAATTCTGGTTGTCAAGGGCTGCCACAAAATGGAGAGAAACAACAAAAAGATGTCAAGAATAGGTCTATCAATAACACTAACTTATTTTACACATACACAGTAAAAACCTATCCAACTTCCAACTTCACGTAAATAAAACACCATTCCATTTCTAGTAGTTGCTATAGTGGCAGAAGACATCTACTGCTTCACTCACCTTCTCAAACTAGAAGAGTCACTTATCTGAATATCTTGATATTCAGATACTACATCTGTACAGTCTTGCAAATTTAAATTACTTGTACTAAACCACTTCTTCAACTAGCACTATATTGACACATTTTTTGAAGACCCTGCACAAAACTCCTGTTGAAGGCAATAGAGACTTTGGCGGCTCAGCATCTTTGAAAGGCTATTCATATATTTTTATCTCTTCAGTATCCATTTAAACACAAGCCCTGCAAAAAGTAAGAAGACTGTCCAGACAAGGATGTAAATAATCTGAACAAACCTGTAAAGAGTTTGGGAATTTATAGAAAATACATTCAAATTTAACACACAGTAAGAAATATAGCTATAAATACTAAACACATCCCTGAACTGAACTATAAGAATGAGTGAAGTTATGATTCAAGAAAACTTAAAGAGCCTTTAACAGAAAAAATAGAAAGGTAGGAAAACAAAGAAAACACTTACTATGTGGAAAATCTGCTGAAACACTAAGTTTTCTGTAGAAATTGTAGTGTCATAAAATACTGTCCCTTTATCTTCACAGTAAATCTTATTTTGGAAGAAGATGTAAGCAAGTTATTATTGTATAAGCCAAGATTCTCTTAATTCTGGTTTCATTGGTAATTGAATAACTAATAACATACTGAATTGATTCTTGTATTAAATCTACATGGAGTAGGTCCTTATTATCAGTAAGAGACTCTACAAGTTAACAACACAGAACACAATCAAAAACTGGAATAACAAGGAGTATGGAATTAAGCACGTGATTTAAACTGAATCACAATAAAAGGAATTGAAATGCTAGAGATAGCCACATGCAATCTGACCTTCTACCTCCCTATACTACGTGATCAGACTGAATTTCCCAGCAAAAGTAATATCAACAGCTGCATTCAGTATCTGCCAAAGTGATTCTGCTAAGGATTGAATGCTTGCCCGCAATGGTTTGATACAGTAGAGTTGATAGGAGTTATAGATGGTCTGGCATTTTCCTTCTGTGGCATGCTGCGGAAAACTAAGCAACTCTTTCAAGGGCTTTGCTTTCTCTGGTTTGATAAGATGTTTTCTTCAGAAAATAAAAAGAAGTTTATTAAATCAACTGCTCTCAGTAGAGATACAATGAATGACTTTATATCAAAAACAAATGTATGTGTTATAAAGGAGCTCAACTTAAAAACAACCATGATTTCTAAAAAAATCATCATTTTTAAACAGAAAATAGGTGTCCCTTCAACAAAGTAATGCAATATAAGAGACATATCTAAAGCGCTAAGCCTTCATGTTCCCCTTGAGGATCAGGAAGTGACACAGGTTTAAGATCTAACTGCTACAAGAGTGACAAGTTACATGATTAAGAAGAATCATACACTTAATCACTGGTGCTGTTTGCTCTTTCTGACTAAGTTACAATGAGTGTATCCATTCCATGTTACCTAGAGAACTTAAATGAACAAGGTTCCCTTTCCATTCGAGTGAGGGACCAGAGTATTTTCTTTTTCTCTTATACAAGAAGAATGGCTATCACACTGGAGATACAAAAAAGTAGTATTGTTGGAAAAATATCCATTGCTCCAATAAATACACTGTATTGAGCTGGTAGCTGCCTCACCTTTCACTAGCTCATGCCAAGAAATTTAAAAAGCAACAAGTGCAGCCCCTTTGAATTTGAAGCCATAAGAACTCACTATGATAGAATGTTGGAAGGTGTTTAGAAGCTTAGGGTGACGTAAAAAGCTATTAAGACCATTTTGTTCAACTTTTTTTCCGTTTTCTTGAAATAAGGTTGTCTAATAGCTGTGAAGGCTCCACCTAACTTGCAGGATCGAATATAAATCTTTGACTTGTGACCAGGCACAATGGTCTTGGATTTTTTTCTGCTTAATCATAAGACACAATCTTCATTTCTTTTTACCTTCTTGTTTAGACAAATGGAGCAAATACAATGACAGCTGAAAACTAGTGATATTCTTCAAGAAACACAATTTGGAATGGAATTAGTAAACAGGACAGCATCTACTTTAATGTGAATCTCAATTAATCCTCTCTATCTTTGCATGTCTCCCTTTTCCTAGATGCCACCCCTTTCATTCTTTTAATTTGATCATTTTTAGCTAAAATATGCTCAAAGCCAAACGTTTTCGATACACTATATTAATGTTTATTTTTGTCAACAGTTTCACAGAATAATCAAGGACAATTTAAAAGCAATCTCTGTTGAAAAATTGGTTTAAGGAAATACAATGACTCTTCTGCTTGAAAAGCAGCTTGGAGGAGGTGTTGAAGCAGATAGATACAGATAGTTGAAACAGATACTTTAGAGTAGGCAACTTAAAGATAGAAATGAGGCTACTCCACAGGAGAACAAAGTGGAAGTGATCTGAACGCCACTTTGCAAAACCAACGTGCTGATTCTGGAGCAGAATTCAAAATGTTGTTTTAAGCACCTGAGACCCTCTAAATGTGAAACATAAGAGACAGAGATATCCAGGTTTGTCATATCAGTGGGATGTTAGGACATCTAAACCAACTGACAGAAAATCTCAGAGAAGAATCTTCTCCAGGCTAAGCACTATTTCAGATTAGCAATTTATTTGGCTCTATGATATAGGACTTAAAATTGTTTGAAAACTTATCCTGGCTTTTGTTGTTGCGTTAGTGTATTTCATTAGCCTAATGATAAAAAACTAGCCTAGGAAGTAAGTCACCATGGCTCACAGCTCTCCCATGTCAGAGGCATCATGCTATTTTTGAAAATAGCTTAAAAAGGAATACCACTTAGAAAACATCTTTAGATACTGAAGTCCTTGCCTTCTATGGAATTTCAGTGGGACTGAGACCTTACCAAGTTGTCTGGGAATGTTTGAAGATCTGATTCAAAATCCAGAGGGAGGCAAAGCAAACAGCACAATTGCATTATACTCAGAAAAAAAAAAAAAAGAGAAAAAAAAAGAGGGAAAAAAAAGAGGCAAATGTTACAGGGAAGGCTATAGGCTATCAGAGATAAGTTTCTCTTGTATGAATAGTAAGATCTGAAGGTGCCATAGAAAGTTCCTCTGTCATTCAAATATCTGCACAGCTAAACCAAGTTGTGTCTTTCAGCAAATGCACAGAGCGAACACGCAGTGCACGGGGCTTTTGTGAAATGCAAATGAACAGGGAATGTTCCAGGTGAAGGGACGAGAAGGAGAAGATGGATCCACGGTGAAACTATTTGTGAGGAAGATAAAAGACCAGCTTTTAAATTAAGGAGGATGGGGTCCTGCTCTGTTTTGGTACTGATGCTGCATTACTTACATATTCTGTGTAATGTGATTCCCTTTCACATCAGTTTTACAAGAATGTAACTCTACTGGCTTCCAAACTTCTAAGCACAGCTCAAAGAGCAGCTATAAATTTGACCTTTCCTGGATCTGAATGTTACTGTAGCTCCTTCAATTTTAATTCCAGTTTAAGTATTGTAGCACATTATCTCTCCTTACATAGCTCCAAATCACTTATTTGAAAATGCTGTTTCCAACTTCATTTCTACATCTGGTGCTTATTTCTTATTTATAATATATTCCCTTTGTAACTGCCCAGAGCTCTTTCAGCATAAGGGATTTTTTTTGCTTTTTTGTTTTCTTTAAAAAATATTATCTCCTGTAATGTATCTACTAAAAGAATATGCTGATCACACTGAGTTTACAGAACACTGAGTTATATAGTGAAGAATATAGCAACAAAAACCAAGATAGGAAATAATCAAAATACCCTGTCAAGCTGAGTAACCTACCAATTTAAAAGTATTTCTTCTAAATATATCTATTCTTATTTTTTATATTTTCCTTATTTTTTCCTTAGTTTTCACATCCATTTATTGAGAATACAACACTATCAGAAACATCTTGAAGGACACAATTTAGTAGCATAGTTTACAAAGTTTGGAAATCTATATTCTAGGAAATGATGATTTTCAATCTAAGTGAACTCAACTGAGCAATTTTTTCACTTCAAAGTAAATAAATTAAGTTCCACATACTTTACTTTATGTGGTTTCCTTGGAACGAAATCAAGGTTCGTTCTCATGTACATGAAACTTTTTAGAACAGATGTGTTAGTGTACAGCTGGTTGGGAATTTGAGAATTTTTCCAGTAAACTAGCTTTTCCATTCGGAAATGCTGAATTATCAAAACTGAGTTCTCTTGCTTAAACAGGGTTTGGATGGGATGGAGTTAACATTCTTCACAGTGGCTCATATGCTGCTGTGTTTTGGATTTGAGACTAAAACGGTGTGGATAACACAGCGGTTTCAGCTACTGTTGAACAGTGCCTGCACAGCATTGAGACTTTCTCTGTTTCTCATGCTGCCTCCCTGGCAAGTAGGCTGGGGGTGGGCAAGAGACCGGGAGGGGACACAGCCAGGACAGCTGACCTCAGAGATATTCAGAGATTGGCTGGGCATCAGTCTGCTTGTGGGCATGGGGAGTGATTGCCTTTTCAACCTTTGTGGTTTTTACTCTTCCCTTCACTTATTAAATTGTCTCTATCTTGACCCAAAAGTTTTCTTACATTTGCTCTTTGGACTGTCTCCCCCATCCTGGTTGGGGACAAGTGAATGGGTGGGTGGGTTGGTGGTTAGTTGCCGGCCAGGGTCAACCCACCACACTGATAAGCCAGTTATAGTAAGACCATTTTGAAGTCAAAGTTTAGGTTTTATATCAAAAGAAGAGCAAGAGAAGGGAGCCAGGGATTCCTCCTTTTCCAATCAGTTCTGGCAATCTCTCTCTTGTTGATTTTTTTTCTAGTTTATATGTACAGTTAAACACTCAATAGTGCAGAGAAAGCATAAGGTAGATTAATTCTAATTCTCAGCAGCTACAGCCTTGTCCTGAGCTAGTAGTGGAAGCAAAGGCTCAAGTGCCTTTTCAAGGGGAGGGTTCATTACTTATCCAAGATGGAATAGTTCCAACAGGAGAGACTGCAAATTCCTTTCCTCTCAGAGTAGTAAATAACCATTTCGTTACAAATTTTGTTTGGGATGAAGAAGATTTCAGGTAAAGTACACATAACATGGATCAAACAGAATCTTTCTCATTCATATGACTTCACTGGTCATGATCCTAATGAGCAGAAAAGCCTGGGGAAATAGTTTTTTAAATCCTGAAACTTTGACTTGACAAAAAGCTATATGCTCTCCAGCTACACTCTGGTATCCTTCAGCAAAATATCTCCCAGTTCCTTTGTAGGGATATTTAAGTTTCATGGGATTCTTTAGAATGAAAGGTACTATAAAGCAAAATAATTACATAATTATAGGAACATAAAATATTCTTACTCAACTCTTATTCAGTTGAACTTTAAAAAGTGCAAAAGACAGAAATGTGGATGTCCTTGGACCTGAATGGTCATTGCATTGAAAACTTAATTTTCTTTGGAAGTCTTTCTTTTCCCTCAGTCTCCCACTATTCAAAGTTAATTTAAGACATACCCGGGTAAAATGCAACGGAACAAGTACTGTCTCTAATAGTGTCTTCAGAAGTTACAAAACACTGCATAGCCCTCAGCAGTCTTCAGCAAATCTATTTTACTGTGTTCCTTGTAAGATTTATCATGTTTCATTTTGGCTAAATAGGTAGCTGAAAAGCTGAAACGTACACTCACATAAGAGCTCAAAACTTTTTCTCCTCTTGGAACCAAAATTTTGGATGCTAATAATTCAGGTAAGTATAGGAAGTTTGCTCGACATACCCGAGTAAACAATTCAGACTAAAAATACACCAACAAAAGCAAGGAACTTTTTATTGGATCTCACTGAATCAAAACTTTCATTTTGGGAGTTAAAATTCCACTAAGGAGACAAACTTATACAGATGGGTACAAAATAGTTTTTCTTTGTCGCTAAAGCTAGGTAAGGTTTCTTAGGAGGGATGAATATTTGGAATTACAAAGCCAGTTTAAAGGAATTTGTATAAATCAGATGCAAAATGAATTTATGTCTTTGGAGATTCATATACACGCTATCCCCACTGTACATTTAGACTGTATTCATGCTTTGGTGATACAAACATCCAATCCTGAATACCACTATCTTTAACAGTAGAGAAGATCTGAGCTGATATTTAATGAAAACACAACCTTGGGCAGCAGTTTCAAAGTCATCTAAAAAATATTTTGATCTACATAAACAGACAGCTGACAGTCAGCCTTTGGATAGAGATTAAATAGTCAGGGTTTTCTGGGTTTACTGGTTGTGTAAAGCATGCTTAGAGCACCCAGCATCTCCCTTGGTTTTTCATGCTATCTTATCCTTCAGTGCAAGAAAGATATTTAGATTCAAAATTTTACCTGATTATCTGAACTCCTGATTGTTCTACTTTGTTTTTTCTCTTCTCAGACATTTTGTCTTGTCAGAAGAGAAGAGAAATACCACAGATCATATCAGATATTAGTATTGAAATTACTATCAATAAATTGAAATATTTCCTCTTGATAGGGCATATATTGTACAACACAAGTACAATGCTTTTGGGAAGAACACTGAATTACATTTGAAGGGCTTGAGAACAATGCTGCTAATAATGGGGAATTCTTGTGGCCAAACAGCCTAATGTAGTGCTATAATTTCTTCACTAAAACATACTCTTTGCATACAAATATCAACTAGTTTGAAATAAAACTACAGACATGCTTTAAGAAATAACTTTGATATACTTAAAGTTTAGATTTTATCCTGTAGGAAAATTTATGATACTTCCCGTATTATTGTTTTTCTCATCATCTTTGGTGACCCACAATCACCTTTGCATAGCTAGTTACAGGAAAGCTAGACACTGGTCCTTTAAGTTAAAGTCAAAATACTGTAAAATGACTAGCTGTATTTCTGACTGTACTTTGCATTATCCCATCCCTTTAGCATAAACAATATCGTACCGTAGAGTTTCTAAATGGAGCCCTTGGCTGGAAAAGGATGTCCAAGGGTGTGGTGTGAAGGTAACTGAGTGAAGCAACAGCTTTTGGGGGTCCTGATGAATGAATAGCATGTGTAGCACGGCATCACCTTCAAGGTGCAAGGCATGTTCTTTTCATGCAGCTGGACAGAAATGCAAAACAGCATCTGCTGTCTTTGTTTTTGTCCTTTCCCTCTTCCTTTGAGGCCTGAGGAAACTGGTAAGCTACGGTCACTGGGCTGACTGGGCAGAATTCTGCTGGGCCTTCTTCATTCAGCTTCTGCGAGAGAGAAAAGGAAGGGAAAGGGCTTCTTTTTTCCACCTTGCTCCATTTACGGATAAGGGAAAAGCAGAGCTAGGTCACATTTAGTGCTGTCTTTCATCATGCAGTACAGGAGGGATGCTTGCCTGCACCTCTTTAGTGGGCTCTGCTGAATACAGCTGTGAGTTCATGGATGTATATGATGAAGCACCATCAGGAGGCTTTTGCCACCTCAGTGCTGATCTGTACGTAATAAAACCGTATGCACAGATAATGCCCTGGAATTGCTATTCCAGACAGCAATGTTAATACAAATCTGGAATGTTTCTGAAGGCTAATAAAAACATAAAATGAAATAATGCAGCACACTTCTGGCGATGTCTGTGTCCTGTGCAATTTACCAGAGGAAATAAATCACTGAGACGGGAAACATATGCAATCGCAAAACATGGGACCTGTCACATCAGTTCAGCATCAATTCATATCTGTCTAGTTAATGCAGACTTATATTCACCTTTCCTCACTGCAAACTCTCTTTCTGACCAAGAATTTTTATTGACTTTTCAGAACCCGTAAACAGCTTTATGTTTTGAATAACAAAATTGGTAGACATCTTGTTTATCTAGTAACATGAGAATATCTTACGGTTTCCTAAACACGTAAAATATCTGAATGCTTCAGGCTATAAACTTACCTACAAAATCATACACATGGCTTTTTAAGTATACTGTGTTGTCTGGAGCATGGAGATACTACCGAGTCAGCGCTGGCGAATCATTCAAGTGAAAATTTGTTTCAGAGTTCTATTGACTGAGAACACTCTTAGGCAGTATTTTCTCCCTGATGGCTTTTTCATGATTTCCCTGCTGAATTTTGTTTTTAATACATTGGGATAAGTAAATAAGCCATTTCATTTTTATTTTCCCTTCCGTGAAATGCTTCCCAAGTAACTTGATTAATGTTCAAAACCAATATTTGAGCAGCCACATAATGTAATTAAAATTTCATAAAATAGCTATAATCATCCTAGCTTGGTAATAAGCAACCTTATTTATCACACAAATGATTTCTTTGGATTTTCAACAAGCACTTTATTTAGCTAACTAAATAATCTTTTTTCTGCAGGAGGCTTGTGTTTTAAAACAGACAATTGAAGTCACAGCCAGAATGCCTTGCCATACAGGGCCAATATTTAATCACAGGAGGTTTCAGCTACGTGCACATTGAAGTTAGCCTGATTTATCCAGGAAAGCGTGCTTGACTGAGTTCCATTTTAAACCTGTCTGCCCAAACTGCTTTTTTTTATCTTGAAGTGATACTAAGTGCACAATGAGCTAGTTTAAAGGTAGAATGTTAGGTGAATAAGATTTTTTTTTGGAGTAATGTGCAGCACTGTGTTGGTATCTTTAACACCATATGGGCCTTTGCTGTCAATAACAGTAACTGTGAAATCTGCTAGTTACTGGAGAACCTTAAAGCTGAAGAGAAAGGCGTTTTATTTTTTTCTACTGCTCTTTACGTAATCTCTACCTCCATACTGTCCCTACAGTCCAATTCTATTCGAGACTGAATGACTTAAAGCGTAGTCCTACTTTAAAAGTGCTTTTGCAAAAAATGGTAGCGTAAAGTTCCACATTTGTTATATCCCAATGATTTCCAGATCCAATTTCCTTAGCTTGCTGACTGAAAGGTCATTTTTATCTATGCATCTGTTCTACAAACCTTCCTGGAGTCTGGAAACTAAACTGTGCTGTTTCTTCCATGCACAATATCATCAAAACCCTTTCCGCTGGACAAATGCTTCCTTTGGGTACAACTGGGAAAGACAAAGCATTGCTTTCGAATCCTGCCCTCATTTACCTCCCCCAGTGTAGCCTAGGGCCCACAGTGGGGCCGGAAAGGTGCATCTTAGTATTCATTTGAAGCTATAACAGAGAGGTCTCTGCATATTTAACTGTTCGTTGTTACGCTGGTAACATAAAGAGTAGAAAACTACCCCACTTCCAATTGCTGAACAGTCAGTTCCGTAGGGGTGATGGGATTGGAAAGAGGAAAAAAAAAAGTTCATTTTCCAGAAGTATAAGCAGAAAAAGCTGTTTGCTGAATCAAATGCTCACTGTATACTATCAGTTTTTAGGGAAGAAGCAGAGTTAAATATTATTCCGAGGTTCAGTACTAGCACCAGGAAGGTTTTCCTCTGTGAAAATACCAGTCGCAGCAGCTGATGATTTGTGACATTGTGTTGTAATCCAGGAGGAACTTGGAATATGACCAAAGGGCGTTACTAATATTCTGCATGACTAATTATTGAACCTTCTTCTGGGTTCAAACATCCCAGTGTTTGCACAGACGATGCTTTTGTTCATCCATCATTTAAAATGTCTTGTAGCTGGAAAGCTAACAGCATTCATAAAAGTCCATTCATAAACCCTCTGGTGGGGGGGTGGGGAGGCAAGGTGACAGTTTGCATTTTTCTGATCTTTTAACTTCTTTGCTGCTGACCATGATTAAAAATACCGTGTAGTACCGGCCACTGGGAATGTGATTTGTCATATTTTTTTAGATAGAAAGACTGAAATATATTACATCAAGGCAGCGGTCAACAGACAAATCTGGTTCTACTAAACAAACCATTTAGTTCTGTGCTCCTGACAAGCTGGAACTTGTTGGATCACACTGCTGCTTTCACCAGGTCTTTATAAATGGAAACTGGAAAGGGAGGAAATGGAGGAAGGAGTAAAGCATGTGCAAAATTTACCTTGATATGGAGCCAGGATGCAGACCAGGTGTGCAGAGCTGGAAGCTGCTGGGTTCTGTACTCTACATGTATTTACACTGATTATCATAGTATCAAGGAAAAATTTAGGTTTGGAGGGACCTCAAAGTCATCTGAAATAATGCCCGCCTCTAAGGAAATAGGTGAGGCTGGTCAGGACTTTGTCTGTCACAAGGTGCAATATCTACACCAGCTTGACTCCATGATCAGACCCCATTGATGTTAGTGGTCCCTTCTCACTCTGAGCTCTGTGAATTGCCTACGTCTTCTTTCAGTATTAAACAAAAATTCCCAGTATCTTCCAGGTCTTACGCAAAGCTCCTGGAAAAAGGTTAGATTTAAGGATTGGCTTTAAATCTCATAAAAGCGTTCATGACTCCATCAGCTATCATATTCACTGTAGTCTGAGGTATGTCACTACTACAAAACCTAGATAGCTAGAAAAGTGTCCAAAATTCCAGTGTTTATTTTCACAGACTTTGCTTTGAAGACAGTCTTGCACATCAAGCTCAAAGCTCCAAAAAGCATATTCCTCTTCAGAAAAAGAGGAGGCACTAAATATCCTATCTTCTTTCACACAGTGTCTCTTTTACATTCAATTTCCTTTCCTTTGTCAGGAGCGTTCTGATTAGAATTTCTTTGCAGAAAGTCAGTACTTATTTAATAAGAACGAAGCTGAATTTGAATTTTAAATGGAAATCGAACCTGTCAACCATTCTGACTTGCAAACCCTTGATTCCTCAAATATGAATCTGCTAAATGAACCCCAAAAAGCCTGTTTCTTCCCTATTTTAAAGAATGGGTGTGCACAAAAACATAGAGGGAAATTACTGGAGAACTCAGACACTTGCAAAGTAGATGAGAATTATCCATGAGCAAACTCTGGGAAAGCCTAATACTGTGTTCAATAATAGCTAATTATTGAGAAACATCCCTGCTGATGTTCTTCTCTGTTTCATATTTGAATGACAAAAATTTGTATGCGGTATGCATAGCATGTGTTAAGCACATATATGCATTCATGCGTAAGTGCACAGGTGTCTGCACCTGTCAGATGGGGAGTCTTTATGAGTTCTGTGTTGAAATTCTATTTCTGAAAAGAGAAAAGAATAGCCTGCTAAAAATAAAATACCACTCAACGAAAGACAGATATTAGACCCAGAAGTTGTTGATATCTGTGTAGCTATCTCAAAATGTTTGCTAATTTTGAAAACGCAGGTTCTGACTGCAAGGGCTGAATGCATGATTTCCACTGGCTGTAGAAAAATGGATTTTAGGATTTAACTCTATCATCTGAAGATTAAACACACTCAATAGTGCACAGTTCTTGCTCCTGCAGACAACCTCACTAGTGAATGCTTACTTAACAGGTCAAGGAGAAAACCGCCCAGCCCTTGTTTATGAAATTTTTAGTAACAAGATATTGTGAAGCAGAAATTACAGGAGAACGGAGTACTTCATTGACAGAACAGAAGCAACATAGGCCCTCTCTGTATTGACTATATGATTACAAAATGTTGCATTAAACTTTTTCTTTCATAGTTTTTTTTTTCCTTGGAAATGCAAGTATGATCTGATCTCTTGACATATGATGTATTAATCTTCAGCATAGTACAAAAGAGCTTCTTCATATGACAAAAGCACAGGTGGAGCAAAGTGATAAGCCTAAAGAGAAGTATCTATTAGGAACAAATATTTTTAGCCCCTAGAGCTCCAGGAAAGCTGGTTTTCCTGCTGGAAAGGGTCAGGGGAAGCACTGATGAGGCTAAGGTGATGGCTCCATGCACATTAATACCAAGCCTGAGCATTGCTGAATCACTAGGGCATTACAAAATAGGTCTGGACTAGGGTTCAACCAACCAACCAACCAACCAACCAACCAACCAACCAACCAACCAACCAACCAACCACATTTTTGCCTAATTAGTCTGAAACATCCCCAATTGCCCCCTCTGCCTTAGAGACCATCAGAGTCAGTTCTAACTGATCAATGTTGGAGAAATCCCCTGCACCCTGATGTCCAACGAATCTGACAGTCACTAAAAGTTGGCAAATCACACTTCTTGTTAGCAGCTGCCTTAATGTGGGAACACATCCAGAAAGGTAAACACTGGGGAACTCTCCACCCAGAGCAGCAAAGTGTAGTCATGCTGCAGGCCATTGGAGATCACCATAAACCTCTTCCTCATGACAGTCTTAGCTGATCTGGCAGAGTGCAGGATTCCCTGCCCTTGTTTTATACAACTCTTTCCTGATCAGACACCTATGAGCAGGTCCTGATCCAGAGCCCATTATGACAAACTGACTACAGTGATGTCACCCTGATTTTAGCATTTGGTCTGTCTGATGTTGCCCTCATGGAACTATGGTCTAGTTCTCTCTTAGTTTAAAAGTAATAAAGCAAATAAGTAATTTGCTTTACTTGGAGCCTGAGTATTTTACCTATTTCACTGTTAATAACAGCAGTTACTGAGGAAGGATACTGCCAAATGGACCAGTAACTCTTCACTTTCCTTCATGCTTTGCTTTGCTGCAAGGAATGATAAGTGCATAGTGGGCTGTGTAGCCTGCAGGTTGAAGCAGATGATTTTCCTTCTCTATTTGACACTTGTGAGACTACATCTGGACTGCTGTGTCCAGTTGGGGGTTCCCCGTTACAAGAAAGACATTAACATACTGGATTGAGCTCAGAGGTAGGCCACAAAGAGGGTGAAGGGACTGAAGCATACAATGTATGAGGAAAGGCTGAGGTGAGGGAACTGGGCTTGTTCAGCCTGGAGATGACAGAGCTGTCAACGACTACCTATTGGGAATTGTAGAGAAGACAGACTGAACTTTTCTTGCAGATGAATAATGATAAGACAGAAGAAAATGGACACAAGCTGCCAAAAAGGAAATTCCAATTAGATGTGTAGCAGACTTCGGCCTGTTCAGAGACCTACTTGGAAGAATCACAGGGAATATAGGCTTGGAAAGAGAATGGAACCTGGAGAGCTGGTTAATTTTCAAGGATCACCTTCCCTGAGCGCAAGATTCCCATGTTCAGAAGTCAAACAAGGGTGGCAGGGGGCCTGCATGGCTGAACAACATTGGATCACACTTGACTTGAGGATCATCACCTGACTATAGTCAAAACCCCAAAAGAAGCGTTCAAAAAGTGGAAGTAGAAACAGATGACCCAGGAGGCATATGGAGGCATATACCTCTGAGCAGACAGGGATGAGGTTAGGAAAGACTGGAGCTGAACACGGCAAGGGACATGAAGAGCAACAAAAAGCTCTCTACAGCAGCTAAAGAAAATCTGAGTGACCACTGCTGAATGGGAATGGGACTTGGAGACATAAGCCCTGGAAAAGGCTGACTTAGTCAAGGCCTTCTTTGCCTTGGTTTTTACTGGTAAGAGCAGCCTTCAGGAATCCCAGACCTTTGAGATCAGTGTGAAAATCTGGAGCAAGGAAGATGTTACCCTCAGTAAAGGAGGATCAGGACAGGGAACATTTAAACAAACTTGACATACACAAGTTCATGTGACCTGATGGGTTGCACTCACTGGTACTGAGGGAGCTAGCTGATGTCATTGCGACACCACTCTTGATTATGTTTGAAAGGCCATATTAGAGGTACAAACTAGATAAGTGGATGGTGAAGTGGAATAAAACTGGCTGAATTTCTGGGCTCAAAGCGTTGCAGCTGGTGGCACGAAGACAAGGTGGAGGTCAGTCAGTAGTGGTGTGTCCCATGATCTGATACTGAAGCCAATACAGTTAACCTCTTCATTAATGTCCTGAGTGATGGGACAGAGTGTACCCTCTGCAAGTTCACAGGTCATATAAAACTGGGAGGAGTGGTTGATGCATCAGTTGTGTGTGTTACCGTTCAGAGGGACCTCAACAGGCTGGAGAAATGGGATGACAGGAACTTCATGAAGTTCAGCACAGGGAAATGGAATGGAATGGAATGGAATGGAATGGAATGGAATGGAATAGAATAGAATAGAATAGAATAGAATAGAATAGAATAGAATAGAATAGAATAGAATAGAATAGAATAGAATAGAATAGAATAGAATAGAATAGAATGGAATGGAATAGAAAAGACTAGACCACCCTCTCGGTAAATGTGAAGTCCTGCTTGTGAGGAGGAATAACCTCACGCACCAGGACATACTGGGGACTGACAGGTTGAAAGCAGCTTTGCAAAGAAGGCTCTGGGGGGGTTTGTTGGACACCAAGTTGGACATGAGACAGCAATGTGCCTCTGTGGCAAAGATGGCCAACAGAATTCTGGGCTTCATTAGGCAGATCATTGCCAGCAGGGTGAGGGAAGTGACCCTTCCCCTCTAATCCTACCCTTTCCCTCTATCCCTAATTTGATGAAAAGGAAAAAAAAATGAGTCAAGAAGGAAGCAGAGTTTGACAACTATACTTTCCCTCTGAAGTCTGAGTGCAAAACAGGTTTATTCCATGCCTTCCTCTACTGTTTTTTTCTATCTGATTAAAATATAAGGCATTTCCATTGTTTCTATCACATTTACTAAACAAGCATAATTCAAACTGTAATATTCAATTAATTATCTCCTTCACCTTCTTCACATCTGTATAAATGCTCATCAGTTCCTCACACACCACTCCCAAACTGTCCATTTTGGTTCTGATAAAACTTCTTTCTCCTGTGCTAAACATACAGGTGACAGTACCTAAGAAGTAAGCAAATAAAAAACCTGGCAGATGACCATATGGTCATCTTCTGCAAATGACAAAATCGTGAAACTTGCTGTGTCACTAGTAATACAATCATTAGTCTTTTGATAATTCCAATACAGAGATCTATGTGTTCACTTGTGCCCAAGCAATAAACACATACCCTGGTCTAAGTAATTTGACAGTGTCTGACCTGCAGATGGGAAAATCTGTGTATGAACCAATAAATCTGGCTATTAAAAAGCAAAAAAGCTGAAGCGAAGCTGGGATTTTATCATTTCATTGAATCAGATCATTAAAGTTGAGTTATAGCCCATAACAAACCAAAAGGATGAAATTATGAAATGCTGGTTCTTTGCCAAAAAATTTAAAGCACTATAGGTTTATTTTTATCTCAGAAAGTCAATGTTCGTTCACTTAGCAGCTTTCCCAGGTGCAATGAAAATTTAAATGGAAAGCTCTAGGCAGTATTATTAAATGATTTCCTCACTCTTTGATAGAAAAACATGCAGAATACAGATATCTTAATACAGAATATGTATAGATAATGGACCCACATAACCTCAGTGTGATGGAAATGGGCTGCAAACTGTTGCCTGTTGCAAGAAACTTAGTTTCCTTCTGCCATTCTGGTTTTTGAAAGAGAACAAGAGAAAACCGCGTATGTAATTCTTGCTTATAGTAAGTTCCTGTTCCTTGAAAACAGACTAAAATCTGTCACTTCTACCTCATGTTTGTAGTGGAACTTCTTTAGCAAGGCTTTCATCTTTAAATCCTGCAAAGTATCACAGAATCCTTAAACCTATATGAGAAAATACACATGATCAAACATGGAAAGGAGTATTTTTTCCTCTTGATGAATCCTACAGCGTCCTGTTAGACAGAGTGTTGGTGCACTGATTCATGGGAGACACTGTAGAGGGCAGAGCAGGTAGGAAACTATGGAAATTTGACCTTGCAGTAGCTGTTTTTAGTATCCCCCCAAGCCCTTGCACATGGGCTTGCGACTGCAGTGTTATCTAGCAAGAAGAAGACTTAGAAGAAGTAATCCTAGGAATATTCTTCTGTAGACATAGCAAGCAACAGTGAACTTGGGGCCAAAAATCCTCTTGCTCTAAAGGGAACCGGTAAACCAGTCAATCTCACGGCACTTGGCAGTGTAGAGATCATATCACACAGGTCATATTCAACCCATGCTCAAGATCAGGAAGGACTTCAGTCATTAGGTCCTAAGTGCCAAGTCCATGCACCCAAGCTGGAAAGCTGGAAAGCTGGAAAACTGGAAAGCTTAGGGGTTTTCCATATTAACAGGAGAACATAACTAATAGAATCAAAGAATCATAGAATGGTTAGAGTTGGAAGGGACCTTAAAGATTCCAACCCCCCTGCCATGATCAGGGGCACCTTCCACTAGACCAGGCTGTTCAAAGCCCCATCCAACCTGGCACTGAACAATTCCAGAGATGGGGCATCCACAGCTTCTCTGGGCAACCTGTTCCAGTGTCTCACCACCCTCAGAGTGAAAATTTTCTTCCTAATATCTATTCTGAATCTCCCCTCTTCCAGCTTGAAGCCATTACCTGTCATCCTATCACTACATGCCCTCATCAAAAGTCTCTCTCCAGCTTTCTTGGAGGTTCCCTTCAGATACTGGAAGGCTGCTATAAGGTGTCCCCGGAGCCTGCTCCAGGCTGAACAACCCCAACTCTCTCAGACTGTCCTCATAGCAGAGGTGCACTAACCCTCTGATCATCTTCGTGCCCCTCCTCTGGACCTGCCCAAGCAGGTCCATGTCCTTCTTATGTTGGGGGCCCCAGAGCTGGACACAGTACTCCAGGTGGGGTCTCACCAGAGCAGAGTAGAGGGGCAGAATCACCTCCCTCGACCTGCTGGCCTTCTGGGTTGCAAGTGCACATTGCTGGCTCATGTTGAGCTTCTCATCCACCAACACGTCCAAGTCCTTCTTGTCAGCGCTGCTCTCAATCCATTCTCTGCCCAGCCTGTATTTGTGCTTGGGATTGCCCTGGTGCACATGCAGGACCTCGCACTTGGCCTTGTTGAACTTCATGAGGTTTGCACAGGCCCACCTCTCTAGCCTGTCCAGGTCCCTCTGGATGGTATACCTTTCCTCTAGCATGTCAACCACACCACTCGGCTTGATGTTGTTGGCAAACTTGCTGAGGGTGCACTCTGTCCCTACATCCATGTCCCCGACAAAGATATTAAACAGCATCGGTCCCAGTACTGACCCCTGAGGAACACAACTTGTCACTGGTCACCACTTGGACGTTGAACAGTCGACCACAACTCTTTGAGTGCAGCCATCCAGCCAATTCCTTATTCACCGAGTGGTCCATCCATCAAATCCATACCTCTCCAATTCAGAGACAAAGATGTCATGCAGGACAGTGTCAAATGCTTTGCACAAGTCCAGGTAGATGATATCACTTGCTCTCCCCTATCCACCAACGCTGTAATGCCATTGTAGAAGGCCATCAAATTTGTCAGGCATGATTTGCCCTTAGTGAAGCCATGTTGGCTGCCACCGATCACCTCCTTATTTCCCATGTGCCTTAGCAGAGTTTCCAGGAGGAACTGCTCCATGATGTTGCTGGGCACAGAGGTGAGTCTGACCAGCCTGCAGTTCCCCAGTCTTCTTTTTTTCCCTTTTTAAAAATTAAGGGTTATGTTTCCCCTTTTCCAGTCAATGGGAACTTCACCAGACTACCACCACTTCTCAAATATGATAGATAGCCGCTTGGCAACTTCATCTGCCAATTCCTTCAGGAATAATGAACTGTGAGCTACTTGTGGAGTTCATGGGAATGGGTTACTCTAGCAATATCTGGGTTTTTTGTTTTTTTTTTTTTACTAAAAATAGCTTGTAATGTGTTATACATTAGTGACAGAGAATTTGAAAGAGGAGAGGGGAGGAGAGGAGAGGAGAGGAGAGGAGAGGAGAGGGGAGGGGAGGACTATCTTTCTCCATCTATACAAGTATTTTTTGTTTGCAGTTCATGTGTGGATTGTAGTTTAGTACTGTGCATGTCCCGATAAGGTAAGCGGTGGATAGATAATGGCCCAAAGTACGTTTTTTAAAATGCTTACTTGTATGTCAAAGTTTCAAAGCAACTGCACAGAGCACATGTACCTTACTCTTTAATGCATCAGGCAACATAATTTAGAGGTAAAACACTACCACTGAGAGGACTGAAAAAACATTTTAGCAAATCTCACATGCTTGTACTAAGCAGAAATTCTATTCCCTTGTTCAAAATTGAGGGTTTCATTTCCACATACAAGCTTTTTCTTCAGTCTTTTAAATACTGAAAAAAAATATATCCTCTATTAGAGAAACAAAAATAGTTCTGTCAAAACAAGGACAGAAAAGGCAAAGACGACTCTTTTCTTTAATTGACAAGTCTCTAACACAGTCATTTTCTGCTTCATTTATCTGTGGCTGAAATATAACAAAACATCTCAAAGGGGTTTCAGTGACCTGTTAGAACAGGATTGTAGAGTTTAATAGTCGCAGCATTTCAGGATCATGTAATATTCTGTCACCCAGCAGGGCATTTGCAGAAAGGGACAGGTGTCCTTATTCCTATGGAACATATAGCAACTCTAATAATTTCTCCTTACGATGGTTTCACTTGCCATGATTTCTTGATCCCTGGGCAAGATGGCTGGTAGAAACATTATATTAGTCTCCTTTTATTTATCCCCTTGTACAAAATTAAAAAAAGAAAACCCTACTTTTTCATTAGGAGGTAAGTTTGTGAGTAATTTTCAATAGATTCATAATTCCTATGCACATAATTTAGTAAATAATACCAATAGCCCAAGTACTGGTTTAAACAGTTTTCCTTAGAAAGAAGAAAAGTTATAACTCTGAAAGGGTTTCATAAGAAGAATCAGTCTGAATTAAGACTGGCTGTTTGTTCTTTTGGTTTGGTTACTTTATTTTTTTTTCTATAATATTTGTTCTATAAAATATGAACAATCTAAACTTCAAACTACTGAACCTAGTCCTCAAAGTAGAGGACTGTCCTTGAATACTTAGTGTTGTTAGCAGTGGTTAGTTGTTATGGTAAGAAATGCAGAACTCAAGTGTGGACAATTCAATTAAACCACCTCTCTCATTGGGAAAGAGACAGAGAGAGCACATATGTTCTTTAGAATTATTTTTTCACTGCTTTTGCTGTTTGTGGTTTAACATTTCCATACGTCTTTAAAAGCCCCAGGCATAAGCCTCAGGCAGACTAAACACACAAAACATACCAAAGTCGATGTTTCGTGATTTCCTGCTTGCTTTCAGGGTATTGGAATTAATTAAATCTGAAGCTTCTCTAAAGCAAAGTTCCTAACCCAATTGTAAGATCTCTAGTTTTGTATTTGCTTGGAATATTCTTCCCAACATATTTGCTCACTACTATTTGCAATGAGCTAACATGTCGGTGAGTGGACAGGTCATATTCCTGCTGTTTCACAGGCCCACAGCAGTAGAAAAATAGAGTATATGTGAAGCCTCTTAAATTATTTATGCACCACCAGGGCAAAACTGCTGTCCCTGCAGTTCTCAACACTTCACCCGCTCTCCCCATTTCCACCTTACGCCACGACACGCTTACTGAAAAAGTTCCCTGCCCCTGCAAAGCTGGTCAGATGTGCTACAAGAGCAGAAGGGCAGCCACCTGAGCTCTCTGGCTTGTGAAATAAAAGAGGGCTAAGGATTGATCTTCCACAAGGCCAGTGGCTCCAGCTATCCAGTCCCTGACAAGGACTTCTCTCAGGATGAGCATCTTTTGCGGCCCAGCCTGCAGCTGGGGAGACTGAGAGCACAGAGCTGGAGGAGGCAGGAGGGAAACGGGCACGCTGGAATACAGTGTCTGCAAGAACATAGCCTTTATCACGCACGCTGTTTCCTTGTATTGTGTTGCTAGCTCATTATGAATGTTTAGACGGATGAGTAACTGCAATTGCTATAAAGTGCTTGTAATGATAAGATGTTAGAAAATGGTAATCTAGACTCATGCACTGGACATACACTACCAATGAGGACCTTTAATTTTCAGCACATGAATTTTAAATTGATAATTTTTCCCTAGAGAATGCAGATGCATGTTTTTTTAAAGAAATCTCAGTTATCAGAGAGGGGTAAGTGCAAAGAAATCAGATGGGCAAGCAAAATGACTGTAGCACAGAATTTAGCTATAGTTACCAAACCGTGCAGGAAGGAGATGACAAGAGTTATGTCATTGACATCTCTTTTTCTAATATATTGAATTAGACATTGCAATATTCTGACTGTGAGATAGGACTTTATGCAAACACGCTGAGAGCATAAATATAATATATAAAGAGACCTATTAAAACAAATGCTTAAAATAGTTTGTAAGATTTTATTTAGAGCATGACTAAATGAGGTACTTTTTTCCTATATTTGGAGAATTGCCTGCCTTCATAGCCCATTAGATTTTTCAGTTTGCATCTGCTAGAATTATTGTACATAGGCAGTTTGTAAAATAAACAAATTAGCTTGTTTTGCCTTCTTTCAAGGCCATCTGAATTCTGTTGTTTGACAACTTGACTCCCATGCAAAGTGACTTTTCGTGGGTACTAAAAATGCTTGTGGAAAAAAAGTACTAGGATTCTAATCAAAAGCTAACACAGCAAGGAGTTGTCATCTGTAGGAATCTACCTGTTTCAAACTAGAAAAGAAAAGAAAATTGGAAGTTGAATTATGCTTTTAAATCAGATGCAGAGAAAAAGTTTGTCCATTCCAAGAAATGACCAAATTGTGATATGGGTACCTAAATCCCACAGGCTTGTGTGTCAAAACTTCAAATTAGTGTGACAGCTTCCTGCCCAAATTTTGAAGGGTGAAAAAAACCTCTCTAATTTGAAGGAGTAGCCCATCACTGTAAAGCAGCTTCAGTTATGCAACCCTTCCTTGTACTTCACAAAATGTAAGATTTTTGGATTTATATCTTCTTCTACAAATGATTTGAAATTAGCCAGTATTGTTGCCCTGAAGAAATAAAACATGCAATTGGTCAGATCATATTGTTATGAAAATACCTTTATAAGCACAATAGAAGAGTGATTGTGTAGTTTGCACTGATTTTCACATCTGAGCAATTCAAATCTTGAGAAACATTTTTCTCATCTGTACGCACTATTGGTTTTATGCTTTCTTTTCTAAAGTTTTGATTTAATAAGCATGGTTGCTGAATTCTGTTATTGGAGAACGGTAATTCAGAAATAACTCTTTTCTTGACTGAAGGAGTTCTTGCTGCACTATATATTAATGCACACAGAAATCTCCTATAAGCTTAAAGTTACTAATAATATAAAACAATACAGCTGAGCTGTATAGAATAAAATCATGAATCCACTGTCAACCAGTCTGAGTGGATACTTCCCCTTCAGGAGCTACAAGGGATGTGATAAATTTGTGACGTTCATCAAAATGCCATGTTCAAAGGAACATATGATCACTTCTAACCTTGAATGCTCATTTTCAAGATTATGGATCTGCATACACTCATTTTTGTATTATTTTATTTTTCCTGGCAGTAAAACTTTTCAACAGATTTTTTCATTGAGCAAAATGAAACTACAATATTGCAATATCATTTAAATATTCCTTGGCTATCAAAAGTACATCATTGTAAGTTATTATGTAAAATAAATGCAAATTAGTTTCTAGTATTTCCTGCAAAAAGTCCCGCCCTGTTAACTGTATCGATTTATATTACATCAAATCCTGCAGTTGTCTCTTTTTTTTTTTTTTCTTTAATTGCTATTACTACTATGAACTCTAGCCATAAATCAAGACCTTGTTGTAAATAAAGACTGTGAGAAAAAATCAGGACAAAAGAGAACATATAGACTGGGCATAATAGGAGAATGGGAGGAGAAGCTGTTGCTCACAAGGAGTGAACCAAAAATTGATAAGCATAATAGGCAATAGGAATATGTAGGACATGAATAGAGCAGATGATGCCAATTTTGCTGTTACATTGTGGACACCATTTCAGCAGATTTGAAACAGGTTTACTCCAGGATACTCCTAATAAGAATCAGGGGCAAACCCATGATGGAAGCTGGTTGTGAGCCGTGCTTGAAGTGACCTGATCAGAGAAGGAGATAAGATGTGAAGAAAACAGGAAGCTTATGTTTAATTTCATAAAAAAATGTGATCCAATGGAGGACTGCAAAGGGAAATTTGAAAAAAAAACCCCAAACCTCAACACAAACCAACAGGTTGGAAGAACAATCTTTACAGCATTCTGGAAACGTTAGCGAGATTGCTGAACGAAAGCAAGATTGCATGGGTCACGGCCAGAAGAGGATGACACATCATGCTGGGAGCCTGGCTAAAAGCATGTCAATGTAGGAAAACGGTGTATATTTGATATAATGTACAATTAGTCTACAATATTTGGGTGTAATGGGGAGGAAATTCCAAATGGAGACTAATATCTGCAGTTCATACAAGACCTGATGGAAAGATTGTGCTGCTGTTCAAAATGCTACAGAGGAAGATTTTTCAGGTAAATTTAAGAACAGGTAACCTGGAGGTATCAGAGAAACAAGGTTTTAGCTTGAGCGGAAGGAAACAGGATTGGTATTGATGGTAAATTACATACCCTCCCAGTAGAAAAAACAGTAAATTAGATTGCTGCTAGATGAGATTACCCCGAGGTATGGCATAGTGGAATGAGGGAATGGACCAGGACAGACCCTAGAGGGCCTTCAGCTAAAACTAGTATATTGGAAGGGAAATAAAGCAGCAGAGAATCAGAAAAGAACAGAGGCCTGGGAGCAGAGATTGAAAAGATTTCAAGAAGAAGATAGAGGTGCCGAAAGTGAGGGAAAGACAGAAGAAGGTAAAAATAAAGTCCTCATAGTGTAATTTTGCTCTGAAAAATCATTCTTATGAGGGCTTTCTCATTAGAGTGGGATTAGAGGTTACAGGAAAGAATTGGCAAACAGCTCAGCATGGCAATTGCAAAGCAGGTACTCCGTGATCTTACTTCACTGGCAGCATAAAGCGAGGTTCAGCTGCTCAAAAATTAGATATCTAAGTGTGAGCGAGTTACCTTAGGCTCTCTTTCTAGCTAATTTATCTGATCTGTCTTAAGAGATGATGAATCAAACTCTGGAAGGAGCTTCAATTGGCTTGAAGGGGGACATAGACACAGAGCAATTATACGCACAAATTAAGGCAGAAATCCCATCACAAAGATCTGTGTAAATACGGCTTCAGGTCATTGTTCTCTCCTCTTTTATGCTCTTCCATGAGTTCGCTTTGACTACACTGTCTATGGGAAGAGGACCAAGTACTGTTAATTTCTTTTCAGTATTAGAAATACTATTTTTTTTCACCAGCTTAAGCACAGGTCTTAATAACTACATTATTTGTTTCTATACCGTTGGTCCCTCTCTCCACAAACATTTCCTAATATTTTTTACCTGCCTGTCCTCTTCATAAGGATATTACACCTAAGTCTATAGGGCAGAGGGACGAAATGTTTGTTGTGCACAAGAAAAAAGTTTAAATCCTGACAAAAAATAACAATAATAAAAGAATTCATAAGAACGTCTATGTTAAGCTAATATTATTATTATCTTTTATTTAAAAAAACTATCTGCCTGCAAATTTCATATGTATTTAGAGTCTGTTTCATATATTACTTTTTCATTATATACCTTTTTTGTATAGGACTGCAATGATTTTACTAGCTCAACACAAGTCTGACACCTGATTACCACCATACCAGCATCGGTCCAGTGTGCGAAGCATTGGCTTCTGTTCTTAATTGAAACTGTCATACCTGTTCTGCTTTTATCTCTGCCTGATACACAATATGCACCTGTACAAAAAGAAAAAAAAGGCACAACCATTGCAAATGAAGGGCTAAGCCAAAGTTTTCCTACTCCTGGTTCTGCTGAAGGCTTGGTCCACATGAATAAGAAGACATTCAAAGATTTGCAGCTTTCTAAAAAGTAGAGCTTTTTTAAGTAATACGTTTCTATTCTAACAATTTTTGTTTGTTATGGTACAATACATTCCTATTATTTTGTTCACGGCGCCAGATCTTCATCCAACCAAAGCTTTCTCTTTGCTTGGTTTAGTCAATCTAGAATTTTCAAAAGTAAATTAAACAAAAATTAATTTACTTTTGGATATGACAGTTTCTGTACATGTTTGAAACTATTCGACTCCAATGAACGAGAAACCATTGCCCTTGTATTTTTCCAAAAATTGTCCCGTTTAGTCAGAAGGTGAATCATGTCAAACTCTAAAAACTTAACAGCAGTGGTAGGTTACATTGATGCAACTACTCATTGATACCACTTTATGTTATCAAGTATCTGAAACAACCTTGCTTCTAAGGAAATTTTCAGAGCACCAGTACTTTGAAGAGTGAAGGCTATCACAATGTAGCTGAGTTATACCTGCAAACCTCTGACTGAACTATGCAGTCTTTAAAGTTGAAGTTTCTTTCTCATTATGACTGTATCTTTTGCTAAAGATCTAGAGAATCTCAATTTTTTCATTCTAAACTCCATATACGGTTCTTTTTCCCAGTGTTCTCCTAAGGTCATTTTTAAGATTTCTTCTATATTCCACATTTGACTGATACAAAAAATAATTTGCAGCACTATTTCAGGACTTCTGGGAAAAAAAAACCCCACTTTTAAGTCATGACTTTTGATTTTTCACTGTTTCTAGCTTCTCAGTGTTCAGATATCTAATTCTACTTCTGGATATTTTAAACTCAGTTTACTTTTTTTTTTCTTTTTTTCAGCAATATAATCCAAGTTTGAGATTTTGTCTTCTCTGTCTACAAATATACTTTTTATGTGCTTCAGTCCTTGTTATGTTTTATTAACCATAAACTGATTGACATTTATTATCCTTTAATCCTTCTTCAAGACAAAGCAAAATTTTTGAAAGTGTTTGGGTACACAAAAAACACAAAGCCACTTGGAAACTTTTTTGTAAAATTATATAGATAAAAAGTATATAGGTAAAAATTAAATAGGTAAGTCCTAAGTTTGTTCCTTTGCTCATATTCAGTGTACTCTCTTCACTTGTGGCAGTGGGTAGTATTTTTTCCATTAGTAGAATAAGAGCAACAGAAGCTTCACCCAAACAAATGCTCTATGTATTTGTTTAACTATGATTTTTTGCTTAAGTGACAATTTTGTGTATAAATATGGTACAAAGGATACAGCAGGACTATTTCTGGAGGGAGCAGTTGGAGGAACTATTGCTAAGAACTGCAGCGGACTGAGCATCTACACACTGGGAAGCTATCATTTTTCTCAAGTAAGAGGGACAGAATAAAAACATATTTCACATGGTTTTATGTTATATTTGTAAGATTGGTATACTTCATTGTGAATGAAGAACTATCAAATTTTCTGCGGCTGATATGTAAATGAAAATGGGAATACTTTCTAAAATATTGTAATCGCCTAGGTTTTACCACCAGGGAAAGGAAACCAAGCATCTGAACCAAACAGGAGGGGAAAGGAAATATTTTCCTTTTAAGCCCTGATTTCTACAGCCTCTTGTCAAACTAATCTCTGACTAATCTCAGCCTCGCTGTACCGTATGTACAATGTGTACGTACACACAAACCTTTCTGGCTGAAGAGCATTCAAGAACACCTTCACGTAGCAAGTTTCTTTTTGAGAGACGGAGAGCACATAGTATTTAAAGATCAAATTTGTAACAGAAAACTTAGCCGTAGGGTTACTACCAGTGCTTCCAGAAAACTAGGGTAAATTAGTAGGTGAGCAATAGAAAAGGTGTTGATCACACTCAATGTCTATCTATTTACATAGGCATCTAAAGTCACTGCTGACTTGCAAGATTAAGTAGTAAGAACATATTGCATTATTTTAAAACAGTCTTAAGATGCTAATTTTTTGTCCATATATGAGTGGGCATTGCTAGTGTGAAACAGTAAGAGGCACTGGTTAGCAGTTACCTCACCTCTACTTTTTAAAACCCCATAAGCTTTAACCAAAATACTAGGCTGAGGACAGATTTCTTTCACAGAAATCTCAGTGGTATCAAAGTCTCACATCTCTGGACAAGAGACCTTTATGCCACTACATAAAGACGACTTCAGCTGTGTTTTCCCACCAAAGCATGAAACACTTTGGGGGATACAGGTGGTTATCCACACAAGCAGCAGTGTGGAAAAAAGACAATGTTGACTCAAACATTGAGTCAGCTTCTCTCATGCAGTTCTACAATCCACCCACGTGTTCAAGAACACAAAAAAACTCTCAGGGAAAGATCCCTAGGGGTATTTTATTTTTTTGTGATGGTAAGAAATGTGCAGTTTGAACCCTGAAGTCATAGTGACTCATATATATGAGCACAGTACCAGAGCAAATTGACAGCCTAAGTGCTCATTCACAACTATCCCGAAGGACAATCAACTCTATAGCAAAAATATTATCTAAGTATAAGGACCTTTATTTAGGAAATACCAGGCCATCCATTCTCATGAGTTGTAAATTAAAAAGTGACAACTAAAATGAAGCAGTTGGTTTCTACTGATAAGATTTGCAAAGATGAGAAATATTTTTAACTTGCCTTGGCCTGCTTCTTGTTTTCTGCTGCTGTTGAATGGCACGTTTCCCATGACAAGTTCTTTCTTCTCAAGTTTCATCCTGGGACGAAGCCGTCCCCTCTGACTTTCTTCCTTCCTTCACATCATCTGGAGAATAGTCCACTTCTTTCCCAGTTTTACACATTCATGATCTTACAGCAACTCGGTTTGCTGACTTTATTTTATTTATCCAGCATTTTTCCATTAAAATGTTGCCCTCAATTACATAAAAGATACCCATATTTCACCTGTCAGGTGCCAGCCTCTCAGCAGATGCCATCCTGCCCTGTCACTAATGATGATTATACTAGAGGTCATTGTCAGGCGCTTACTGTCATTGCATTGACACAGTAGAAAATGCTCATAAAAGCTCTTCATTTATGCATTACGAATTTCCTCCTAATCTCACCAGTAATTCCACTGTACATTTGTAAAATGAAAGCGTCAATAAATTTGTTGACTACAAAGCTAATTTCTCATCATCAGCAGGGATTTCAGTCTGTGTACGCTCTAGTGACAGTGCACTTTTGCAGAATGTGATATTTCACCCCTGCGATTCAGCAGGTGGCCTCATTTTCGTTCTAATCATACAGTATCCGTATCTATTCAGTTTTTATCCTGAATCATATCTATTCAGGCTCTTGTCCTTATCTGACCTTGATAAACTGATTGCATTTGTGAAGCTTACAATTTTCTCTTTAGACTCTTTTTCAGATGAGTTATTGGTTGAGCAGTTGGATATACTTGGTTAATCTTCCTGTGCCTTTGGGCAAGAAATCATCTCTCCTGAAAGCTGCTGTGATGAAACTTAGAAAATGTTCTGCTTTGCTGGGGGAGGGAGAAAAGGCTGGGTGTGGGGGATCTTTCAGTGTCCTCCTATTCATTTTTATTTTGTGGCATTGTTATATCTTCCAAAGAATTTAAAGTGTATTGTTCCCTTCTGAATAGCAGCTTATAGGAATACATATGGTAGGTTCTTTACAAGGTTTTTCTATCCCCAAGGGAAAGAGACTGCAACTTGCTGCTCATAATATTTATACAAGTTACTGCTGAAAAAAGTTCTTTGAGTTGTAACACTAGATGATAAACAAAATATTCGACTATGCTAACAACTAGCTTCCACACTTGACATAATAAACCACTGTTTCTTATCTCTGTTTAAATTTAGATTTCTCTCATTAAATCTACAGAAAATTTTGCCACTAGATTTTCACTGAACATCACTATAAATATTTTTTATAAGTCTGAGAAGAACAGGAATAAGGATGAAGACGCCAAGCCTTGTGGCAGCTTCCCACCAAAATGGTAATAGATGCCAATGATAAATGGGCACAGGACAAAATCCAAACGTCCTGGGAAACTGTATTGTGACCAGACTGTACCTCCACCCAGACACTGGAGTGGTTAGATCTCTTCTACATTTTGGCAACGCTTGTTTAGCTTGCCAATAAAAAGTATTATCAGATGGTAAGTGAATCAAACTCTTTTGTATGTTTTGTCACTCAGGACCTAAGACTTATGGATGAGGTGTTGAATATCTCTGTAAAAACCCTCAACTGGAGTTTAAGAATTATGGACATCTTTGAATATCACCCACGACACGGACAGCTCTTACTATGGTGCTGCAAAAGTAGGTCTGTAAATTCCTGGTTGATCAGACAAAGTGGCTATGTTACTGTCGATTCACTGGGCATCTGGGAAAAAGAACACAAATCATTTGTATTCACATCTTAGCGCACTGCAGGAAAAAAGCCTGCATCACCACCAACTAAAACAACAATGAAAAAGAACCAGTCCTTAAAAAACAGGTCTTTCAGCAGTCTCCTTCTTCAGAATTAACGTGGAAATAGGATTTCTAACAGCAGAGCAGAGGAGATCCTGCTAACCTGCAATCCCTTCTTCAGCAGAAGGACGTATCTTCCTAGGATGTTTTCTGTTGCTAGTTTGAAAAAAAAAAAAAAGTCTTAGATGTGAAGATCTGTGACACAGGGGGTATTATTTGCTAGGAGAGAGACAGAGCTGACTGACGAATCAAGGAAGGCAGGACCACCTTCAAAATAGCCTCATTCATATATTGAAAGAAAAGAGCTAAAAAGAGAAAGAAGTAGACAATTAGCAATGAGAGGGCAGTGGCATACCTTTGCCACACTGCAAGGCTTGGTCTGCTATGCTGGGTAAAAAAAGTAGTAAGAAGGTGTTATTCGAGATAAATGAGTGATTCCTGCCATCCACAAGGAAAAATGTTTCAGGGAAGAAACCCCATCTCTGCCAGTATCACCAGTGCCTTATTACAACTAATTATTTTGTGTAAATATTACATAATCATAATTTTAATTATAAATACACGTGCATTATAATTAATAGTGCTTTAGGAAAAAAAAAAAGCCCTACACCGCAACTGAAAAATGCAAGAACTCCAACTGCAAGTTGATCTTTAGCAAGTAACAGCCTGAAGCCTCCTCTGCATGAAAGATCTTTCGGTTTCAGGCACTGTGGTTATTACCATTGTTTCACAGAATCATAGAATTGTTTAGGTTGGAAAAGGCCTTGAAGATCATCTAGTCCAACCATTGACCCTACTCTACCAGGTCTGCCACTAAACCATGTCTCTAAGCACCACATCTACACGACTTTTCAACACATCTAGGGATAGTGACTCAACCACCTCCCTGGGCAGCCTCTTCCAATGGTTGAGAACTCTTTCCGTGAAAAATTTTTTCCTAATGTCTAGCCTAAACCTCCCCTGGTGCAACTTGAACCCGTTTCCTCTTGTCCTATCGCTAGTTACTTGGGAGAAGAGATCAACTCCCATCTCACTACAGCCTCCTTTCAGAAGCACAGCACTGCTATTTAAAAGCAGCTACAGATCTTGGCATCCATCGTGTTCGGCGTTGCATTATTAGTGCTTGACTTTCACCAGTGATTACCCTAAAGAAGGCTGACACAGCTGGGCTCACAGGACTACCAGAAAACTGAGGAAGATGCAGAAGGTAAATGCAGCGGTAACTGAAGAGGAAAGAAGGGTCAGGTTTCAAAAGGAAAAGGTCATTGCACAAGTTAACTGTGTGAAAGCCAACAAGTTACACGTATTTCTCAAAAATATCTGATTTGTGGCAAATCAAGCAAGTACACATGTTAATATTTATTAGACTTTTCCCTGGATTGTTATGAAAAAACCAAATATTCCTTTACTTTTTTTTTTTTAAATAGAATATACACACTTTTTCCTCTGAACTTCCAAACTGCATTGGGCCACAGCTGATTTTCCTGAAAATATTTTCAAGAAAGTTTTTGATTAATATTTAGTTGGTGATCCATACAATTAATTTAGAAGAATGTATTAACACCTGCAAATATTTTAAGTCAATAAACTTGAAGACTGCTTTGAGACAACTGGTTACCTGCTCATGCACAACTGGTAGCACTTTTTTCATTGGATGTAACTATGACCTTGCTAACAAATGTATTTAATAAAATGCTGATTGCTGAGGAAAATCAGCAGGGCAACACTAAGACAAATTACCAGTTTTGTCATTTGGGAAAATACAGTGAACATTTTCCAACCTGACATTTAAAGATAAAATTAAAAAAAAACAACAACAACAAACCACACCTTTCATTTCTAAGCTTTCCTGGAGAATACAAGAAAAATACCCAAAGTATCTTGCCTATCCATACAGTCAGCTTTTCCTTCATCAATTTTGCTCTGCCACTCTACAACTTCACAACCAAGCACAGTAAAGAAACGTTAAGGAAAAGCATGGAGATATCAGTTAGCATGAAAGCAAGATGAAAAATGAAGCATTAGAGCAGCCAAAATAGATAACAAGAAGGTCTGTTGAATGTCTGGCTTTCTGCTTGCCAAAAGAAGTGGAAGCCTTAATTATGATTCATGGAGTCATTAATTCTTTTTAGGCATGAAAGTTAATGGAATAATGATTTTTAATCGCTGTGGGATGATTCCTGATGTGCCTAAACAAAAATAGTACTGAGGATGTATAATGCATAAAGAACACTTCAAGAAAAGGAGTCTCACTGAAATGGAAGGATACTTAAGGAC
Organism: Burhinus oedicnemus; assembly: GCA_008921705.1. NCBI lineage: Eukaryota > Metazoa > Chordata > Aves > Charadriiformes > Burhinidae > Burhinus > Burhinus oedicnemus. Next base: position 510,404 of record VFFE01006739.1, on the reverse strand, counting down.
TACGTGTTCGCGGAGCGGCTGTTCAGGGCACAGGCACTCAGGAGCCCACGCTTCCAGAGCCACAACCAAAGGACAGCTGAGAGTGAAGGGCCACTTTTTCCATGAAAATAACAACGATTTGCACCGATTCTTTTGCCACTCTTTCTCCTCTGCAGCTGCTGGAAATGTGGTGACTGGTGCAGGGCTTTCCCTGGTGGAGACGAAAACCGTGTCATTAAGGGCAGCCGCCACTCAGCTGCAGACTGCCTTCCCATTGCCGCGCACCAGCGGCCACTTACTGGCAAAGTTTGGCTGGCCTGATTCATTTCAGCAGTCATCTCGTGTTCTTTCTGTTCTCACTCAGTTGAAGTCATTGTAACTAATTAAAAAAAGATGTTGGTTTTATTTGGATGTAAGATGTAACATTTTCCAAAATGAGATATGATTAAAGCATATGAGACAGCTATGAAGATTTGTACAGAACAGCTCTACAGCCTGCTTGTGTTTCCTTGCACTGTAAAATATATATCTAAGCTGAATCCTCTTCTAGCTTATTTTTTATTCTTGTCTGTGTATGTGGCCTGTGGAGCTTGTGATATATATCACTTTTTACTGTTTGCTCCTGTAGTTTTAATTCTATTCTCGCCTACCTCTGTCCTCTCCCTCCAACCCCTTTTTGGTTTGCTTTATGGATCGAAACAGGTTGCTTGACACAGTAATATTTGACTGCTGTTTCTAGAGTTGATTAAGCATTTATCTATTTATTTCCTTTGAGCACCAGACCATCGGTCCTCATTTCTGACGTCTCCAGTGTAGATGCCTGCATCTGGACTAGTCAATGGAAAGTCCAAGGCACCTCTGCGACATCATATGTTTTTCTGCTTGAACCACCCACTTCAGGACGAGACAGATGGCATAGGGGAAGAGGAGGAAGGATTTGCAAGGCTTCATTACAGAAGCCCCTGCACTCAGTACTGATGCAGAATCAGGGCAAGCTGCACAGGGGCAAGCGTAACACGCTGGGATCAGCTCACACCAAGGCTTAGTCAGCGCAGGCAGATTTGGAGCCTCAGAGACAGTTTTCAGCAAAGTGTTTGAGACCGGTGCTATTGATATTACAGGAAAAAACCTCCTTGGTTACTTCAGGCACGGTTTTAAAATAGGCAACAGTCAGAGAAACAATGAAATAATGCCAGTCCTTAAGCTCAGTTCACTTCCACGTGAAGAGCAGAGTTGCCATCAGCACTCTCTGCTGCTTGCGTATCGAGTTATGAGGACTCCTTACAATCGCCATTACGGCTCCAGAGAAACCCCACTAACAGTGTCTGTGTTGTATTGCGCTAGGTCGTCTGTTACTGATGTGCAAAGGTGCTCAGCAAGCTCAGTGACTCCTTACTTTGCCGGCAAGCTGCAGTTCCTCACCTTTTCTACGAACTAAGTACTTAAAGTTCAAAGGAAATAATGCATAAAAAGTATAATTCAATCACAATGTACTGTTTGTTTATCTACAGTGGCCTGAAGATAACCATCGAGCAGCAATCAGTGAACTACTTAATTTCTAGAGCACCTCTAAATAAAACCTAAATTAGCTCAGTTCCACATCCCCTCCACTAATATAATGATATTTTTGAAATCCAGCTACCTCAACGATCTCATGTAGAACAAACTGTGCCAAAAATATAGCTGACAGCTATAAAATATTGCCCAGAGAACTGAAGGAACAGCTGTTATGTCACTATGGGCATTATTATTCAATTGAGATAACTTTTTCATTTTTTATTTTATTTTGAATATTTCCAAGGATGGAGATTCCACAGCCTCACAAGGCAACCTGTTCTGGTGCCTGACCTCCCCCATGGGAAAAAAAGTAAATCCCAACGTCTAATTAAAATTTCCAATGTTGCAACTAGGGTTTGTTGCCTCTCGTCCTACTGTGCACCTTTAAGAAAATTTTGGCTCCCTCCTGCAACCACCCATTGGGTATTTGTAGACAGCAGCAGGATTCCTGCAAAGCCCTCTCTTTTCAAGGCTGAACAAACACCATTTTCTCAGCCTCTCCTTCTACATCATATCAACAAACATAGCTGGGTGAAATAGACATATAAAAAAGTGAAAAAAAAAATTTATTTATTGTTACGCACTCATGGATTAAAAAGTGATCAGGTGGAAAACTACTCTTGTATGTAACTTGTATGCCTGACACAGAGAATATACGACCATGAACATTTTCAGAATCAAATTTGTCTCACAACTGAAATACATTTCAATTTTTAATGGCAAAGAAGAAGAAAAACTTCAGAGATAAGTGGAAATTCTTTGCTGTCTACTAATCTTGTAGACACAATACTGCTTGTAGAACCAGTCACTTTACTCCTACTCATAGGTTTTGCTCTATTTGAGGATAAACTGTGATAGTAAAAAAAAAAAAAGAAAAAAAAAGATTATCTAAATTTTTTTAATTGGCATTCTGAGACATTTGTGAGTAGTTTAAAGCCACTGTAACTACTTTATTTTTATGTCCTTGGTCTAGCCACTGATCATATCAGTGCTGGCCTGAAAGGGAGCAAATGAAAGGTTTTTCTTTTTCTTTTTTTTTTTTTCTTTCAGCCAGAGCAACCTGTCACCTGGTGCGTGACCTTTACTGGCCACATATAAGTCAGCACTGACATGATCAAGGGGTTCAATATATGGATCAATGACCAGTGAGAAGCTTCCAGTACGACCACCATATACAGGCCAGGACTAATACTGGAAAGAATTCTGGCATCCCCTCATGTGCTTCTTCAAGAAGGAAAGAAAGCGTTTGAGCTTCTCTTGGATTTGTGTCACAATTGGATAGGGGGTTAAATGATCTGGCTTTTATACCTTCAGCAAAAGTTGCATCGCCTCAGTAGATGTATGTCAACAAGAGAAGGGAAATAACTGATCATCCAAACTAAACTGCAGTGCAAAGATTTCTTTTTGGGATGAACAGTAAGAAAGAAAAATAAAATACAGAAATTATAGAAAACACTACTAAAACAGAAGTATAAACACCTGATGGACTGCGGAGCACATACACAGAGGTGAACACGGGAAAAATATGAATCCAGAAATGAAAAGATATTTTGTACAGGAAATTTAAATAGAAAATTCTAAACTAAGAATTGAAAACCCTATTAGATATTGCATACTTTATTTTGGTATCTATGAGTTAAGGTTTGCAAATGAAAGCTTGCAAGTAACAGCAGCCTTTGAGGAAGACCCCTCAATCTCCACTCATAGAGCAGTATTATTATTATTTAATCTTTATACTGTTTTGCTGTTTATATATGCCACTTATTCACTATCACGCAAACATTTGTGAGAATAAATTGTTTCATAAACAGATTCTTACAAAAGTAATGTTATACTTTACTGACAGCAGTTATAGAAGACTTCCTGCTGGATTTCTTTGAACTCTGCTTCTCACTTCCAGAAACTGGACTTGTCAATGCTCTACTTACTTCCACTGAAAGGTGTATCAGTTCTTAACTTGTGATCGGAGAGTGAAGTGACTCTTTAGTATGGAGACCCCTACTGGTTTTAAATTACAAGATTTTTTTTTTCACAATAGGTTATTAAGGACAATTCTTAAATTTTATTGTTTTTGCAAAGCAGACTAGTATCCTCTGCATTTTTTCACTGTACTCCGATGTAATAAGACCTTTCAGGTCACCGAGAGAAAGCTTGTCTGTCTGTAGGCATCTGTGAAGGAAACGATCCATGTCTTTAAGACTGTCTTGTTCTCTCCCTGCTCTTACTGCTGCTCACTAAATGTCTGAGACGCAATGAGAGCAAGGAAAATATCGATCTTATTAACACCAGGAGAGGCAAACAGAACAGAAAAGCTTTCTCAAACCTTTTATCGGAGCTATGATACAGAGAATACAGTGGGGAATCAACTCCAGTCCTTCTGGAACTGCATATATAAGCACTAACAAAGTAGTGTCTGGCTAACCTAAAAAAAGATAGCCTTTCAATATTTTATATATATAGAAAATTATATATATATATACATATGAGACACTGAAACAAACAAACCCAGCATTGTTTCCCTAATTGATGCTATGTCTTTGTCTCAGACAAGCTCTCCTTTTCACGGGGTAATTGTCCCAGACTGGGGCGCAGCTACATCTGTGCCGCTCCTGGCTCTGGAGGTAACTCGGATGACTCCAACCTGCAGGTCTCTGCTCCAGGCTTCATCGTGCAATGCAGACTTAACACCTGCTTTTACTCTTTCTCGCCTTAGCCAAAGAGCCAATTCAGACAGTTTACAGGGTAGTCACAATCCTGGAGTACATTTACAATACATGAGAAAAGATATTTTGACTTTGACGTATGGGAAAAATAATCACAATTCACTGGTCTGGGAATGTGATGGACTATCCAAGCAGATACAATAGAATGGTTAAACTATTTAAGGCATATATTTGGTGACACTACCACGTCTGAGATGGAAAACCAAGACAGCAACCAAAGTGATTCTGGATTCCCTGTCCTCTCATATTTCCCGTGCTTGACTTAACAAAAAGGGCATAGCCCCAGAATTTGGCAGCTCTGTGCACTGCAGAGACTCTCTGCTGACTGATTTCCTTGTTCAAGGCAGGAGAACGGAGAAAAGCAGCCGATGATGATATTTGATTCTCATTCATGTTCTATATGCCTCAGTATCTCTCACCTTTTGACCTGACTGATCCATGTCTGTTAAGAAAATCCTACAGTCAGTAATGAGGACAGCCAATTCCTTTTTCTGAAAGGTCAAGCTCAGAAACAAAGCCAACTTCTAGTTTTCTAAGTGCTAGAAAAAAACATTCCCTTCACTCTACTCTGACCCCAGGGCACGTCTGATCTGGAGAGAATAATTGTGAGTTAGGAACGGTGCAAGAGACTTTCAGCATTCTTGATCCAAGGGGTCTACAAATAGCCCCAAATAGGAATCCTCTTGTTTGAGCATTTAAAATTATTGAGAGAATCGCTGATTCAGTGATATCACCAGGTATGAATTTAAATCCTGCAGTTTAAAGCTGAACTTGCACCTGCATGCTTTCTCTTTTGAGGGATGTTTCTTCCTTTATAGGTAGGATAGTGTAATAAATACGTTCTGAAAAGAGAAAATATGTTTTGCCGCAACGGATATATATTTTCATGCTCTAGGGTACAGAGATCCACGAAGGAAATCTGTGTGAGGTCTATGGTACATCCTTTTAGAGCAGGCATAGAGAGAAAGAATCTTTTCAATAAGCAATGTTAATGCAGAGGCCACAGTCTGTAGAGGCTGTATCCTCGCTTCTTCCCTGCTACAGCTTGTGCCTGTCATCTCATCCAGGGCAGGTTTTAACCTTAAGTTAGGCTACAGGTATTCTGCTATATAACACTTTCAGCATTCTTGAAGATTTTGGGTCAGCTTTGCCTCTTTGCAGTCATGGTCTTACTTTCTTTTTATTTTATTATTAAGCTGGGAGTAAAAGGCAAAATATTCTGAGGAAAGGTACTTTTCAAAATCCGGAGATAAGTGTCAGAAGGAGAAATTTGATTCCCTTCAAGCATCTCAGTGCAGCTGATCTAGACAAGGACGGAATACAGCCTTATTGTTTTATTTCACAATAAAAACCACATGATTTGATGATATCCATTAGAATAATTTAAGATTCGTCTCCCCTTGAGAAATTAATATAACCTTTGAACTTTCAGAGTCTGCATACAGCCACCTTTGCACACAGCAAACTGTGAAACTGTTCACATATTGGCAAATGAGCATGCTGTTTTCGGCGAGGGAGCAATATGTCAGGTTAAATCTAAAACTAGGCATCTGAGAAAACAGTCTTTGGTCTATGTCTGGAGCTATAATCTTCTAGTGCATGACCAAGTCAAAATGACTCAATTTTATTGGCTTTCCAGCTCTATATTGATCTTTTAAATGAGGATATATGAAAGGAGAGCAAATCCTTATTTATACTGGTAATTCCTAATATAAGAGCAAAACTGATGTTGACTGAGACTAGAGACCAGTTGGAAAGTTTGTTTAAAAGCATCCTTGTGGGACGCAGACCAAACTTTCACTGGCCCTAGGGCACCATACATACACTGTACACGTTCAAGCTATTGATTATATTCCCAGATATGTGCTTTCTGAACACCATTTCTTCAGAGCCGTAAAACACCGAATCACAAAAAGTTGAATTTCAGCAGTTAACTCACTGCGTGTTTTCTGAATTCTTTTAGGAGGAGGAAGGTTGCACAGTTGCACCCACTTCTCTGAACAGATTGCAATACTGAGTACTAAAAAACAGTGGGTTTATACCAACAGTTCTGTTTTTCTGTGGTCCCTTTCCTCACTGAGGAATCAGAACTCATTTAGACTGAAATATAAAGCAAATGGATGAAACTTGAATAATTAATGACTTGAAACAGAAGGAGTCAGTGTGTTTACAAACCACCTGGCACTAATTTTAAATAAAAGGAATGCTAATACTTGGAGAAAAAAAAAGAGTTTCTAAGGTCCTCTAAGTGTTTCAAGCCAATGATTTGAACATCTGGCTAGGAGAGCTCATGTTTGAGCACGGGAGGATTAGGTTAAACAAACCTGTCTCTGGGGTACAGAGGACTTGAACAGAGTCAGCATATTGCACACCTGAGCCACAACAAGTCTTAGGAAAGAAATTCCTGGCGAAGTTTATATGCTAACACTTATATGTAAAGCCAAAAATAAAATACAAAACTTATGAAATCCACATTGAAGAGGACTACGTATCTATTATTATCACTACGGAGCTGCCTATTACTAAGCGCAACAACAGACTTCTTGCTCCTGCCACTCAGCCTCCAGAAGCCTCCTCCAGACAGAAATGGATGGTTCACAGGCAGCCAGGGGAGTTGGGGACACGGAGGGGATCCAGCTAATCATGTTCAGCCTACTGAAAACAACTGAGAGCAAATCCCATGTGACAGCAAAACTACCAGAGAAACTGTAAAGCAGTAAGGAAAAAACAACCCCCAGAAAGAAAAACTCACACTGATGAATACCTTAGTATTCATCTACCTCCACGTTTTATATTTACGTTCCTTTCCATCTATTTCTCAGCCTCCTCATTTTATTTTTTTTTTTCCTTTACAGGAAAGTGAGTAATATACAAAAGTCTACAAAATATATCCTTAAAGTAAATTTTGTCTCCCTACCCTACTCTCTTTTTTCCCAAATGTCTGAAAATCCATGTCTACAACTAAGTGGTGTGCTCACAAAATGTTTACGCCTTTTGGATATACTGATTATAGGTTTTGAAGGGATTGTTCTGTTCTGTATGCAGGGGCAAATATTGCTTCTCTTCACTATTGTGAACTTTCCCTTATTGTCTTCTGTGCTCCACACAAAATTGAGCTAACAGATATTGAATAACAAAAACAACAAAAAATGAAAGCAGAAGAGAAATTGCCCTGAAATACTTTCATTAAAAATATGGAACCTAAAGCCAAATCAACAGCAACAATAAAACTTCTTTCCCTTTCCAAATCCATTTACAATTACTCACTGTAGTGGTACCATGAGAATCCAAAGAGAAAAAGACGTGGCCCGTCCAAGCTTTACATTGAATTACTCTGTAGGGCAAAAAAAATCATAACTGCTGCCTCATACATTGAAGAGAATTCAAATCAATCCTGTGGAATAAGGCCTTAAGGTTACAGATGTAAATTGTTTGCAATAAACCTAATACAGCTCTCCCAGACTTTCTATTGTAGATATTGCTGATTGATTTGCTGTATTAAAGTGCAGCAGAGATTGTTGTGATATGAATTAATGTTAACTGGTGAATAACATGTATATAAATGTGTCATAACCCATTTAAATAGATGTTAAACCTTCTCCCTTAGTTAGATCTGGAGATCTCCAAACATATTTTTTTAAATGAGAAAGTGATAAGCGAGGTACAAAATTAATATCCTAATATATTTAATGTAATTTTAATGGCTTCAATTTACTTTTTTTCTTAAACAAATGTCAAGTTCAGTTGAAAATCATAAGTCTTGGCTATCGTTGTAAGTACGTCTTTTGTGCTCAAAGTTACTAACAAAATGTTAATCAGGCTTATTTCCTGCCCGGTGCTATTAGCGATCGCTTCAAAGCAGAGCTCCTAAGATTTAAAGACAGTTTTTGAACAGTCAAGACCTCCCTGTGGCATTAGAAATTAAACTCACTTTTTCTTCTCCCTTTTCTCAGATTGCTTATTCCATCAGGAGTAATTTACTCTAATTAGAGGCTGTGTGTTCTGAAACTGTAACTGTTTCTCCAGGACAAGTTAAATGATATTGTGTTGCTAGTTGCTATGCCCCTATCAACTTCATAAGCAAACTTTAAATCTGAATAAATTAAACCTAGAAACACCGCATTTGTCAGACTGGATCAGGCAACTGGTCTATCACAGTGCCCTGCCTGCCACTGGCAATGATCAAACACTTCATGCTCTTGAGCAAGACAAAATATGCCTAGTGCACCCAAGGCAATATTCTTCGTAGGGGAGAGAAAATTCCTTCCTGACCTCTGTAGGTGATGGATTATCTCCCTGAAGCTTAAGATTTTATTATGACTTTGCTTTCGCTTCTTTAACTAGAGAAGTAATGGATATCAAGCCAGGATTACTTATATGTAAAACCAGACACACGCTCTTTATACAACTTGATTCTTCGTTCCTGCTGTGGAAACAAGTGTCGCGAAGTGGCTCATGCATAAATGCTTGATTTCACAGAAATCAAAACCGCTCATATCAATGAGTGCAGGATCTGAGGACAGACTGGGGCAAACTGTCATCGTCTCTTCTGTAGCATTCAGTGTGTCTTCATCTTCCCAGACAAGTTTACCAAAGGGTTTCTTGTTGTTTCAGTAGTGTAACACCCCCACCTCCCACCCAGTAATATAAGAAAGAGTCTTCCCCCCCTCCCCTCTTTTTCCATAGCTCTGACTGCTTTTATTATGTGAGGGTTTTTTTGGTTAGTTGGTTTTGGTTTCTCGTTTTGGTGGGGTTTTTTGTTTGTTTGGTTGGTTGGTTGGGGTTTTTTTAAGTTATATAATAGCTCCTCTTTAGACTAGGACATTCTTCCGAGGTGGTGCTATTTATTTTATATACATCTTTGTGAGATGGCTGTTTCAGTCACAGCAACATTTGCCTTAAAGTCATAGGATCAAAGATATAAGACATAATGAAGCAAGAGAGTAACATTATTTGGTTCACAATGCCGTCATTATGACTTTATAGCTTTCTGGCTTTTTTTATTTTCTTATTTGAGAGGATCCTCTGTGGGTTATTTTTTAGCTCAACTGCCACAAACAGCACAAATAATGTCAAACAGAAAATTCCCACGAGAAATCTTTTTCTTTAGAAGAGCCATTCTCTCCATAATCCTTTCATGACTTCTCATCTTTCAGATTAAAAAAAAAATAAAAATCAGTTATTTCAGTTATTTTCACCCGTGAGCATTATACTCAGATTGGTTGAATTTCATAGGTATCATGCTGCTCAGGGATAGAGGTGTCTACATCTGTATAGCGTTGTTTTTTAATTGCTCAGTTATGTTAATTAAGTAAAACAACTTACAGCACTGTTATTAATAAACATCGGACTCATTGTCTACTTTCTCATCCAGATCATTAGCCTATACATTACTCAGTACTGACCTCCACCACATCATTGATTTTTCTCCAAGATGAAGACTCCAAATTGCCTTGTTCCCCTCTCTTTCAGTTAAATAGTATTGTCTTAAAAAAACATTTATTCTCTTTTTCTTTTTCCTTTTCCCCTTTGCCAACAGTGCTTTACAACAGACTTTATGGTTTTATTAAAGAAAAAAAAAAGATCAAAAGTAATATTTTTGAGCTCACCTTTATTTTTTCTTTAATGTAGAATTAGGAAAACCATGACCCCTTTAGCTAATTCAAAAGCTATTTTTTGCTACATTACCTTAGCATAATATTACACTATATCTCTAAAATTTCTTCAGTTTTTCCTTATTTCTTGAGCTGCTTAAATGTTCAGTTTGATTTCAGGGTTTCTGTTTCTGGTCTTTTTTCAGGGTTTGTGTTTCTGGTCTTTTTTCTGGTGAAGCTGCTTAACCCAGAACTGTGGAAAAGAACTCTGCTTTTAAAATATGAGTTGTCACTTCCCTATTTTTTCTCAAATAGTGCATATAAAAGTAGGAGAGTTAAACATTTGGTTAAGAAAATGAGAAACAGCTTTTAAAGATGAAAGCATCTCAATAATAGTTGTAATCATTCCATAAAAGAGAGTTGTAATTACAGCTGGTCCAGAAAAGACAGTGGCGGTGGAAAGGCCATCAATGGTGTATTTATAAAGAAGAAAATAGTATTTCAGAATGAAAAAGCAGTACACTGAAACAGTTGCAATGCTCCATAAAAATCACTGGAATTGAGCAACACATTAAGAATGCTACGTATCTCTTTTTCTTATGACAAGAAAATACATCTAATTTACTTCGCGAAATAATGGCATCTTTTATGATACAACCGTGGTACACACTGTTCTGTCACCTTCAAAAGTGCACAAATTCACTGTCAAAAGTCTGTGCAGTGTCCAGGGCCTTGAAAAACCAGTAACATGTTTGATGCAGCTGTTGTCATTCTGAAAGGGGCGAGCAAATAATTTGTAGCATTACTGGATGAGGCTAGAACCGTCTGAACCTATTATGGAGGAGTTACATTATGCATTAAAAAGCTCGAAACAGATGTTAGGGGGTTTCTCAGCATACACCGAATGCAAAGCATCAAACACCTCTAGGCTTTATCTTATGTGAATAACTCTGCTCATATACATTGGAATATGTCACCTGAATGTACACCTGAATATATACTTACTATGCTCATGAACAATTTGTAGGAAAAAAATTTATGAAAAGAATCCCTGCATTGGTATGACATTCAGCATGTAAGCTTTTCCTAAACCGCACTTTTGGGGATCTAGATTTCAAGAAAGTAAAAACCATTTTCAGCTACTGGGAGTACGTATTGCTTTCCAGACATCAGCTCAGAGGATACTTTGCAAAAAAAAAAAAAAGAATTATTCATAAGAATACAAAGTACCTCTAAGGAACCTGTGTAGTGGTCTGCAAAAATTAACAATCAACGTACATATACAATGAATACACACAAGTTGTAATTAAAGTGTAAAAAAAAATAATCTGGCAATATTTTTTAGAAACAAAGGAAATACAGCATTATTGGTATTGTCCTATCCCTATTTAATATATCTCAATTCATTGTCAAAAGTACAGTTTTTCCCTTTTTTTCCCAAATAAATCCTATTTTTACTATTTCCCATTAACGGTAGAACATTTTACATGAAAAGACAGTTAACTGTGAGCAGTGCGCTTCATCTCAATTTAAGCCTTCTACGAGACACACGGTCCCAGAGGGCAACTCTTTCCACCTCAGTTTGTTAGACACCTGTACTTGGATTAACCAAATTGCTTTTGGAGGTGCCATCTCGCTCTGTTCACCGGGGCAGCAAGCATAGATAACTAGTGTACCCTACTAAATGCCTGCCTTCTAGATTATTATAGTTAAGTGAGATGAAGCCTGCCCTTTGTGATAGAGGTTGGGTATTTTAAAAAAAAATAAACATAGTGTCAGTGAGAGATATGTTTCTGAGCACGTCAAATTTTCCAAGTATGGAGCTTACACAGTACATTTTCCCTAATGATGAATATTTTCTTATGTTTGAATGTGAAAAAACACATGTAGGAAGACTCTATCTGTATAGTACATTTTAGCAGCTCTTTTTGAAAGTCAGAAGGACCTTTAGGCAAGATGCAGGGAGCCACCTCTTGAAAGCACTGTCTGTCCTTGGTGACCCAAGGATCGCATTACTGTCTTTCCCTTGCCTAGAAAGAAGAGCGATTCCACACAATCTGCAATGTCACACGCTCTTTAATAAGGAATGAACTTAATAGCAGTGTGAATCACAAAACACAGCTATAAAGATAAAATTCACAAACCCAATTCGGTAAAGTTTTAGAACACCCCAAATTTTTGAAAGATAATATCCAGTGAGGGAAATGTTCAGTGTGGTTGAGTGTGACTTAGCTTGGTACCTCTGGTTATTAGTTTGATAGAAAGCTGATGTATGTTAGCATCTAAGCTGTTTGGTAGTTTATACTGTAACACTGAACCAGGGAAGACATTAATTCACATGGTGACTTTTGGAGCCAGACTATAATAACTCATAAATATTATATATTGCATTGTTTGCTTCTTATAAAGGGGATTACCACATGAAAACCCAAATATTGGCTGCATGTAAGGAAGAAGAATCAGAGTATGCAAAAGAAACCGGTTTATAAATTTGGGAGACTAAAGAAGGAAGAACATATAAAGGTGACATTTCATGATTTGCTGAAGACAATTCATGCTTGGGCAGAAAGCAACACCTGCCTTGGTGGCTGATCCCCGTCATTTCCTTTGTGCCGGCGTCATAGCTGACATGACTGCACGACCACAGAGCTACTCTGAAAAGCAATCCTGCAGAAAAGCTCAGGAAAGCTGGGTTTTCAACTGGGTCTGCTCCGCGCTCTGGCACGCAGTGCAGCCTCGCAAGTGCTGACACATGTGCAGCAGCATCCGAGGCGGGGGGACTGCTGGCTTTGGGCAGCCAGCCTCCAGGGAGTGGGAGAAGGGCTGCCCGAGGTGGGTGGTGAGGACCGGTTCTCAGGAAGGAAGCATGCCAGTGTTTGCTGGGAGAGGGTGTACTCATGCAGATGAAGGAAGGCAATGCATACGTACAGGAGTCCTCTCTGTAGCTTTGTTATTGATTTAGGCACTACTTGCCTCTCACAACTTTTATACCTGCCTGGATGTTTAATGCTTGCAGTTGCACACGGCATAATCATCCCTCTTTCTTTCCTTTCTTTCACAATTCATACCCTCCAGTAGATAAATCGTCATTTAATGAGTAAGATTCTGTAAAAGTTGAATAAATCAATCTGCAAGTTACCTTCCTGTTTCAGTGGAGCATCTCTCTAAATGTTATGCAATCACTTAACTATTAATTCAGGAGCAGACTCAGCCTTAAGCCTTCAGTCTCAAATAATATACTTCAGAATAACTACAGGCAAGTTGTGTATGTGAGTGTGTGTGTGTATCTGTATGTGTATAGCTATCTCTGTATATTTATACTCATAACATAGCTCATGTTCTACTGTTAGTTGCTTATTCTCAAATCTAAGAAATAAACAAAAGAACATGAGTTATTTTAAAACAGAATACATCAGTCTCATCATTCATTTGGTCCAAATTCCACCAGCGACTTCCAGAACCACTCATTTAAGGAATTTATTTTTGGTATGTTTATTTAAGCATATTTCTTTTCCTTACCATTTCAGGCATCACTGAGCTCTTTGGTTGTCCTTTCCTGAGCTGTATAGAGAGCATCATTATCCTCTCCTATGACAATTCCCTGCTTAGCTGCCTGTATCACCTTCAAAACTTTATTTTAGAACTTAGCTAATTAGCCTTTGATCCACTAATTGGCTATTATCTGCAGACCTCTCTGTTCTTTCTTGCACATAAGACTTTGTTCCTTCCATTATGGGAACACAGAAATTGTCATGCTGGGACAAAACAATGGGTCACCTAGTTTCATATCCTCTCTCTTACTGGGGTCAAAGACAAGCCATCTCAAGCAGGCATTCAGCATCCTGAGCCTGCTCCTGTCATTCTCTCTTGTGTAAGGCTTCCACTGAAATAAAAGGCACATAACATTTTCCCTTTGGCTGCAGGTGTGCACTGAACAGATGTCTTCATTGAGCTGTCCACAGTGACATTTAAATCTTTTCTTTTTTTTTTTTTTTTTGCCCCCTGAGAGATTACAGCTAATTCAGAACTTAATCCCATGTACAAATAGTGTAGATGTCGTTTCCAAACATTTTTATGTACTGATTTGGGTACTGTGCCCCTTAATTCTTCTAATTACAGGTTGGTTATCCAGGGATACAATCTTCTCAGGAAAGAAGCATATCTAAGTCCTAAACTTTTTCCCAGCCGAGATGTCTTTTTTGGTTTCAATGCAAAATATATTTGCACTTTTTAGGCTTAAAAGAAAGCAAGTATAATTATTTTATCATAACAGCCTGGTTCATTTTGCTTTATTTAGAAAAAAATATCTTTCCTATCTTTTCAAAGATAGACCTTAAGAAGTGAAAAATCATCCTCTTTGAAACATTTCAAAAGCTTGATTCCCAGTATTGCCAACCTTATAAATTTAAACTTTGTGAACTAGGCTCCAGAGACTTACAACTCATGAAAAAAAAGCAAGACTCTTAACAAGACTTCAACAGACTGCTGAAATAGTGAATGGGTGGCCTTACTTGCACCTTGCATCCACCTTCAGATGCCTTAAAAGTTCTAGTTTTCACTTGTTTTTTGAAAAAAATAAAAATAAAAATTGAAGAGACTAAGAAAAGCACCAGAAGATAAAACTAAAGAATAAGAAATAAGCAGAGCTCTTTATTTCAGTAATAAAATGAACACAAAGGGAAAGAAGAAAGAATAAAGAGGAGTGCACCTGGAGCACTCTGTCCTGTTCTAGTCCCCACAATTCAAGAAAGATGCAGACAGACTGGAGAGGGTCTAAAGGAGGGCCACAAAGATGATCAAAGGGCTGGAGAACCTGCCTTATGAGGAAAGACTGAAGGAGTTAGGTCTGTTCTCCATGGAGAAGGGTCAATTGGGACGTCGTCACAGTATTCCAGTACTTAAAGGGCAGCTACAAAGAGGACAGAGAGTCTCTCTTCACAAGGAGCACATGGAAAAGACAAGGGGCAACAGGTACAAGTTGCACTGGGAGAGGTTTCATCTCAAGATGAGAAAGAAATTTTTTACAGTGAGAACAATCATTCACTGGAACAACCTCCCCAGGGACATGGTGGAGTCCCCATCATGGAAGATTTTCAAGATGTGATTGGACAGGGTGCTAGATAATCTCATCTAGGCTCCCTTTCCCATAAAACCTGGACCAGATGATCTGTTGGGGTCCCTTCCAGCCTGGGCTGTTCTGTGATTGATTCTGTGATTCTAGGAAAGAGGAAAGAGGAAAGGGAGAGGAAAAGGGAAAAAAGAAAGAGGAAAAAAGAAATAAGAAAAAAAGAGGAAATATAGAGCAACACTGTTTTCCAACCCCACAATGCAGAGTGCTCCAACAGACACTGCCCAGAAAAACAAAGTTCTCTGCAGTGCTTCCTCCATGCGAAGGGTGAAATGACTGTTAGCAGTGCTTGCGCTTAACTTGAACTCTAAATAAAACAAAACCTGAAAACCTTCTCATTGCCAGGGCTGAATAATTCCAGAGACCTTGCCGTAGTTTCTGTAGGTTATTATACTAATTTAAATTCACAATGCTTTCATCTCTCCTTTGAATGTAAAGTACCTCACACTCATCTGCGCTGCATTTCCTTTTCTATGTTTTTGATAGCTAGTTTCATTTATTTCCCTCTCAAGTGCCTCAGAATTTATTCTTTCCTTGACTACCATTTTGTTCTCAAAAGAAAGCCGAGCTACCCCAATTATAATAAAGATTATAAACAAAGAAGCTACGAGGATAAATGTAGTGACCAAAGCCACTAAATGGGTATCTTTTGGCTTAAACTGAATTTGTTTCCATTTATGACAAGGGAAAAGTTGAACTTAATGCAAAATAAATGACTTTTAAAATAAGGAAAATTAGATTGCTGTTTCAGCTGAATCACTGTCACTCTGTACGTGTGTGTGTGTGCACTCTTGATCCCTAGCAAATACAAAGGTTCATTTGACTAAAGGTTAATTCAGCTCAGCTGAACTACCAAGTGGGCAAGAAGTATCTTAAATCGATGAAACTTTGCCCAAAATATAAAACTTGTTGTTTGTGCTGTTCTTCCCTTCTCGCAAAGATGTTTAAGAGTAGCTCCCATACTCTCATTATGCCACGTGCTGCTGGGTAAAATCATTCGCACCTGTGGGAGGACACGAGACAGTGAGGTCTTCTGACAATGGCATTATGGGTTGGTCATGCTGGGAACCAAATAACCCCTGCCCAGCCCTCAGACCCTGTTGCAGTGTCGCACTATGAAGACATGAGCATCACTGTCCTCCCTGGCTTGGAAATGCTTCTGGAGCTCTCTTTTCCCTGTCTAACTGCCCCATGCAGGCTGTGCCCATGGTTTTTAACTATGCCTGAACCAGAAGACAGCTTCCACTTTTTCAGTATGTGGCTTCCAAAGAGGGAAGGTTGGCACTTTTAGCCTAAGTCCTCCTCAAAATTAATAAGACCAGTAGGACTGGAAAGACCGTAACCTTAAACTAGCCTGAAACAAAACATGGTGCCATAGGGGCAATAACAGAAACTGAAGCCCCAGAAAACATCCAGAGTGAAAGTATGTTGGAAATGGGGTAGAAAACCAGGCATGGGAACAATTGGGTTTGGTTATCAGAGCAGAATCCTGAAAAACAAGTGAAGAAATACCCTCAGGAGCCACATTTTTTCTTCAGAAAAGAGATTACAAATGTGAAGAAAAGGGAATAAGAAAAATGGAGAGAAGCACCTCTGAGCTATTTGAACAGCCAAGAAAGAGAACTGGCACAGAGAAAGTCCATTGAAAAAAGCATCAAAGCCAAATGAAGACTGGAAATGACCGTTGCAGAAGTGAAGACTTGAAATAGCTTTCAATAAAACTTTATCTTTATTTTCCTTTTCCTTTTTTTTTTTTACTTTCACTCTTCCATCTTTTTATAAATTTCTTCTCACTCTTCCTTTTTACTTTTATTTTTGCTCCAAATTCCTTTCTCACACCTTTGCATTTCATAACGGCATGTGTTCATTTCAGATATGTATCCCTTCGTAACACTACTCACTGGTTCCCACACTCTGTTCCCAGTGAACAGTGAGATATTTCTCTACCAAACCTAACAAGAAAACTAAAATGTAAAATGACATAACTTTATGCTGCTTGCAGCCTCTTATGCCACTGAATATGGACAGACTAAACCTACAAATTACTTACTTAGAACACACATTTAAAAAATTGTTCATCTACTGTCCTATTTGAATTGGGGTTTTCCATGTAAAATAATTTCTCAGAGTACATATTGCAGTCATAAATATCCAGCAAATAAATGAATTTTAGAAATAGCCCCAGATACAATTTCCCGTAAGCATTATTTGGATTGGCAAATCTCTCCCTATGAATTGTTTTTGAATACTCCACTGCTGCAGACTAACAATATCTTCCATCAATTTTAACTAGAAAAATAAAAGATGCCTACTTTTCCCATCAACAAACACATAACTCTGTCATCGAGATCTTCTCACTTTGTGAAATTCTGTGAATAAATAGATACATGTTTTCTGTTACTTTATTCTTTTAAATATTGCAATTGAACAAATTCCTTTAAAGGTTTTCCAAACCATTTTTTCAAATCCTGAAAGAAAGCAAGCTATAATTTTATACCTCTTTTCTCAAGTGATCTCCATAGTAACATATACTACAATAATTCTCGTTGTGAATAGTTTTATTTACAGTTTACCAAACTGCAGTCCTTAGAGGAATTTTTTTGTTAAAATATGCAGGTTAACTCAAATGGAACATTTTCACTCAATTGAACTTCAGCACTCTTTAACCCTCTCATATGGAAACAAGATTAACCTTTTATTTTTCAGTTTTGCACTGTGTGTTTTTCTGTAAGCACTGTTTTTAACTTCTCCTTACATGTGCAAAGTTTGGAGCAGATTTGTTTCAAAACCTACCATAACTTTTTGAGGGAATGCAAAAGGTTTTAAGATGGCTGCCAGCTGTTTCATACCAAATACCTAACCATATTTGGATGTTCCACTTTTTGAAGGCATAAAATAACACTGGAATACTATATGTAGATGTGTATGTTCTTAGCAATTAAAGTTCCTTGAAGTTTCTGATACTAGAATATAGGAAAACAGTTTTGCTTAGGAAAATTTGAGTTCATTCAATTCCAGTAAGCTTTTTTGTAAACCTCAGAAGACTACATTCCTTCCTATAATTTTGTTGTAGTCTTGCAGGTAAGCATTCCCACAACTGAAAGAATAATAATGTCTCAATTTACTTCTATGGCCTGAAAAAATTGCAACTTTTACCCTACTTAAAGGAAGGAGGAAGTAGGTGTGTGTGAGTCCTGCAGCTGCCGCACACCAAGGTGGAAGGGTAAATTGCTGGAAACATGATAAAACACGAAGACCCATCTCGTGAGTCAGCCGTGAAACTAAATAATCTCAATTTAACAGGGATAACTCAGAGTTATGACATCCTTTGAAAGGGATGTTGGAGAAAGTCATTATGAAGCCAGACATGTTCATGAAACTCTCCCTATATTTCCAAAACTTCATTCCTAATTTGAGAAATATAAAAACCCCACCAAAACCAAAAATGTCTGCAACAGACTCCGAAATGTGCTCTAATTGTATTCCATTCACGTGAACACCGAGCTGTTTTTAAGGCCATATTTCAACTGAGTGAAAGCTTGAGAATCAATCAAAGGAATGAATACATAGCAGTGCTATGATGTTTAAGATGCATCCACTCCTCCTCCGTATGGGAAAACACTTCCCGTAGAGTTTTGAGGGGCTGTCTCCTCCTATCTACTGTTTGGGGACTTCTGGTTTGCCTTGCATAATGTCCCAGTGCCAGCATTGCTCAAAGTTGGTATTCAGTGAATATGAAATAAGTTTGTCCGCAGAAACCCAGGAGATTATTGCATTTTTCATATGTTAGTTACTGAAAACAGAGATCTTTCCCTTGCTCACCCCCACCTGTCCCTAATGTTCTGAAGTTATTTACAAATAAGGTGAAAAGCACTTCACCGAAGCATTTAATATTGGAGCTTATTTGTATGAAGAACACACGGTACTGAATAAGGTGCAGAAAACATTAGTAAGTACAAAAATATGCTATAGGAATTTATGGTGTCATCTTCAGAATCTGACAAATTGCCCAGTGTATGAAATGTTTAGACACTGGTGGCCTACTTGGGATGCACATGAGTGGCAGTAAAATAACAGGGTCTCCAAGACAAAGTTTGAATTTTGATTTGATTGCAGAGAAATTCTGGCAGGACCCTTTTCAAGCTGTGGTTGATTTCTTTAGCTAGAATTTGGCATGTAAACAAAGAGAAGATTTTGCCATTTATTTCATTCCATACTTTTGGATTTCTGTGCCATCTCCCTGATGGTAAATTTTCTTTTTTCTTCACTCACGACTGCTCATTTCTGCAGCAGCACCTGGGATGGATGGCAAACTAACAACACAAATGCAAGTGCTAGAAGGAAAACAAACCCACAAAGCCTGTTGCAGTGTAAGGGTGCACAGTGTTCCTTGTATCTTGGCATCTTTATAGAGAACTCACCCCCTCAACTGTCATTTTTACTCCAAGATGATTCATCTCCTTTCTTCTTTGGCGTAAAGAACAAAAACTAAGCCAATCAGTTGCTGTGGTTGTATGAGGTGAATATTCTTCCTATTATAGTTGTAAAGTACAGTGAATTTGAAGCTGATCAGTGTGAAGAGTGTTGAGTTTCCATGCACGCCTCTCATATCAATGCTCAAACATACCTAGGATGCTTACTTCTTCACAGAGTCCCTTAATGATCTCAGAGCCAGCTTTTGATGAACATGTATGGGAGGCAGGGCGCCCACAAAACTTTCTTTCCTATATCCTGCTCAAGAGTTCTTCAGATATTCTCCACTTTGACTCAAAGTAATAAATTACTTAGCACTGTATTAAACCTGTCAACTTAAAGACCTTCTTTAATTCTTCTAATGGGAATAAAAGTATGCACAAAACATTCTCTGGACTGAGCCTGGAGTTGGACACCATCGAAAAACCAAAAACCTCTGTCCCTAGTGGTGCTAAAAGATGTCTTTCTCTGTTTTTAAATAAAAATGAAATTTAAGAGGAACCTGGTCTCAGTTTTATGAGTGTAAACTGAGAGATATCCTGCCTAAGGATCCATATTTTTTATCTTTGTGTTTATGGCAGCTGAATGGAACCAAGAATCTGGTTCTCAGGCTATCTACCACACCCCTCTTTTGTTAAATATTTTTCCTCACATTTCATTGATTTAGTTGCTTACTTCACATGAGAAGAGAGTTGGTTTTTCATAGGGCAGAGGAGGGCTTAGCTTTTAGTTTAGTGATAAAAGCACCAAATCATCCTTTTTCATCTTGTGAATGAAAACAGCAAATTTCATTTGGGATGTGGTAGTTTCGATCTTTTTTCCTTTCTTAGAAAATATTTTAGGCAAACCAAAATGTTTGCATAGGCATCTAGAAATGTTCTTCACTCCCCAGAAATGTACACAAAAGTTAGTAACTTTTTTTAATTAAAAAAGTTCAGTATGGAGAATGTATCTCAGTCCAATCTATATGCCAAATGCAGCAATCCACTCTAGTTTCAATCCAGAAAACAATGAATCTTTGCATTATCTTACTGAAATCAGTAAGACAATGTTGGCTTTTACTATTAGACTCCCATTAACATTTTACTGGATCAGAGCCAGTAGGACTTTCTTTAATATGCATGTTTACGCCACCCTATCATGAAAACCTGCCAGTGTCATTGCGAGCACCACAACGTCCACTGATCAGTGAGTGCCTTTGGTTCATTTAAACTGAAGCACGTTCACAAAATGCTCACTCAACATAACAGAGTTGCAAACCCCCAAAATGTTACCGAACAAAAAATCAGGTAGGAAAATAACAAATGACACCACTTTTGCACAGTCATCCACAAAACAAGCTCTGCCGATCTGAGGTATGTAAGGAAGTCTTCTTTTCAGTTGGACATTGAGGTGTCCAAATGATGGTCAGAAATGTTCTGCTAGATTCCATGGACAGAAGTATTTTGGAGCATAAGATAAAGCCCTGAGTGTCACAGGCACGTATGTGTTTCTCAAGAACAGATAAAACATAGGTTTTATCTTACAGTTTTATCATGTTTTCCTGTGCCTTTGGGATTCTGAAATGTTAGTTTTATAAGGGACCCAGTGGGATGTCCTGTTCTTTCCATTTCACTGGGGGACCACAGTGCTGGGAAGAGAGAATGTAATTACTGGGATTTTGTACCTTTATTCCTGCTGAGTGACTTAGAGTCTTTGCCTTAATGTGATTTTGAATTAATATCTTTTGGGGAGGGCAGACAGAAAAGACAGTCTCTTTCTGGATTAATAGAAAAGATGTTAAAGACGAAATGAAAAAAAGCTGAATCGGGATGTAGATTGGGAATACGTTAACAATCATACTGTCCTTCTCAGATTCTTCTTTTAGAAAGGTTACAAACAGGACAACATGACGAATATTGGATCTGCTGAAGGAGAGTGATAAACAATGTTGTGGCTTATGCCTTCACAATGTTAGCTCTCTTGTGATACTTCTGAGCAAGGCTTGTTTGGGGGCACACATGAAATGAGCTGATGTTCTCAGTTCAATGAATCAGCTTCTTTTGTTTCACACAAAAAACATACAGGGTGCAGACTGCTGCAGATTCAGTTGAATGACCAGCAGGTTATGGGTCATGAGGCTGAAAATCTCCATTCGCTTTAGACATCGTGCTTTCCAAGTGTAAAAAAACAAAACAAAACCATGAGTAGATATATGTGTTAGCAAATGTGTTGTGACACTGATTCCAGAGAAACTGTTTTGTGGATAAGCAAATGACTTCAGCTTCTACCGCTGTCAGTCTAACACCCTTTCAGAAGCAGTGCATTTCACTCAAGGAATGTTAGCGGAAAGCTGACTCAATCTGTAACCCTAAATGAGGCCATTCAGTTCTAGTGAGTGAGAAAAAAATGTTCTTGAATAACTACACAACTGATTTTGGAAAACAAATGCAATGCAGATTTCAGCCCTACCTAACGTGAGTGCTGCCCTCCAGACCTGATGCAGGGAGGTACTAACCAGAATTTCTAACGTGCCAGCCCAGTGCACAATCCATCAGCACAGCAAAACAGGAGTTCTTCACAGCGGCTGACAGAGGGTGAAAGAAGTGTGTTTTTCAATCCGCATCTTTCCAGACTTCCTAACTTATAGCAATGTCGGACACGTTTTAGTTGTTTTCAGGAACACACGAGTCCCACCTGGTTTGCATGGGTTCTTTCACAGACCGCTAAGCACGCATTTTCTGGCACTTATTCTGGGCGGCATTGTCGAACAGGGGCCCTGTTATTTCATGCACAGCATGCAGCTGTGTCACAAGGTACATGGTAGCACACGCACTGCACTTTGCTTCCGAGAGAATGTAAGGCTACTCGTAGTTATAAAGCTTCTTCCCAAGAGATTACATTTCAGCCAGAGTATCACATCCTAAGGATCGCGTTATTTAAAACTATAACGCTGCACGGTTGACAAACATACAGGTATTAACCTTAATAAGAATTGATCACATGGTTAATTATCAGTTGCAAATGTGCTATGTCATGGATTACAATAACAGCAATGCCAGCCATTTGATGTTGTGATTCTCTTCCCAACTGTTAATGCTGTAAGTTAATGATTTGATAAAGTTCAGATTGCTGATATAATCAGATCACAGCTGCTCTGGTAATGAGTGCTATAGAGATGTCTATAAGTAGGTTATCTAATTAAGTATTAACATATCCATTGCAATATCCATCATTATGCTCTAATGCTGTCCTTCCCAAATACCCATTTTGGGAATCCTTATTAGTATAATTTGCTCTGGGGCTCACCTGCAAAGTGAAATACATTGACACTTACCTAGCAGGAGTCCCAGTGGAGCATTTGCAGGTTCTGCTGCTACCACTGCATGGGGAAAAGCTGGCAGGAGGCTAATTCCACAGCAGGGCCTCCACTGCAGGTGCTCCCACTGCTGCCTTGCCAGGCAGGAATGTTCAGCAATCACGAGTCTGTTCCTCCAAAACCAGGCTCATTTTTATTCAACAGCTTTTTAAATTTCACATTTGGGTAATGGCTGATGGCTTTGGAACCTTTCTCTTCAGTTTTTGGAATCTCTGGGGCTTAAGAGGGCCACAATTTGTGGGTTTGGGTTGTTTCCCCTTCCTCCTCCCCATTAACTATGCAAGTTAAAAAGACATTATTTTTAGGCGAAAGACAATATTTTGACATACAGGTCAATGACCACTGGATTTTTAGAGAACACACCAAGGTCAGGAAAGGGCCTACACAGGAGTAAAATATAATTCAGAGCACTACAGGAACCTGAACACGAACAAATAATGGTGGGACAAGCTGAGGCAGAAAGAAAGTGGATACAGGAATGGCGTGGCACTCTGTCCTGAGGTTTTCTGAAGACAAAGGAACATGACAGCCTCAGTGAGACCATCTCATGTGGAAAGAGTTTTCAAGTGGAAAGAATTTTAGGTTTTATAGTGACTTCATAAAGAAGTATCTTGGAGGTTTGAATCTTGACTGAATAAAAAATATCATACCAGTGTCTAGGACAAGAGCTACCATGGACATCTCAACATGTCATGAAGCTTTAGACGTTAGACTGAAGTCCTTTAAGGAGTGTTACACCCTAACTGAAATACAAAGATTGGTTATTAAAGCCATAAGTGAGCCCATCCATAACCAATGGCACAGGATCTAGACAAAAACACAAGTTTCTATAAAAGGGGTAACTGGACAGTGTTATTACTGGAGACATTTAGGCAGTATGTGAGGTATGAATCCTGGGTTTTGCCATACGCAAGTGGTACAAAACAGAGAAGACATTAAATTTCCCTTTTTCTACAGTCAACTTCACTGGATTAGAGAAAGCACTACTGTTTTTTTCTCTTCATTCTTTTTCCTTTTCTATATTTTTCCGCCTTTATCAGCTTTACCAGGTTGGTTGCCATCAAGGATTTACAGAACAGTACACAAAGTCACACAAGTGGAATCTGTAAACAAAGTACACCAGGCAGCATTATGCCACAGAACAAGACAACTGTCATTAGTATATATGGCTTATATGTAAGTAGAGACTAAGAGATCTAGGGAGGTGTTTAGTATCTTGGAAATGCAGAGTAAGGAAGGTCAGAAAACAGGGAGATGATCTTTGAGCCTAAAGATGGAACAGTGCCATGGCTACCCTCCAAATGAAGAAGAAGATAAATAGGTGAGAATACAACAGATATTAAATTTATTTTAGGGAAAGCTGGTCTGCAAGGCATTTTTTAAAATAGAGATTTGCTCTTTGCAATGTTTCTGAAAATTTGGTGGTAGAGCATAATAAGATTTGATATGAAGAGACATTCCTTGGCTAATTCATATTCTCTGCCTTCTGATCTACCACCCAAATGGCCTGGTTTATCTGCATTTTTGTTGCATGTTAAATAATGAATAGGGTAAGTGTTTAGCAATACAAAATAGCATTAAAACCCTGGAGATTGGTGAATAATACATTAAGAAATGTAATTTCATTAGTAGTATGTTTCTCTTTTATTATATAAAATGCTCAATAGCTGAATGAAGAATAGAAAAGTGCATGACTCTTACTTTTTTACTAATAAACTCATCGGAATGAAGGGAAAAACTATAGTAAAATAAATTACTGTTTCTGCAATTACAAGGACTGTTCTTCTTGCATCAGAAGAATCTCTTAACAATGAATGTGTTTAGCCATAGCTATCCCCAGAAAGCAACTCAAAGCCATCAAGTTAAGCAAAATGGGACCTCTGTAGATCATCTGTAAGAAATCATTGAGACAACTACACTGGGAGAATTTAAAAAGGATTCTGGTTTTATGCGAACAGCAGTAACATCCAAAGCCATTATACCTATGCCAAAGAGTTACAAAAATGAATTCAGAAACATGAATGCAATCATGGATTGCATAGAGGAAGAAATTCTTTTGTCAGAGGAAGTTCCACAATTGGAAAGGTGCATTAGGCAACATTTGCTTTGGAAGCATTAGATGTAGACCAGAGTGAAGCAGAACAGCCGTTTAGAAGCTTTGCTTGTCCATACAGGCAAGAAGTCAGTTCTTAGTCACACTCCAAATATATCCTCTTGGAACACTTTCATGTCTCAAAAAGCACAATGCAGGTCATTAAGCACTCCCAGAAAAGTATTTTTTCATCATCCCTTGTATTATTAACTTCATCTACCTCAAGGTCTGGTTTAGCATCTGCCATTGTATCATCAAAAAGCTATTTTGTGCCCAGTGTGCAACCATCTCAGCCTGCTGACAAAGTACAGAACACCTTCCAGCTAAAAAAAAAATAAAAATCATATTTAATGCTACATCCTAGAAGGATAAAAAGAAAATCTGGATGTAAGAGATGTATTGCACTGGGTTCCTTTAAGTATTTTATAAAGAGGGGACACTTTTTAAGAATTCTCCTTTGCAGAATTTTCACTCAAATTCATCCTACAAAGAGTCATATATTTCATTTTAAGGTCCTGTATGCTTCACACATTGCGTATGATCTGTTTTTATTATTGCTTTTGGGTTTCTTTCCATTCTCCAAGGAAATCTTGGCTGGAGAAGACATTATGTACAAAAATGTGTGACTCTGGCAGAAAAAAACTTTTCCCACCGTGGTCAGGCAGCGTCTAACAGAGTTCTCTTAAAAGTTAAGACCGAGTTAGGGTGACTGATGTACTGCAGGTGCTGTGACGTTAGGAACTCAATCTGTGTGTAAGGGAACTACAGAAGTGGGACTCAGCTTTGGGTTTCAGACACTCAATTTAAGATGTCTTACAGCCTCAGTGTCTGTAAGTGAGGTAAATGTCCAAGCTCCCATGACAGCCGGAGGAGGACCTAGACAATACAGCTGATGGAGGCTGCAGAGATATTCAGCTCATGCTAAAATAGATACTGACACCTGCCCAGCTGACTGGTTCCCTCATCCCTTTGACCTCAAGGGCTAGAACAGGATAGGTTGCTTGCATGCTCTGTACCTCCGGTGTAGACAGCTGATGTTAGGGAAAGCTAAATTCCTTTGACTTAGGCTTTGACTTATGATGATGTGGCAATCTGGCTGCATTTGATGTGCTGTTTGTTATCTCAGCCATACCTGGCATCACAACACCTTTTCCTCTGAGTTTTTCACTTAGAAAATGGTACATTCAGGGAAGATTTAATGTTTTATTTTCCACTTACGCCAATCAGTATGTTCATTGTACTTTCATACTGGACATTTACATGACTTACATCTGTACCTGTGTATTTATATAAGGACCAGACTGACTCCCTGTACTAAACTTCTAATATAAACTATGCTATCTTCATCAGACATCAAAGTTTTTCAAGGGTTAAAGATGTAAAGGATGAAAACTACTATGCAAATAATGTTTACTGAGGGGAAAACCAGGGTCAGATACCCTACCATCCAATAACTGTCACTGCATACAATATACAGATGTTTCCATCTGCTTTGCTGCTTCTAGCTAAATCTGTATTATTTAGGCTATTACAAGTCCAGCATGGATATGATTTCTAATAACAAGACACAGGTGTTCCCTTTAATTCCCTCTTTCACTATTTGCTTGACAACACATTTTACCTCAGCTGTTGGGTGTTATTGCTTTAGGCAGCCTAATGCTATAAAGCAAACAGAACGTATAAATTATATTTTGGACCTGCTGAAGCAAACAGCCTTTTAAGATGTGCCATTTAAATAACAAATTAATACAATATGTATTTCCTGTTTTGTCTTTTTTTATTTTATTTATTATGTAAGTTGATCTTGGAACACTAAGTTCTTATTTTGTCTAACAGTACTTTGACTGCTATATAACTAATGAAACACTGCACTTTTTTATTATTATTTTGAAGCCAAACTGAAACCAAGAAGCAATTCAAGCGCCTTCCTAACTATCCTGAACTCTGTATTCTTGTAAATTATTTAAATAATGGAGATAAAATAGAGACATTAACTAAAGCTAAGAGAGCAAACAGTTTCTGAGGTCTGAACTAGTTCTCAACTAAAAAAAAAAAGGAAATAAACCATATAGGATGTGGAAAACAGACTGCTTTGCTCTTTTTTCTGAACAGATTAAAAGAAGCCTTTCTATTCAAAACAAAGTAATTCATAGCCCATTCCCATTACAGCCACTGCCCTCTTCCACACAGCTCATTCACTCCATGGTCATTCCTCCCACAATCTTACTGAACAAATTGCTTGCAACTAATTGGTTGAAAAACTGCAGTTGCTCCATTTACAAGTAATGATGTAATATTCCATCATTTGGGGAAGACTTTGCTTAAACTGAGCCAAAAATTCAGTTCAAGAGATAAAATGAAGGGGAAAAAAATATTTCTTTTATTTCCGTGACCTGCCAAGTTTAAATATGGCTAGAAAGCCTTGGCAGTCTTCTTTTAAAGGGTGATTAAAAATAAGAAAGAAGACAAAATCTAACAAGAGATGTTGTTAGAAAACTGAGGGTGGGAAGTTGACAGTAAACCCGTCATTTCTGAGAGTATAATAAAGGTTCTGTTGTGGAGGTGCAGAGCAGAGCCAAATCTCACACTCTTTAAAGAAAAAATAAACTTCAGTCCATTTCCTTCTCAGAATCACTTGTCTCCTTTCCTCTACATTTTTTACTCATTACCATGCTCAAACCAGATCTCAAACATGGCTGTACAGAGACAGCCCCGCTTATAAAAGGCAATCCATCCTTGGAGCACCAAAGCCTCTGTTTCTCTCTAGTGTAAACCAAAGGTCATCTCTAGCAAATGCAAGCATTTCCTGAGGCTTACTTTTAGTTCATCATCATGGATAAAACGTAAATATGCCCTTCTGTCACATAAAAAAGATCAGAAGATACCATAATCATAGAATAGGGCTCATTTTCAGCTGTAAAAATGTAAGAAATGTAAGCTGTATTGTTAAATCTGTAATGATAGCACTATTTCCTTCTGTGATATCTCCACATATTTGAAAAATAATGCAACATTTCTTCAAATTTCAAAGATATTATTCAAGCAGCTACTGCATATATGAAGGTAATAACAAATTCTCAGGTATCCATAATATCTGGCATGAGATCTGAAATATCCATTAAATACCTTGCATGAAACCACTTCCTGGCAAAGAAGTGAATATTTCTATTAACTAGCACTAACTGTACAATAAGCACCATTAAAGGGAGATTATAAAATTAAAATTGAATCAGTTTCATAGATGAGTTAAAAGTAATTTCAAGGACTACATCTGCCCATTAATTACCCTGGCAGTGGGCCTGATCTAGGGGAGAACTTTACAGAAATGGGTTTTTTAAAGCATACAAATAATATAATTTTCCTCAGCTTTTTTTCATGTTTACATTTAGAGCCATGTTTAAAAATATTCCTGGATCTGGGACAGGTAGTAAAATGAGAAAGGCAGAAAAATTTTCCCCTTGAGAATGATTTTTCTCTTTGTTTTCAACACGATCTCTACAACTAAAGGTGACAGCGACTAGCTGGGGAAACCCACCATACACGAAAAGCTGTCAAACATGCTAAATAAATAGAACAACAGGTGAAATATTTTAACTTCTATTACCTTACAGTTATTGTAACTTTATGTATGCCTTGAAATAACAAAAATACTTACAGATGCAAGTGAGATTTCAAGTTGACGATGTCCTCTTATAAAACCAATATTTAAATCTATTAATCTACCAAGCAGTCATGTCAGTAACACAGTATTTCCACCTATTTAACATAACACTGTTAAACTTTTGGTAATCATATCAATAATCTTAATGGATACACGCGTGCATGTTGGCAGATAATACATGCGTACATACACACACATCCACCTGTGTATAAGAAAACGTCTGGAGTGAAGTCCATTAGGATGAGTTATATGGTTACCAACAGCCACCATGTCTGAATCCTTTCTCAAATGCTTTGCAGGTGACCAGAACAACGTGAGCCTGCACGTCGGTGCAGCTGCAGTTATACACCTCATCCCATCCCCAGGAAACTGCGCTCGGAGCCACCCTTTACTCCTCATAAAAACCTCCCCCGAGACCGTGTTTCCTCAAGCTTGTGTTTTCAGCTGGAGCTCCTTCCTTTATTTCTGCCAGTCACTGACTCCTCTGTGTAATCTTTGATACCCTACTGTGGATTTTCTTTATTTATGTTATTTCATGAAGTGTGAAGAATTCATTGTTTTCCAAGAGATGATGTTCCTACACAGCTGTGTTTTTATTTTCATTAAAACTGAGGGAGAGTCTCCAGCTGCAGGGGAAGCTGAAAAGTAAATCAAGAAATAATATTCCAGCAGAAATGTATCTTGGAGGTATAATTTCACCTATGCGGTGGCCACGGCAGTGTAACTTCAGATACGGTGGCAACTTTTACTCATTACATCCCAATACTCTCTGCTAGAAATAATTTTCAGGTGTATTTCACGGGTCCAGTGCTGCTTTTGCTTTAGCGCAGCTTTTTCTTGTAAAGTTACATGGATTTAAAATTAGTACTGTCGTGCAGAAGTTTCTCAAGAGAAGATTTAAAACACTTCTACATATTTGCCACATCACGTTGCCTGGCTTTATGTGATTCGATGTAAAACACAGCTAAACACAGCAGGCCAAAATCTCAGCTGGTGTCAATCATAGCAGGTCCTTTAAAATCAACGGAGCTAGGCTGCTTTGTCTCTGCACCCAGATTTTTACGGATACAGGAAAATGGTGTTTTTATAAATATGCAAAATATGTAAATGAGTAAGCTTGCTTTGCTTAATTTTGATGCCACATCAACACTGGTTCCAAAGACAGCTGAGGCTAGTGTTCCAGATGTCATAACACAGGATCCAATCAACATGTTATTTCAGCTAAAATTTGCAAAATATTATCTAGAAGTTGGTGAGCGAGATCCCCCCCCACCCCGATTGCAGAAGTTTGACATTCAGTGAGTAGAAATATGAGTGACAATACACATACATTAAAAGAAACTCTCTGGCGTTGTCTAACGTCCACTGTGCACATTAACAATGTGGACTTAACAGGTTTTTTGGCTTGGTCTTCACTGGCAAGTGCTCTAGCCATGCCGGTTAATTCACAGAATCCAAAGGCAGGGACTGGGCTCACCACAGGAGAAGGTCAGGTTTGAGACCATCTAAGGAACCTGAGGTGCAGAAGTCCGTGGGACCTGATGAGATACACCCATAGTTCCTGAAGAAACTGGCAGATGAAGTTGCTAAGCCACTATCCATCATATTTGAAAAGTTGTGGCAGACTGGTGAGGTTCCCACTGACTGGAAAAGGGGAAACATAACCCCTGTTTTTGAAAAGGGAAAAAACCAAGACCCAGGGAACTACAGGCTAGTCAGTTTCACCTGTGTGCCTGGCAAGGTCATGGAGCAGATCCTCCTGGGAACTATGTTAAAGTACATCGAAAAGAAGGAGGTGCTTGGTGGCAGACAACGTGGCTTCACTAAGGGCAAATCGAGCCTTATAAATTTGATGGCCTTCTATGATGGTGTTACAGCGTTGGTGGATAAGGGAAGAACAACTGACATCGTCTACCTGGACTTGCACAAAGCATTTGATGCTGTCCTGCACAACATCCTTGTCTCTAAGTTGGAGAGACGTGGATTTGACTGATAGACCACTTGGTGAATAAGGAATTGGCTGGATGGCTGCAGTCAAAGAGTTGCAGTCAACCGCCCAATGTCCAAGTGGTGACCAGTGATGAATGGTGTCCCTCAGGGGTCCATACTGGGACCAGTATAATTTAACATCTTTGTCGGGGACATGGATATTGGGACTGAGTGCACTTTTGTGGATGACACCAAGCTGAGTGGTGTGGTTCATACTCTAGAAGGAAGGGCTGCCATCCAGAGGAACCTTGACAGGCTAGAGAGGTGGGCCTGTGTGAACCTCATGAAGTTCAACAAGGCCAAGTGCAAGGTCCTGCATGTGTGCCAGGGCAATCCCATGGACAAATACAGGCTGGGGAATGAGTGGATTGAGAGCAGCCCTGAGGAGAAGGACTTGGGGGTACTGGTGGGTGAAAAACAGAATATGAGCCAGCAATGTGCAGTTGCAGCCCAGAAAGCCAACTGCATCCTGGGCTGCATCAAAAGAAGCGTGGACAGCAGGTCAAGGGAGGTGATTCTGTCCCTCTACTCCACTCTTGTGAGACCCCACCTAGAGTACTGTATTCAGCTCTGGGGCCCCCAGCATAAGAAGGACATGGACCTGCTTCAGCGGGTCCAGAGGAGGGCCACAAAGATGATCAGGGGGCTGGAGCACCTCCCATATGAGGACAGGCTGAGAGAGCTAGGATTGTTTAGCCTAGAGAATGGTCTGGGGAGACCTTATAGCGGCCTTCCAGTACTTAAAGGGGGCATACAGGAAGGATGGGGAGGGACTCTTTATCAGGGGGCGTAGCAATAGTACGAGAGGTAACAGTTTCAAACTGAAAGAGGGTAGGTTTAGATCAGATATTAGGAAGAAATTCTTTACTGTGAGTGTAGTGAGACCCTGGAACAGGTTGCCCAGAGAAGTTGTGGGTGCCCCATCCCTGGAAGTGTTCAAGGCTGGGTTGGATGGGGCTTTGAACAACCTGGTCTAGTGGAAGATGTCCCTGCCCATGGCAGGGGATTTGGAACTAGACGATCTTTAACGTCCTTTCCAATCCAAACCATTCTGTAATTCTATGATTCTATGACATTGAGGCTACCTCTGCACTATGGGAGCTCCGATACTGAAATTGCCATGTCTCATTGTGAACCCAGGGAGGGAAGATCTGGCTGTGCACAGCTCTCTCGCTCCATTTCTGCTCTTCTCCCTCTGTTCCTCTCCTCAGAAACAGAAAAAGGCAGAGTGCCTCAGCAAGATTTCACTGCATGCTCTAATTGGTGACCACTCCTGATGACTACACACTCTGTCCCAGGTACCATGGTAGGTGAGTTTTTCTGCCCATTGAGTATAGATATAGCCTTATAAAATAACCACTGAGCTCAAGATCCAAAGACCTGCTCTGCCATTCCCAGGGTCAGAACCCTAATATGTGAGGAAGAATGGAACAGTCACAAATGCATAAAAACAAATAGGAAACTGTAATGAGATTCTGCAAGAGCCACCCTTTGGCTCCACAGACAGACATTACATTTGTACTTGTATTTCTAAATAAGTATGCCCTTCTTTTCAAAAATTCATAGTCCTGCTGACTTCTATGATCATCAGAGGTGACAACTTTTCAGTTCCTCTGAAAACTAAGTCATGTTTTGTCTTATAAGACTGCTTTTATTTTCCTCCTAACTTTAGACACCAAAGTTGAAAAAGTGGTGCCTTACCTCGGTCCAATCTTTTTCAATATATTCATCAATGACCTGGATGAGGGGACACAGTGTATCCTCGGCAAGTTCGCTGATGATACCAAACTGGGAGGGGTGGCTGACACTCCAGAGGGCCGCGCTGCCATCCAGCATGACCTGGACAGGCTGGAGTGCTGGACAGGGAAGAACCTCATGAGGTTCAACAGGAGCAAGTGTAGGGTCCTGCACCTGGGGAGGAAGAATGCTAGGCACCACTATAGGTTAGGGGTGGGCCTGCTGGACAGCAGTTCTGAGGAGAAGGATCGGGGGGTCCTGGTAGATAGTAAATTATCCATGAGCCAACAATGTGCCCTTGTCGCCAGGGAGGCCAATGGATTCCTGGGGTGCATAGGGAAGAGTGTGGCCAGTAGGTCCAGGGAGGTCATTCTCCCCTTCTGCTCGGCACTGGTGAGGCCACAGCTGGAATACTGGGTCCAGGTCTGGGCTCCCCAGCTCAAGCGGGACAGGGAACTACTGGAGACAGTCCAGTGGAGGGCAACAAAGATGACTGGGGGATTGGAGCACCTCCCTTATGAGGAAAGGCTGAGAGAGCTGGGACTCTTTAGCCTGAAGAAGAGAAGGCTGAGGGAAGACCTTATTCTTGCTTAGAAGTATCTCAAGGATGGGTTGAAGGAGGATGGAGCCAGACTTTTTTCAGTGGTTCCCAGCAACAGGACGAGGGGCAACGGGCACAAATTGGAACACGGGAAGTTCCATTCTGTCCTGGTTTGAGGTAAAACAGGACCAATTTTGTTCAGTAACTTTACTTTTTAGCTAGGCCTCTTCTAACTGCTGAGATTAACAGCCTGTTGTGCAGAAAACTGTTTGCTCTCAGAGTGATAAGACCCATGTTTATAGCTGATGCCAAGGAATGGTGTGCAGAGAGGCTCTTGCTTATACTTATTGCTATAACAACCAAGGCCAGCCAACTTTGGTACTTGCCCCGTTGGAGTGTCGGAAGCGGAAAAGTGTAGAGGGGTCACCCCTGCGGGGAGGAGCGGACAGGACAGGTGACCCAAAACTGACCAACAGGGTATTCCATCCCATCTGCCTCATGCTCAGTATAAAAGCTGAGGAATCAAAGGGTCAGGCTCTCTCTTTCTTCAATGGCCGGTGTCCTGGGAGGACTCTGTTTCTGCATCTGCCTTTGATCACGATCCTGAATCCAGATCCAGAATCCAGTTCCTGTCTGTTACTGACTCCAGTCTGGGATTTCCCCCGTGCCTGCTGGTGACGTGATTGTCATCCTGGGAGCTTGATACAGTTTTGTATATATTTCATTATTTTTCTTTTTATTATTTTATTATCAATATTTCATTAAAGTAGTTTAGTTCCTTCTAAACTCTTAAGCCTCTCTTTTTCTCTCTCTTTCTTGCCTCCCGAGCAGAGCAAGAGAGAGAGAGCATCTGTTGTTCCACCAGATTGGGCCAATCTGCCCCAAACCACGACACATTCAAACACAAGAAAAAACTTCTTTACGGTGAGGGTGACAGAGCACTGGACAGGCTGCCCAGGGAGGTTGTGGAGTCCCCTTCTCTGGAGATTTTCAAGACCCGCCTGGATGCAGTCCTGAGTAATGTGCTCTAGGCATTCCTGCGCAGCAGGGGAGTTGGACTAGATGATCTCTAGAGGTCACTTCCAACTCTGAAAATTCCATGATTCCGTGATTCCGTGATTACCTGGTTTTTGTAGTTTAGTTATATTTGTACAGGTATTTTTGTACTATTCTAACCTTACTGTATATCTGTTTTTGAAGGTATAATTCACCAATACAGAATATGAAATAAAAATTGTTTAATTTAGAAAAATTAATAAGGGAAAATTCTTATTTTAATACACTGTGATAATTTTACATAAACATCTAATTAGAAGATTAAAGTATGAATTCAAGGATTTTTATATCTATATATACATGCTTAACATACCTCATAATCTGTAGGTAACAAGAAATTAACAGTTTATTTTTGTGAGGATATCTTCAGTGGCATCTGATATCAATATTTCAGTAGTTATGTTAATAAAATATACAAAGCAGACTTTCAAATCAAAATATCCACTCCAAATAAAAAAGGACGAACTATTTTTTGTTTCCTTACATTTTACTGAATGATAAAACATGCTTGAAGAGTGGCTAATAGTCATAATATCTAGCAAGTTAGGTTTTTATTTGTTAGGAAATGTTAGGAAATTACTGTTTTGACTTCCAGTTTTATATCATAGAATCATAGAATCACAGACCAGTTTGGGTTGGAAGGGACTTTTAAATGTCATCTAGTCCAACCTCCTGGCAATGAGCAGGGATATCTCAAACTAGATCAGGTTGCTCAGAGCCCCGTCCAACCTGATCTTGAATGCTTCCAGGGATGGGGCATCTACCACCTCTCTGGGCAATCAGTTCCAGTGTTTCACCACCCTCATCATAAAAAATTTGTTCTTTATGCCTAGTCTGAATCTACCCTCTTTTAGTTTAAAACCATTACCCCTTGTCCTATCACAACAGGCCCTGCTAAGAAGCCTCTCCCCAGCCCTCTGATCATTTATCTGAGGAGTTCCTTTCACATTTTCATTGTGTACCTATTATTACCTACTAAAAGGTTTGTTTGAACAGAGTCATGATGACCATGATGTATATCCCATTCTGCAGATAATATTTCACATTCTGCCAGCCCTGTTCAGGCAATCCAATTGGCAAGTAGCACCAATAATTCAGCTAAGAGTGGTAGAATTTTACTATAATAATTAATTGTTCTTCATCAAAAATACAGACTAAAAAAAAAAAAAAGACAAGCAGACCCAATTTTCCCCTGATTTTCTTTCCTTCTGAGAAGTGGGGGTTTGACCTGCATGAGGGTAGTAGACAAAGACATTACCTAACAATCAGGCAGTCCCATTGACCTTCAAGTGGAGGAAAGAAAGCATGTTATAACTTCAAGTGCAACCCACTCTCTAGCCTAATAGAGAAAGAGGCTATATACACAGCAGCTCCCCAGGACACATGATTTCCTCCCACTACTTTAATCGAGATAAAGTGGGACAAAAAATGTTAACTGCCACCTACAGTAGAAATAGATGTTTCATAAGAGTAAGGAATAACAGGACGGCAATACCACGTTACTTGCCTTTTCTCCCAGCGAAGAAAGGCAGAAAATGATAAAGTGAGACCAAAAGTGTTTAAACTGATACTGTAAAAATAGTTTTATCTTGAAGTTAAGAGAAATTATCTTCACTGTTCTTCTAACTGAAATATAACAGCTCCAGTTTTGTTAACCTTAAAAAAAGCACTAGAAAGAAACCTGTGAATAGCACAGTGGTTTTCAACACAGGACAACCGTGAAGAATAGCCCCTCTCAAAACACTTGTACAAAATGATCGGTGAGGACAGTAGGACTAGTTTTCTGGAAACAGAATCTATTGCCAGTTGACCAGACGAAATTCAAAGAAACGAAGTCCATGGTATATCTATGGATAATAGCAATTGCTTCCGATTTCTTTACTGACACCTTGCCAATCTATACAGCATGAGGACAATGCATGTGTAGCACAGAAAAGTGACACCGATACGAACTCTGAAGTGATTTCTGGTGTTTGAAACTAAGAGCACAATCCAGCACTTGACTATAAGGTAGTTCTTAAGAAGCCCAAGAATTAAAAGTCTAACTTCTCAAAGTGAAAGTATATGTAGACAACAGGAAAAGAATAACATTCATAACCTGCAAAGTGAATGTGGAAACACTGATTTAAGGTTAATGCCAATGGTGTAGACAGTGGAAGAACAGAAATCAGAGAAGCTGTTACTGACTTTAGGATGTCCTGCTTGTCACCCAGGCCACACTGATATTTATTTGGATAAATGCAACAATGATCAATTGCCAAATGGAAAGAAACAAACAGGATAAAGGGTGTAAAATCTTAACTAAAGAGAGATGGTATCATAGCAGAAAGGAACCAGAGGGGTTGGCAAGGAAGCACTCCAGGAATATAAAATAAACCCAGTGTCAAAGGACATTAAGTTGGAAAATTAATTCTTGTAAGACAGCTTATTTAAAGTGTGAAAGCTACTTTCCAAAATACTCTTCGTTTGCAAACAGAGGGTTTGCAGTCAAGGTCGAGAGAGAAGAGTACAGTGGCAGAGAAAACAACAGATAAACAAAAGTGGTAAAAAAAATAGAGCTGGAGATAAGGCTGGAAGTGTAGTTGATGAGATGGGTAAGGGAAAAGGAATACTTAGAGGATTCAATGTCCAATAAAACTCACATAAGAGGAAGAAAAAATGTGAAGGATGGGGCGTGGCCAGAAAAAAAGAAAATCATGTTGGAATGGAGAAAAGTCTTGGTTGAGAACTAAAGGCTATCTCACTGTTGCAGTGTTATAATATAGAAAATTATTCATATATATGTGCATAGTTTTATAATATTTGCCACAGTATAATATGTCTACAGTGGACCACAGCTTGGATTTAAATTCTAATTTGTTAAGCATGGACACTGTTTGATTGTTAAGCTCTTAAACACCTATTTTGAAATCTCTGGAGCAAACAAGGCAAGCCTGCCATCCATGTTGAGCTCTGATGCATGCGGTGGGTGGAAAGTCCCAGCTCTCATCTGTCCTTTCCCAGAAAAGAAGAGGACGCGGCTACAGGAGCACTTTCCATCCTTTCTGTTCATGGGAGACGATTGCTAATTGCCTTTTCTCTAATCTGAAGCCGTTGCTGAAACGGAAAAGCCTTCCAGGCACAAAGCAGAGGAAGAGTGTCATCTGGCTCCTGTCCCAGCTGGGAACTAATCGTAGAGCATCCAGGCTGACACCGGAGCCCTGTTATGCAAAGGCCTGGTTCCCACACCGCTTCTGAGAACAAACCAGCAACCTCGGTGACCAAGAATAAGAGCTAAATCCAAATGCTTAAATGAAGCCATCTGGAACTGGAAAACTATGCAGGTCTGAGCTGAAAAGTGACAGTTACTGATGGTTGCCACAACCTGGAGAATCTGCTGCCATCTGCCTCCCTGCTGACTTTGGATGCGTTTCCACCTGGTGAGGCCACAGCCCACAGCTGAACCTTTGCTCAAAAGCAGGATGTAAACAGAGCCACATATTAAGCTAATGAAACAAAATGAGTGCTCCTGTCCAGAGACAGCTTGGATGTGAAGGGTCCCAAGCACGTGTAAGAAGTTCAGCCTGCACTTCAGCTAAGGAACAGTGCAATCACGTCTTGCAATATTAAAGGTTATCTGATAGCGTTTCCTTTTCCTGCAGTGGAGAAGGTGACAGCACATTGTAATTCTGCCTTTTAACGTGCTAGAGTTGAACATGAGCCTCCATAGCTTGAAAATAGTGCAGGCTATGTGAATAGCACAGGTCAAAATTGTAAGCTTTATCCCAAAGAGCTGGCTGCTGGGAGGCATTTACGTCAAATCAGCCGGTGTCTCTTCCCTTAGCAATGTATCCTGCATTAGCATTTCTTTCAGTAGCACTATTTTTCAAACTTACAGATGCAGAAGAAAATAAATAAATATATAACAACTATGAATGTTTCTGAATTTATCTGTTTACTTACATATAGTTACCTATTTGCCTTTTTTTCTTAGCGTGTTTCTCTTTGGATTACTTAACAAAGGGCCTGTAAGGAACGGATGAATTTTTACTTCGCTAATATTTAATGTCATTTCAAACATTTGGCTTTTAAATGCACTGAAGAGTAACTGCTATGAAGCAAACTGCATATTTTTCAACAATTTCACCCTTTTATTCCCTTTTATAATGAGCAGATGACTGAAAATGCTGTTTTGTGTTGCACCTAGAGCATTTACAAAAGCTTTATAGAAGCCTGCACAGAAGTGATTATTGAGTATTTCCAAATATATGATAATTCAGCATCTACAGTCTCCCAAAGAGCCTTGTCTCTGTCTTGCTCTTGCTTTCAACATTAAAAAAATCCTGCTGCTTCTCAGCAAACAATCCAAATACAATCATCGTTTATTATGATAGCCCTTTTGTGCTAAAAAGGATAAGCAAAGACTGAAAGTTTTACATGGTTCCCACTCAGAGACAAATGCAACGAGATGTTCAGCATGATACAAGATCGCATATTACCACATGGATTACATTGCTTTAATATCCGGATGTAGTTGCAAATGCCATTTACATAAGTAATTTTAATATCCTATGCAAGATTTTTAATAACAAATGCCTTATTCAAATCTCCTATATCATTATTGGTGCTGAAATAAATGACCTGATTTTTTGAAGTACTGAGGATGATGTCATTTATTTAAATTCTCATGAGGACTTTCGGGTATACATTTAGGTCGATGTTTGTTTAAATCTTAGTGTCATAAATGACATTCAAATTATTTATGTAATCTGACATTCATAAATAACAAATTGTTCCTCTGATTCAAATATCCATGTTTGCCCAGTCACCAATGCTAAATGCAGATTTGAAATGCCTTTTGAACTAATCTGCACTGCACGGAGACATTTTTCTAGCCTAGTTCAGTCCTTAATAATTTTGCTTTTTTAAGTCCAGCATGCAGTTTGTGTAGGTAGCATTGCAAGGACTAGCTCACTGAACAAGAAATATGTGTACCTCACAAGATAACACAGGGTTTTTTAAAATAGCAAGGTGATTTTTTCCAAAGAAAAGTTATTAAATAGTCCCCTTGAAGGAGGGGTGTGTGTGTGTGTGTGTGTAGAATTTGAATAAAGACATTTCCCATTTGACTAAAATGTTGAAAAGGTTTAGCTGAACTGAAAGAGGAAAAGAAGTTGTTCTACTTTTTCATTCAAGCAAAGGTCATATCAAAGTCAAAAAGTGTTTATTTTTCTAAGGCTTTCTTTTTGAATACAGAAGCATACCTCGCACACCTCACTTTCTGGATGGTACGCTTTCCCAAATCCTATTTCCAAACCTGAGTGTGCTTTGAAACTCCTAACAGCGTATTCTGCTGTAGTAATCTAGGTTATACTCTGCGGTACAGCTCCACAGCTCCTGTTTGGTAAACAGGCAGGCCCTACATCTTCTCACCAGGTTTACCCTGGAGGCGAGGTCCTGGAGATCATGCCCTCCATGATCTAAAGATCTACTTTACATTATGAAATTAAAAGTAGTAGGAAGGGATTTTCTCTTTCATGGGCCTTGGAAACGGCTGGTAAAATCCACTTAGCCTGGATGGGAAACAATCTCCCTGAATTAGAAACAATATGAGGCACAGGCTTTGCTTTGCAGAGGCTTGGTTTGTCCTGTTATAGTTAGGTGGACAAAGCAAGATGGAGATTTGCCCCTTCACACACACAGTATGTGAAAGGAAAATCTGCATTTGTATAGCACCCAGCACATGGGGTCTGCAGTCTAGGACTGGGGGCTTATATATATTATAAAATCACAGATGATGATGATCATGATCATGATCATGATGATCATGATGATTAGCATTAATAATAATATCAAGCAGCCCACATAGGTCACATATCTTCTACTAAATTAAAGACTGTTTTTATTATGTGAGGGTCTTGAGCATAGGATCAAAATACTACAAAATTACTTCAAGACAAGTCTTCCCCACTGAACCTATTCTGTGCTGTCTTATCTGGGTGCTCAAAGTGCGGCCATAATATTTAGTAAATGAGTGTGATCAGGCTAAGTTTTCACATAAGCTTATTACAGTAGTTCTGTTCAGTTCTTTCCCTTTCTATGGATAGCATTTTAAACCCAGAAAGGGCCATTGCAGTCATCTGTTTTAAAGGCTAACAGAACACAGCCAATAAGTCTTCTTGGAATGAATTTCTACTTCAAGTCAAGTAACTAGGTTAAAAATGCAGCAGAGCTTTTTGAAAAAGCTATTTCGAAAAATATCCAATTTAATATTAAAAAATTCAAGTGCTACGGAGGCCATCATAACCTTTGAATAGATGTTTCTATGGATAATTACCCTTGCAATTAAAAATGCGTGTACTGAATAGAGCCTGAATTTGTCTAGTTTCAGCTTCCAGCCATAGGATCTTCATGTATCTTAGTCAATTAAAAGCAAGCCTCTTCAATCATCAAACTGCTGTTCCACACATATGTGTGTAAAAACCATGATTAAATTACCTTTTACACTGTTTTTTTTCTTAAAGAAATTGACTTAACTCCTTCAGTGTCTTCCTACAGGGTATATTTCAGTTACTTCTAAATATTATTATGACATTCCTCTGAGTCTTCATCACTGTTTCGATATCTTTCTTGGACTGTTGACACATGGACACTGGGAATGCTTTTTCAATTCAAAATAAGCTGTGGCCAAATCCTTTTCAGACTGAACTAAATACAACCCAGTTACACCCACTTGAATCTGAGCAATTTTATCCTTTCATTTTACAATCAATTCATGTTTATTTGTCAATACTCAATCCTTTTTCATTCAGTGCAACCTTTTTGAGTCAGGGAATTGCTATCTGTTATTCTTTAGAAATAAAATACTTATTTCTGCACTTTTCATATATTTCAAAGGACTCTCCTATGCTCCTTCTTTTATTTTCCCTGTATTTTACAGATAACCATTTGAAAAGTCATGTTTCTACCACTATACCTGTGGTGTCATAAACTTTCTGTTATACAGAGATCTGACTCTGCTCTTCTAGGGCCACTAGCCCAATTTTTACAGGTAGGACAATTCAGAATTAATCAACTGTAAGTCAAAGGTTTTAGCTTGGGCTGATGTAGGAGAAACAAAACAAAGAAGAAGAACAAGCCAGAAAGGAGAAATCGGTAGAAACAAGCTTTCTTCTAAGATCCTCCCCTTCTAATTACCAAGCTGCTGGTTATCAAAACACCCCAATGTGGTGCTCATGCTACCAATCTGCTCTGGAAAAAAAATATGCTCTGAGACTGTTATTTGTAAATATCCAAATGTTTTCAAAATAAGGAGAAAGAGAATTTCCCAAAACCATCAGGTCAGCTTGCAAAGCCCAGTGAAACAAATATAGATCAGAGGTCTAGGCATGCCTGGGCTCTAGATAGCCTGGAGTTTCCTGAACTAAGGTTTACATATTCTAGGAAAAAATCACTCTGCCTCAAGCTAGTAGTTTAGAGCTATTTCTGAGATTTTTGCTTTCTATTAAACATTAAACCAAGATTAAAAAAAACAATTAGGGGATCCAGATGCCCAGACAATGAACATTTCAGAGTCCAAATTTTTAGAAACTGCTGAGTAGTTTCAGAATTCAGGGAATCCCCCTTCTGTGGTGTCTCAGACTGAACTTCCCAAATCTCTAGCTGCTTTTAAAACTCTTGGCCTTAATGGCATCTATGTAATATGCAAAAGTGAATCTTAATTTAGTGACTGCAATGGGTGTAACAACTTGCATTAGAGACATTCAGGCTTCTCTCAAAAATTAGAATAATTTCATTTTAGCAAAACATCAGTCTACGTAATTCAATCATCTTTTTTTCAATCAGTTCATTGTAAATATCATATTAGTCCCAATTCTAGAGCATAGGAGTCTCAAAAAGAACCTTTGTTGTATTTAAAATAGGAAAGATTCAGCCTTAGCAATCTTTTTTCTTTTTAAAAAACTGAAATTAAATAAATTTTATCTTTAATCCCTACTAATGCTGCCATAAGAATGAGC
This sequence comes from Burhinus oedicnemus, assembly GCA_008921705.1. Lineage (NCBI taxonomy): Eukaryota > Metazoa > Chordata > Aves > Charadriiformes > Burhinidae > Burhinus > Burhinus oedicnemus. The sequence continues at coordinate 468,519 of VFFE01006739.1, read as the reverse complement.
ATGACAGTACTGTCTCGGCAGTAATTATTTAACATTAATTCTGATAAGGACGTCATGTTGTACTGGTGTGCTAGAAGCCATGAATCACTGGTTGTAGAAAAAAATACATATCCTTTCTACATGTTTTCGGATGAATAGTAGCCAAAATCACTGTGTGAAAACAATAACAAAACTTACTTTAAAAAGAGAAAAAGACATTTCTGCAAATTCTGTATTCATATTACATTTTATTTGTGGAGCTCATGGCAGTGACTTAGAAAAGTATTTAAGTCATGTTCTTAGTTTTGAATTAGTACCTCAAATTTAAAACTGAGTATGTTTTTAGGTCTTTTGCCAGGTCAGAACTAATGTACAAAGTCAACATACTGAGATAACACACTGAGATATGTTACAAACAGTAACAGAACAGGAAATACAAAAACATGGAATGCTCATTGCATAGAGCAATAAAAGATGCTCTTGAATTTCATATTCAGAGAAAAAGTTTATTAAGAGATTTTTCTGTTTCTCTTAAGCTGTAAGAAGGTCTCAGACATCCACCTGAGATTCATAATACTATTTCGCATTGATTGTCATGCCTCTCTGTGTGCAACATATTGGTTCCTCCTATGAATCATAATATCATCAAGATCTCTTGTATACAAGTCCAATTTGCCAGAGAAAAAAAACCCTATAAAAAGAAATTTACATAGCCACTGCATACAAATAGGATTAGTGTACAGTTAACAAGAACTGCATTCAAGAGGAGTCAACAGCATTTGCAAGATGTTTAACAGCCAGCATATGAAGTAATTGTGAGATGCAGCTGCATCTGGATCATTTTATAGTTTCTTTGTTCTTAACAGGATGCTCTCTTGTATTACTATTTTATGTGCAGTTAGTCAGCCTTAGAGGTCTTGTAAACTCATGGTAACAGCATTCCCATCTACGCAGTGGATCAAGAAACATATGGAAAAACTTCATTTCTCTCTTTAAAAGATAAAATAATTGACATCTACAGTCCTTTCTGTGCAAGGACAGTGTGGAAAGCACCATAAAGCCAAACTCTAATTTGCTTTAAAATGTTACCAGAATTATTAATAAGCATAACGTCTCTCTTGGAGGAGCGGCTCAGTGTCTCAGACAGACATGGATTTATCATGACGGTAGCAGAGAAAGTTTAACCTTCCCATTACTATGTGGAATAGGTACCCACACATAATATCACTCCCACATCATCTCGGGTGCATGGCCTCCTCCCTGCGATTAGCACCATCTCCACTCCCTGAAATAAAGGCTTGGAAAACTTGGCAAATGGTGATTGTTAATTCTCATAGCGAGTTCACCTTGTCGGCTTAGTAATATGGACAAACTTTATAAAACAAAGGGGCATAAACTTGGACACCTCCACCTACTGACATTCCAGTTATTTGCAGAAAATGCCAGTTCTAGGATTTTTGAGGCTGAATTCTCATAACCTTACAATGGGCTGTGAGCAAAGTGCTGACAGCATATTCTTTCCCTTCTGTAAATTTGTCACTTGCTGGAACGCCCAAAGATTTCATACTGTTTGCACTGTGTTTGTGAGAAACCTGCAGCTGGAGAAGCTGCGCTCCGGAGCCCCTCAGAGCGGCTGGACAAGAGCTGTGTTTCGGATACATCCTTCCACGTGGGGTTCTTGTGTACTTGCCCACCCTGCTGTGAGGTTTCTCAGCCCAGTTGGCAGCCAGCTTATTCTGTGTCACTAGTCTGCTGGCAATTACAACACAAAGCCCAGACGAAACTTGACACGCTGATCGTGATAACACACTTTCCTGCGAAAGGAGGGAGAGATGCTGAAAACCAGCACTTAACATTCCCTTTTTTTCCCAGATGCAAGCTTGCTCATCCCTGTTAGAAAAAAGGAATTTAGTTTGTGCGTGAACATGGCAGAGGCACGCAAATGTGAGTTAATCTGTGCCACTTAACCTTGAAGCCAGGGTTCAGTCCCCTATCCATGTAGCTGGGGCTGACTGGCTAAAAGTACCAGGGAAAAGTGCTAAAGAGGCAATTAAAATGTTCCAAGAATATTGGAACAAATTTGGGGGGGGCGGTTCATTAGTCTGCTTAACAAGGCTGAGGCTGACCCAAATTTTTCATAATATAACTAAATGTGTGAGGCCAGTAATTTAAAACCAACCTTGACTTTCATATTTTCTAACAAATACCATGTCACAGAGAAAAGAGACTTTGTCAGCTGCCCAGGGATAAATGGAAGTAGTATTTAGAAAAGGTCAAATAAAATTGCCCTAAAAACTGTGTGATAAATCAAAATTCATTTCCAGTCTGAGAATACAATATGCAAAAATGTCATCATGTTATTAACATTCTAGTCAGCTACATGCATCCAGTATCGTATTTGTCAGGTAAGAAAAATCAAAGACCAATATTTTTCAGTCTTCTTAGCACTATAAACTGTGCAGAATTATGGCAGAATGAACTCAATTTTGTTCTTGTTTCTGGGTCGCCACAACTGTTCAGTGCAGCATCCTACTCCTCAGTACTAATGTCCCATCCAGCTGGAGACAAAACAGAACTGTGTAGGGACCCTGCCTCAGCGAAACTTCATAAGAGCCAAACTGACCCTATTTTAACATTGAGGTTTACTAATTCAAAGTTCCTTCTATTTTATTTTTTTTAAGAAATCTGTTAAAATGAACTAAATATGATAAATAAATCTGTGAAGAAAAATGAATGCAAAATGGCTCCAGGCCTATTTTTCTGATCAAAATCACATTTTTAAATGGTAGCTAAGTTTGCCTGACATATGGTTTTTATTGCATTATTTTATTGTGTTATTTGATTTCCTGATTAAGAAGGTATGGTCTGCACCCATGACTATGGGCAAGACTCAGATCATTCATTTATTTCCTATCTTTTGTTCTGAAAAGACAGTGGTATAAAACACTAATTTATTAACCCTGATAACAGTCTAATTCACTATTGACCACAGAAGCATGGGCAAGATAAGACATCAAAGTAAACATGTTTAACATATTTTCTGATTTTTCAATTAAGAATATTCCTGAAAACTGCATATCTCCATCTATCCATAAAAGAGCACAAGTATCTGTGCTGTAAATATTGTATGGAGAATTATTCTTCAATCTAGTCTTACTTATGTGAAAGACAGTAGGCTGTGTGCAGTAGAGACTTCTGCATTTAGCAGTAAAGAGAATAAAGACTTCGTGCTTCTAGCCAACCCCGATGACTTGGAATCAGTTCTCGAACGTTAACAGCTGATAGTCATTTGTGATCGTTTTGCTGCAGAGGTTCCTGATTGTCTATGGATGGCAATATGCCCTTGCGAGGTAACATGCCAGTTTTCCAGGACACAGCTGCCAGTCAACTGTGGGTTGAGGTGGGGAGAGCATATTGCACTGCCAAGGCCATCCCATCTGCACGAAGAGCACTGTGTTTTGGAAGAGTGGCGTACTGGTGCCAAATGCCCAAGCCAAAATGAGCTACACGAACAATGGAAGAGAGGATGATGTGGTGGTTTCAGTCACTTGACTCTGCCAGAGAGAGGCCAAACTGCTGTAGGTACCCTGGGCAGCCCATGAAGAACACAAGCGTCCAGCGTAGGCAGCAAAGGGTACAATCTTAAAGTGCTCATACAACATACAGTTGTGGGGGAAAACTGTCTCAAGCAGTGATAAGCAAGAGTAACAGAGCCCAGGATTCACATGTTGCATTTGCCTTGAGAAAACTGAGTTAGTCCAAGCACATGCTGTGACTGATTATGGGATACTAGGTATCAAAAAAGCAGCTTCAACAGGTACGTTATTCCCACCTTAGTCATATTTCCACTTCCTGTTGGTCATGACTTTTTCTGCCAACCAAATTATGTATCCTTTTATGTACTTACATAACTTTTTACATAACTCTTTAAAGTTGTGTCTTAAAAACCTTTCCAGCAATATAAATTCTTAAGTTGTACTGACACGAATTGTATTCCCAGGATATTTAACACTCATGCTAATGTTATGCTTTTAATGTAAGTGCTACAGAGACCTCTGTGTTAATTGCAGAACGTTAACCACAAACACACCAAAAGTCAGAAGTAAAAAGATGAATAAAATCTAAGCACTTCCAATGTGATCAACAAGTGGGGTACTACAGCAGTACTGCATAAACCCATGTCTTGAGCTTGATCCATTTCATAATTCTGGCAACTTCTGATCCAACACTGGTACATGAAATTTATATCTATACTGCTGATTGGAATCATGGAATTTTCAGAGTTGGAAGGGACCTCTAGAGATCATCTAGTCCAACTCCCCTGCTGACGCAGGAATGCCTACAGCACATTACTCAGGACTGCATCCAGGCGGGTCTTGAAAGTCTCCAGAGAAGGGGACTCCACAACCTCCCTGGGCAGCCTGTGCCAGTGCTCTGGCACCCTCACCGTAAAGAAGTTTTTTCTTAGGTTTGAATGGAACTTCCTGTGTTCCAGCTTGTGCCCGTTGCCCCTTGTCCTGTCACTGGGAACCACTGAAAAGAATCTGGCTCCATCCTCCTTCAACCCACCCTTTAGATACTTCTAAGCAAGACTAAGGTCTCCCCTCAGCCTTCTCTTCTTCAGGCTAAAGAGTCCCAGCTCTCTCAGCCTTTCCTCATCAGGGAGGTGCTCCAATCCCCCAGTCATCTTTGTTGCCCTCCGCTGGACTCTCTCCAGTAGTTCCCTGTCCCGCTTGAGCTGGGGAGCCCAGACCTGGACCCAGTATTCCAGTTGTGGCCTCACCAGTGCCGAGTAGAGAGGGAGAATGACCTCCCTCGACCTACTGGCCACACTCTTCCCTATGCAGGAATCCATTGGCCTCCCTGGCGACAAGGGCACATTGCTGGCTCATGTATAATTTACTATCTACCAGGACCCCCAGAAGTAACAGAGCTCCTAGTCAATAAGCCATCTAAATTTGGTTGAGTCAACAAGTTCTTTCTTAAAACAAAAACAAAACCCCCCACTTAATTAAGTAATTAATATTTGAGTTATCTGGGATGGGGGGGAGCAACAAGAAGAATGTGAGATACAGACCATGATAAAACCAGAATATATATTACTCAACAAGTTTCATGGCTAGAACCACATAGGCACTATATGTCATAACCCTAATCATTATATCTGATGAAACATCATTGCAAGTTGTATAGGTTATGAGATTCAGGATGTTTCTCTAATGCTGATCAATTGCTATTTCTGTCCTCATTATTCAAGAGTGTTTGCACGCGAGAATTTAAGAAATTATGTTTACCATTGACTTATTTACAGACGATGTATTTTAATTGGGTAATTGTATGCCTGACTAGTTAGCCATGTATTTAGATCCTTTATTGAAAAGAAAATTCTTCAGCTGCTGACCAACTAACAGCAGGTTCCTCACATAAATACCGTGATCAATTCATTTACAATTTACAAAACTGAGGATTTCAAAGCATTTTCAGAAATACTCCTTCCAGTAAAGGAAAATTGGTCTACTTTTACTCAAACATATTCAATGATATATTTTTTTATTATTCAGTCAACTCTGCTAATGCATCAGGACACTGAACTGCATTAAAATTGTGTATTTGTTGCCTTTAAACCAGCTGATTTCTACAGAAAATCATTATCTTGGTCTGTTCTCCTTTCAGAAATAATTTCCACAATGACTAACTAATAAATACTGAATAATATGTCATTAACAATTGTATTTAAGTTATTTAATTAAGAGGGAGTAGCTAAATGTAAGAATCCATGATAAAATCCTAACAATCTCTAACTTAATAGTTACAAAACACTATATTGCGTATTGACAGGATGGGGTTTTTTCCCACCTAATGTCGTGTGCATAACCAAAGAATCTAAAGGAAGAAAATATTATTTTTAAGAGTTATTTTCTCCTCTACATTTGGTAGAGAAAGACAGCAACATCTTGATGTCAACTCGTGTGACTAGAGATGAAACTGCTTTCTGGAGAAGCTTATGTCTTTTCACTGTTTATTGAAGATGACTATGGCATATACACTCCAAACCTACATACCTGGGTGAACCTAAAGTTATGATCATCTGAAATTCTGTTGAAGAAAGTAACACTCTTTTGCTTAATGAACCAGACAAGCCAAGCTAACCCAAGGGGCCTGCATGTCCGGAGAAATGTGATTCTGAATAAATCTCTATAAATAAGTTAGTAAAGGTCAGCTTTCATCTACAGTTCTTAACTTCTTAGTTTATTAAGGCTTCTCAGATATTTTTTCCTCTGATGAGAAATGTACACTAGAACTTGTGTAAAGAGTATAAAACTTGTATAAGAGAAACAGGAATTATTTTTTTTTCCTGTTATGGAAACAGATGTAAGAAATACTTGAATTTGTGTAAATATCTCTATCTCAGAAAGTAATTTTTGACACAATGTAAAGTCTTAGTCTCTCCAGTGCATGGTTGAAACTCTATTACTGGACTCATGTAATATCAGACCAATAAACTTTTTTTCGGTACTTTTAAGACCACCACATCATGAAGTAGGGTGACTGATAAGGGTGGAGGGAAGAGACTATATGATTAAAGAGCAATTTTCCTCTCGCAGTATGGCCAGGCTCATGTAGGCTGTTACTTCCAACTACAGCTCCCCTTCAAACCTCATGAAAAGGAGGCTGAAATTACGCAGCCTATTATCTCCACAGCTTCCTGAGGCAGAAGAGATTTCTCTCACAGTAAATCAGTCTATACCTTTCTGACTACACTAAAATACAATTTATGGAACAATCTGAAGTCAATTCTCTCATTAGCTAAACCACATGCTTTGAGATGAGACACATTAAAATGCTCAGGCGCATCCCGAAAATGGCTGTTTGTATTTATTGAGGCAGTAACTCCTTTGCCAGGTTCATTTCATGCTCTGTAACAAAAAGGAAAACCCAGCAGTTTATCAACTTTCAACACGCCCCCCCCCAACCAAAACAAAAACAACCCCAAAACACACCCAAAAAGCCTTTAATGAAAATTATGATCCCAGGGTAAAAAAAAAAACCACTCCCCTTCTCCAAATTAATAATGCTCAAAGGAAAATCTACCTGGCTAAATGGAACATAACTATTTGGGAACTACAAAATATCAAGGCAGTACTATATTGATATTCAAGTAACACATTTATCTGAACATTATTTTTCGTGGGGATATTTGCTTTAAGTAATCTGACACTCAGAAAAAAACCTCTTTTACAAATAGCTCAGCTTTATTCTCCTGAAATTACGCCTGTTTTCAGAATTTACCAGCAGCAAACCCTACCATTTGAATACTGACAGAAGCAGTTCTTGGATGCTTTACACCTGATACCTGCCAATAGTCTACTTCTGATCCGCTCCACTCAAAATAAAGGGACAGGGAAGTGAGATCTTCATCTTCCCCCTCCACCCTGCCATTGCCCTCCTACCACTATTTCATTTGAGGCAACTGCTCAAAAATCCTCACCTTTACCTCGTGCCAAAAAATCAGGAAATACCTTTGACAGTAATCAGAACAAAATTAGTTGCATTGGGATATAGCTTCCTATCTTGGGAAAAGAGTAAGTCAATAATATTAATGCTGACAAAAATTTAAACAGGCAGACTGAAATTTTTATAGTCAGGCATTTCTTGTCTCAGAAGGTACTAACTAACAGCTGTAAGTTTCTTACCTATTACGTTTGTAGTTATGTTGTAATGTCACTAATTTAAAGGTTCTTTTCCCTAATGATTACTAAGAAAATCAAATTGCAAATCTGTTATAAGTATGCATAGCAGCTGAACTCTATAAACCATAGACTTCCTCTCCTCTTTTGTCCTGTCACCTGTTATTTAATTTACAAGAGCTCCTTATTCCAATAATGAATAATCTACATACACCTGGAGCACCAGATTAAAGAGGACATTTTCCATTTCAATTCAACAGCAGTCCCGCTTTTTATAGTCTGGCTTCAGGAAAATGAATTATGAAGCACCACATTTTACATATGAGGGAAATTAAGGTAAATTCTGTCTTATTTTAATCTTTATCCATCATCTACAAAATTAGCTTCTGATCACTGAGATATTGTATACAAGGATGAATACAGGTTATACAATAAGAAATGGTAATTGTGAGTTTAATCAGATTTTTTTTTTCTTTTCATAAGAAATAGCTGCCATAGATCTATGTGGGAGGCAAAAAGTAACCTTCTGGGCTCTTAAAGGAGCGCATCATCACTATGACTTCTCTAATGAAATCCTAATGATGATAAATAAATATCAAATTAAGCAGCTATTTAAAAATGTGAACTAGAAGTTCATTTTAAAAAAATTAAATATTACAAGCAAAATGCAGAGGTGTGTCTTCTGCAGTTGAGCAGAGAGGAAAGAAAAGATTGTAAGACTTTTATTACAGGTGTTGGCAAGAACACCTTAGGTAATTCCCATCTTTGAGCGTAGAGGAAGTTTCATTAAATTCGTGGGATGTCCACGTTATCAGGCAGTTTTACCTTGGACCAGTTAAAGGCTGGTCTATGCATTGAACGGCCACTATTGGATATCTGTTTCCTCTCCTTTGCTGGAGAGAGTCTGTCAGCTCTAGAACGTGATTCAACCTGCACAAGATGTGAATTCCCCAGAGAGGTGTCTATTTTTCTCCAGGGGTTGCAGAAACAGCATCAGGCCACTTTATTTTTAACTTATTTACTTCAGATAAGTGCCTGTCCTAGGCAATATAAATTTCTTCTTAAGTATCACTCTTGATCTTAGCTTCCAAGAACACCTTTCCTCTACTTTTTCCACATTACGCATTCTGCTTCTTAGCAATTTCTCAACTCATTTAATATTTTCTACACTATAAGACCTTAACTTTTCTTGCTAATAAACACATTGCTGAGAATTTTCATCTGCCAAAACTTCCATTCTTCTTCTCATGCCTGTCCATTTGCCACTTTCACGTTAAACATAGCATTATATTTGAGTATCTTAGAGCTTTTAGGAAACATTTTACCTTTGAAGCTTTTTGGATCATGCTGCAAATACATGTAGGTAAAAGCATATTAGTGAAAAATGGTTCTGTTAGAATGCACTTGTTTATTCTCACTGTTTTTAAAGGATGTCAACTTGACAGCATAGCCGACTCAAGTTCTTACTTACTGATAAAAATGAGCAAGAAAATGTGACTCTCAGCATTGCTTCAGCTTTGACCCAAAAAGGGAACACTAAAGCTACAAAAGTTAAATCTACGTGGTACAGAAAACCTAAAGTAATTTTCTGTACTCGTTGACTGAATGTTTTCCTCTGTATTCAGATCGCCTTCAAAGATACTGGACCAAAGAGTGCTTTCTGTGATCTATGTACAAACATATCACATTCTCCTGGTTTGAGGTAAAACAGAACCAATTTTCTGTTCAGTAATTTTATTTTTTAGCTAGGCCTCTTCTAACTGCTGAAATTAATAGCATATTGTGCAGAAACTCTTCGCTCTGAGACTGATAAGACCAATGTTTGTAGTTTATACCGAAGAATGGTGTGCAGAGAGGCTTTTGCTGACACTTATTGCTGTAAAAACCAAGGCCAGCCAACTTTGGGATTTGCCCTGTTGGAGGGTCAGAAGTGGAAAAGTGTAGAGGGGTCACCCCTGCAAGGAGAAGCGGACAGGACAGGTGACCCAAAACTGACCCACAGGGTATTCCATCCCATCTGCCTCATGCTCAGTATAAAAGCTGAGGGATCAAAGGATCAGCCCTCTTTCTTCAATGGCCGGCGTCCGAGGAGGACTCTGTCTGTTCGTCTGCCTTTGATCCTGATCTGTGCAATCCTGAATCCAGATCTGGAATCCAGTTCCTGTTTGTCGCTGAGTCCAGTCTGGGACTTTCCCAGTGCCTGCTGGTGACGTGACCGTCATCCCAGGAGCTCAATACTGGTTTTGTATATATTTCATTATTTTCTTTTTATTTTATTACTAATATTTTCATTAAAGTAGTTTAATTCCTTTGAAACTCATTGTTGTGGTTTGAGCCAAATTGGCCCAACCAGGCGGAATGACAGATATTCTCTCTCTCCTGCCCTGCTTCAAAGGGAGGCAGGAGAGAGAGGAAAAAAAAGAGAAACTTATGAGTTTAGAAGGAACTAAACTACTTCAATGAAATATTAATAAGAAAATATAAAGAAAATAATGAAATATATACAAAACCAGTATTGAGCTCCTGGGATGATGATCATGTTACCAGCAGGCACTGGGAAAGTCCCAGACTGGATTCAGCGACAAACAGGAACTGGATTCCAGATCTGGATTCAAGATGGGGATCAAAGGCAGACGAACTGACAGAGTCCTCCTTGGATGCCAGCTGATGAAGAAAGAGAGCTGATCCTTTGATCCCTCAACTTTTGTACTGAGCATGAGGCAGACGGGATGGAATATCCTTGTTGGTCAGTTTTGGGTCACCTGTCCTGTCCGCTCCTCCCCGCAGGTGTGACCCCTCTACGCTTTTCCGCTTCCGACCCTCCAACGGGGCAAATCCCAAAGTTGGCTGGCCTTGGTTTTTACAGCAATAAGTGTCAGCAAGAGCCTCTCTGCACGCCATTCCTTGGCATCAACTGTAAACATGGGTCTTATCACTCCGAGAGCAAAGAGTTTTCTGCACAACATGCTGTTAATTTCAGCAGTTAGAAGAGGCCTAGCTAAAAAGTAAAGTTACTGAACAAAATTGGTTCTGTTTTACCTCAAACCAGAACACTCATAAGTCTCTTTCTCTCTCTCCCTCCTCTCCTTGGAGAGAGAGGTGGGGGAAACCATCTGTCATTCATCTCGGTGGTCAGTCCGGCCCAAACCATGACAGATTTATTGGCACCCAAAGTGGGGCATGAGCGGGGCTCAACCAGGGCTGTGATAGATTGCCTGAATAGTTTGAATTCCAGCTTGCTCAGAGATGAGAACAGACAGCTCACATCATGTCGTTCTTAAGTGAAATGTTATATTGTGCCTTTAGAGAGCTTTGTTTGCAGTTAATTGATGCAACGCTGCTTAACCTCCTGAATGTATTGCATGGTTTATTTGCTCTTTGTGTTTGTATGCGGTGGTTTAAACATGCTATTTTGGTGTGGTTAGGAATTCAGATGTATAATAGGATTACTGGGATAACGGTCCTACCTGCATATCTTGGGCATCCCATGATGAATTCTATTACTAATTACACTTTCAGTTTTACCTGGGGAAAGTTTACTTCACCCTTTAATGCCTATGCTAAAGTGACACCATCAGAGCAAAGGGGTGGAAACCTTTTGGGCTGTTTCAAAACGGAATGTTACTTTCATAAAATCATGGCTTTGTTGTTGGTTTTCCTGAATGAGTTGCAGGGCTGGGTTTTTATTAAACATCGGTGCAGGAGTGGGTACTGTGTAACATGCGCTGCTGCCACTCAAATTCCACGAGCCGCTCCGCCGCCTGCACCGCCACAAGTCACTCCCCTGCCATGCAATAAACATCCATGGGACAGTAACAACATGTAGTCGTTACAATCTCAAACAGCAAAATTTGTATGCTGTTACCTGCAGTTAGATGGTGTGCCCATATGCATATACACACTCTAGCTCTCTCTTTCTTTCTGAATGCTGAAATATATTTGAGCATAAACACAGGCGAGTGGACCTTAATAACTATTAATTTGTGCAAAGGAAGACAGTCCAACTCACCTCTCATATACCACAATGAGTTCTCCAAATACTTTCGTTGCCAACATGGCACTCCGTGAATCTGCATGTGTGTCTGCGTGTGCGCATGCACGTGAATGAGTGTGAAGACAGGACAAGAGGAAAAAAAAACTGTTGAAGTGGATCATCACTTCATTAAGCAGTAAGGTCATTCACTTTATGGATATCTAATCTTTCCTTGATAGGTACTTACTCCTCCTACTAAGGAGCAATACACGGTCACCAGGAAAAAAATTTTGATCGTGAAAAAAGAAAATAATTCAATACATTTAGTTAACATATTTCTTTCTTCCACCAAGTGACAGTCTGTTCTATGTTGTATCTTAGCCAGCAGTAAGGATACCTGAGTGCTTTACACACCCCACTGCGTAGGTCCTACCTCACTACTTCAGCACTATTAATACAATATATCTGTCAAGGCTTATTAAAATTCTTTTTGATGTGTATCTTGGCTCATAAAGCTCCACACTGTATTGATATCGCCTAAGGGAACGTCCTTGTAGCACCGAATCTCTGCAGATGGGATGATAAAAGAGAAATGTTCAAAACTTTAAAAAGTTCACTCTCTAGCAGAGCTTTCTCTTGCAACACCTCTTTTGAATAGTGTTTTGTGTTGTCACTCTATTGCTATTGTTCAAAAAATGCCTCACAGAACATTTTAACTCATAGAGAAAAAAATTTCTTACAAATGAATAATTGATAGATAAAAAGCAGATGATGGGTCTCAATCCATTTCCATAGATATACCCTTTTCAGTGCTTTGTGTACATGTTGTGCATGTACATGTAGCCTCAGGTAGCAAACAAGCCTGGCAGCCAGCTCACTCGCTAGACTAAGCAAGAATTTACCAAGTCAGTTAGACAAGTGAATTTTGTTCATGTTCTTTTTCATGTATGTAATCTCTTCTGCTTTTCTTTTTTGTAATTAATTTCCACAGGGCTCAGGAGTTGTCCTTAGGGACTGCAGACACTGTGCTCCCCAGTTTGGAAGACGTCTCTGGTGGCAGGTGATGCTATACGCTTCAGAAACTTTTACAGTGCGTTTAAAATAAATCACATGGGTAAAATCTCACTGATGATTTTGTGTGAATTTAACTACATATACTGATAGTCTATAAACATTTTACCTATGTTAACTCGTGGCGCTGTTCTTATGCCTTTAAATGGTCATTTCTTGACTGAAAATCTGTTATTCCACCCAGATTTGCTCAGCAATAAGTTTCCATCAGGAAGTTCTTCAGTCTCCCTGTAAAGGCCTTTGCTTTAATAAACTTTGTTTCCTACCTGATTTTATACAGGTCTGAACAATCAGACCCTAATCAAGTTCAGATTGAAGTCAATGGCTAAGGTACTTTTTACTGATTCAAGAGGGAAAGTAGGAGGAAGGAGAGGGAGGCACAGACTGAATCTTAAATAGAGGATTGACATTTATATATAAAAATATGCACTATACTGGTATACGTACATTCACAGTGCTTCAGTACCAGGCTAAATCTGGAAGACATTTCTCTCAGAAGCAGTTTTGGGGGATCAGACTGAAAATAAGATACGGTCATTGGTTGTTTTCTTTGGGGTCCGGGTAAAAATAAGACAGTCAAGCCATTTTGGGTTTAGCATTTACCTCTCCTGCTCCATGCTTCCCTCCCCCCCTTTTTTTTAATTTTTAATAAACTTTATTGTATAAATTATTTTTTCAAATTTTTGACAGTTTTTAAATACTTCCTGTAACTTTATATAAAAGACTGTAAAATAAAATGGAAGAAAAAGTAAATATATAGTAGTAAAGACTGGCAGCCAGCTTCCTCTGTTAGCTTTGGAGACTCTAGAGCATAAATTAATGTGCAGACATTCTTTACCGAAAATTTTAACTGTGATTTAAGTGAAAACCTGCACTGAATTCATTTCCAGTAGGTATATTCTGTCTCACTTCTAAATGCTTAATGCTACATTCAATGAATTGTGTAACAATAAAAAAGTTGTATTGAATTAAGAGATTTCTTTAACCTCATACTTATGGCAAGGAAACAACCTGAGGGCTCCCAAAAGAACTTCCGTTTTGAGGATCAGTGTGGAAGTTTCTGACAGCAGTTTGTCCTGTGGTTTAGTTTCTATATGTTTTTCTTGAAAAGCAGATGTGTGCTGTTCTTTAGAAACAGATGTGTGACGATGAAAGATACAGAAGTGCTTATATTTCCTGCGAAACTACATCTTATGCATGATTGGATAGGTTGCCAGGGGCTTTCTGAATATCTTTTGGTTCTGTCTTCCCATGCTCTATGTGGTAGCACATTACTCCCTTGAAGTTTGCCTTAAGATCTCCAAGACTAAAGGCCACAGTGTGTCTTGAGCTGTCTTTGTGCTGGATTCCAAACTAGCTGTTAAAATAGCCATCCCATCCAAAGAAAATGTCAGTGGAAATTTGAAACTAACTCTTAGAGTGGAAGAAAACTGCTTTTTTTTTTTTTCCCCCCATTCAGGCTATCCTTTGCACACTAGTGTACAAAATTAAATTGTTGTTTAAAATAAACAATGAATTTACTGACACTCTAATATTAATATAATCAGGTAAAGCCAACAACAACAAAAAAATAGATTTAGCTTGAAGAAATTAGACGCATAAATGCCTCTAACAGTTCACAAGGAGGAGTTTGTCATCTAATATGGGTTTGATTTCCAGCATAGTGAAAGAGGAGAGATAGGCACGGATGGCCACATCTATGTGGGTGAGAATGAAGTCAGACTTGCTGCAACCTAATTCCCTGTTCCGTCAACACTGAAGACCATAGAGCTAAAAGAAGATGGTGGTTGAGCTGAGAAACTTCCTTATGCTTCCAGGGCTCCTAGGCCTGAGCTGGTTTGAGTTCATACAGCTTAGATGCCACAGACCAAAGCTGGTCAATTATTGCATTGCCCAGACAGAGAAGACCAAGTGCTTAGATCCATATGCATTCACTTGTTTTGGGTCATGTTTGAAAAACAGGGTTCATAACAGCCACCACAGTGTGCCATAACATCACAGCGCGTGGCAGTACTCTTCTGCAAATTGCCGAAGATAAGAACGCAGCTTGTAATTTCTCCCTTTCTTGTACTTAAACACTGAAGGCTACTTTTGTGAAATTCAGACCCATATCTTTGGCAGCTCAGGCTTCCCTCTACCAACCGGATGCATAAAACCTCCATTTAAAATAGAACAATTAGATCAGTGTCTTCTGTTGGGGAAAGAACCACTGATGCTTTGGCATAACAACTCAGCATGCAGAGCACTTACTCAGGAAATGCGAATTAAGTGTACCATCCCTGCTTAGCTCTGTCAGTTTGCCAGATTTTGCCTTATACACACTCACTTTTGGATCCACACATAATGCCAACATATGGACATGAATGAAAGTATCATGGGATGAAAAGCACAAAAGGCAAGTGTAGATGTAATTCAATTCTGTTGCTGGGTGATACTGAAAATCACGTCAGCAGGGGTGAAGTGTGGAGTCTGTACATGCTTCCCAAATAAATCCAGTAATTTCTCCAGTGGTGCATTCATGCAAAATTGATAAACATTCTGAAATCAAAGACCAGAAGTCAAACTTGCACAGTACCAGGACAGACTTGAAAATCAAAACATCTCTGGCAGTTTTAAAAAAAAAAAAAAACAACAACATTTTCAAGGATGGCAAAGTTGTTCGCAGGCTAAAACTGCACTGAGGTGCTGGGGAAAGGCAAAACCTTGTATGCCAGCTGCCAAAGGATAGCAAACCATTGTGAAGGACAAGCAGGCACTTCTTGTATTAAAATCCTCTCTCTATACGCTGCTCTTGGCCACGGAATAGTGACAGATGTGTATGGTTGAGGTCAATTAAATCCTCCTGATCTTATTCAAAGCTCTCCTTTTCCATTGTTTTGTCTGGTACATTTAGTTTTTACTCAAGAAATGAATTCTTCCTAAGGGCTTTAAAAAAAAAAAAGAAAAAGGACAAGGAGGAAAAGAGAAGAAGAAAGAGCAAAGATATGTGTCCTTAGACAAGTGGACTGAAAAAAAAAATCAACATTTTATCTTCAGAAAAGATTATGGAAAAAACTCGGCAAGATTGTGGCATAAAAAAATACCATAAGAAGCAGACACTGGAGGATGGGGATAAGTTTAAAATTTTACAGATGACCAGAACTGTTATTTTCCTGACAATGAAATGCTTCATTTTGTATTCCTATGTTCATACCAACTCTCTTTTTTTTGAGATATATTTTGAGATGCAAGACTTAAGCAGACAATGAAGCCAACTGTCACTGACCTCTGAATAACTGAGAATTTAACTTAGATCTACATCATTTATTTCAGATTTCATTATTTTAAAGTCTCAAAGAAATTTGACTTTTCAATGTGTTGCTGATGACTTTGTTGACTATAACACTTAAGCAGAGATGCATTTAAATTCCAGTTAGTATTTCTGATGAGTTTTAGGCAAATCAGATATTTCCTTGACTAACGTTTTCTGTAGAAAACTGAAGGCAGAAGAACCTATTAGTTTTTGTGCTTCTGGCTCACATGAGAAATAAAACAAATTGCTTTTATCAAATAGTGACAGGAAAACAGTGCTTCCATAGGCCACCTTTGAAACAGGATGAAGACAATCTCTAAAACGAGTAATTCTAAAAAGTCAGCACGTTACAAGATGATATAGATCTCCTTGCATTGCTTAACCTTCAGACTTCTTAATCTCCTTTGTATTTCCATTTGATTCTTCTAAATTTTCTTTTACTCTCCTCTGCTAAAACAGCAAAAATGTAAAACCTGCTGTAAGATTAATTACAGAGAAGGTCTAAATCTAGCAGGGTCAGCAAGCTCCTAGGTGAGTTATGCTTCTTCACCACTATTTTTATCATGACTTGTCTGTGTATCATGACATGCATTAGGATACATCCTTTGTTCTAGGAATTCCTCTGAATTTTCTCTCTACATAGCTTCTGCAGGTGCCATATCAACATCTTTTATAGGTAGGAAATACAGCTGGTATGAAAACTTTGAAGGATTGTGTGTAAAAAGTGCTTTCTAGCAATTCTAAAGAAAATCTTGATTTGAATAATTATTTTTCTAATGTGTCATGACGGTGTTTAATGACATTGTTAAATTAAAATACTTCCATTTTGGTTCTTAATATATAGGTAGAACTTTCATGTAAAGCTGAACTAAAGGGTTATTTCTGTGCCACAGGCATTTAAAAAAAGCACAAACTGAGCAAAAGCACTGTAATCAGAAGATCTTTGCTCATGAATGCTACAAAGAATCCAGGAAGACAAGACTACTGCAAATTTTGAGATGTGAAGTGGTACACAGCAGGAATAAATCAGGTTGGCAGACCTAAAGGGATACTGAGCAAGACAATGTCTTACTGAGCAGAATGACTCAGTTAAACTCGGGTTATTAAGGTCAGTACAAAGCTAGTTGAATGAAATTTAAGGACCTAAGACATGGAGTGGCTGGGCTGGATTATACCAGACAACTCTAATAGATAGGACATGGATCGCAGCTTTTGCAGACCTCCTACCTCCGTTTTCCTTTTGTTGGAGCTGCTGTTTCATTTTAGGCCTTTTCTCCTGAGCTGCTCTTCTGGGACATCTCATGTTCCAGTGCACACAAAGCAGAAAATAGATCAGTGCAACTGCAGTAAGTCTGGGATATCTGAAAGGCATCTGATTTATTTTCCCATGAAATGTCTGCAAATTAACTGGATCAGTTTATGTCCCTTTTCTTTCCAAGCAACAAGGAAAGACTTCCTGCGTAGCTGGAGAACCTCAATTCAAAGGATACTTCCCACAAAGCACTCCAGTGTAGACACCCCTCACTCTTGCTCCTGTGCCGCAGACATCTCTGAGCCCTGAAACTCCCCTGGCTGGATAACCCCTGGACTCCCTGCCCGAGGAACACCAAGGGACAGGAAGAGGAAAAAAGAATGTGGCCCATTCACGGCATAGAATAATCCTGTTCTTGGAAAGATATATTAACTCAATTAAAATTCAAAGAACGAATGCTGGAAAAAACCTTAAAAGAATAGACATAGAAGCAATCATAAAAGCTATGCTTGCTCAGCTGGGCTGTTCGTAAACTAACAATTTGAACTAAGGGTTAAAGTTTAGTGAAAACCACAGTCCTTTTTAGATCTCCTTTCCCTCTGTGACTTTAACAAGCCAAATCTCTTCAGCCAATGAAGTTAAAATACACAGGTCACGTAGCTCTTTATCTGTCACACCCCACAAATCACATTTTCCAGCATTAAAGTACTATTCGTTTTGGCTTTTAATTACCTGACTTATCAGCATGTCATATTTCTCCCCCCCTCCCTGCAATAATTACATTCTGAATCAGTGTGACATTCAATATTGACCTTTATTTATGGCTCTCACAAACTGTTGAATGTTTATTTATAAACCATGAAAAGTAGAGTTTGTAAGAATATTGATTCAGCATATTAAGAAAGCAGTGGCCTGGCATTCTGTGAGTAGAAGTAATCACAGGCAATTACTAGAGACTGCTTTTCACTACTAATCTTGGGTTTAACCTTATAATTGCATTACTGAATTTGTTTCACTTTACCCATATATCACCAGGTTCCTAATAAGAAGTCTGATATTAACATAATTTAATAATATTCAGAGGAAGAATGGTTTTAATTGGTTTAAAAAGAGAGAGACTTATAGCCTATGCCACTCAATGAGAAAAGTATTGTAACAGCCTTTTTTATTTTGCAATAAATGATAATTAATATTTAAATGCATTAATGAAATAAGTTCTTAGTGGCTGGGTCACAAATCTTTGATGTTTATGCCACTAACAAAATCACTAACTGCTCCTAATGATGCCCCTAAGCTAAGCTTCACTTTACTTCTGGTATAAAAGCTACTTTCATTGCTGGTCGCGTGAATTTGGAAGTGTGAAAGGCAAAGTCAAAAAAAGAATATTTTTTCTTGTCCTTATCCCGGTATATAGTGGGAAGAAAGCGGTCAAATTCAGGAAAAAAACCCACTCACAAAACAGCCAGACTTAGAGAAAAGCAAAACTAGCAAACAATAACTAAACCCCTAGATCCGTGTAAATAAAAGTACTTGGCACTCACTTGATGTTCCTAGAGCCAGATTCAGTGCAAGAACCAATGAAGATGTAACTGTCTGCCTGGGATTAAATTAGAGCTCTGAGCAGCAGTGGGTTAATGACAGCTGGCTAACGAGTGTGCTTTTGGATAGGACTGACCAGTCATACTTCATTATTTGTTTTTTTCAACTAAACACATATGTTCTCAGTGTGAATTTACTCAGGTTAAAACATGAAATCGGCACAAGTCGGGCTTCAGAAGCTATGCTCACGAAACATAAAAAAACGTGCCTTTTTGTTTTTGCTTGTTTTTCTATAACTTTCAATGAAAAGTATATGGAAAGAAAATGTTTCCAGGAAAAAATTTTCTTTTAGTAGAATGCTATCCTAATGAGATAACACCTTGTTAGTGAAACAGTACTGCCTGTACCAACTAGTATGGTATTTTTGGCAAATTTGTTTCCAGTTAGGGATTTAGACTGCCTTTTGAAATACCCTTAGTTTCAGTCCTAATCTTTTCTTAGGAACTAGTTCTATTTTCTACATTTTGTGTTCGGTCCAGAACTCTTCCTTATTTAATGAAAAAAATTCTCCGGTACAGTAAGTTTTATAATTGTTGTAATTCAGTTATGAATATATTTGGGAAAAGTATTTCAGGAATCATAAGCTCCTGGAAAGTCATAAAGACCCTCCCTTTTTTTAATTTTAATTGCTTTATCCTCCCCATTTTTTTTTTCTGCTTACATTTTCCACCACTCAGTGAAAGTTCAAAGAGAGTATTATGATTACCAAGAATGTTTTATTTAGAGTCAGAGAATAACTTAGCATTATTTTCCTGTAAAGTATCCAGAGCTCAGACATAGTAAAAGATGAACATGGAAAATATGTATACATTTTTTCTATCACATTATTGGAAATCACAGCTGGTAGCAAATTCAGAAATATTTTCAGTAGTTTCTCCAGTTTAACATTAAATACTAAATCACAGCTGTTCAGGAAGGTTTGTTTGGTGTTGTTTTGTTTTGTTTTGTTTTGTTTTGTTTTGTTTTGTTTTGTTTTGTTTTTCTCCAGGAATAAGTTGAGAAAAAGAAAATGCATTTAAAAACATTGATATTTAAATATTCTATATTTTTATGGGGGAAAGGAAAAGAATAGCACATTGTTTCACCATGAAATAGTAACAAACCAGAAAACCCTGTTGTACAGGTTTTTAGGATCTGACAAATTAGTAGAAAAACAGGTGGTAGAAAATTTTACCAATTATTTCTAAGCTTGTAGCTCAGGAAGTCCATAAACATCTACTAGCTATAGCTTAAGAAAACATACTAGGTGAGAAGCTCTGCTTCTGTACTGACCTTTAAACTACTGGACTTTGAGACTATGAAAACACTCTTCAAGTAAAACTGCACTACTTCAGGTAGATGGAACCAACTACTGAAATATAATATTAGAAAAATTACAAAAATAAAGACGTCCTAACTGCCCCTCCCCCCTTTATCTAAATGGGACTTATCTGAATTATAATCTCACTGACAAGCAAATAGCAAAATACTATTGTATAAGGAAAATGTTTGTGATGATGTGTTGCCTATTTTGAGTTGCTTGAGTGTGTACTTTGTTGGAAAAAGAGGAAAGTATAGCTCTTTTGCAAGGAATACACTGACTGCATCGTTTTCGGTCAGTGCCAACATTACACCCCCTCTGAAAAGAAATCTTCAGAAAGGATGTATCCCTGATATTAGATAGGGAACAAATCCTTCTGAATGTGTGACCCACCAACTCCTTTACAGAAACAGGCCAGAAGAGGCTGAGAAAGTAAATTAAAGGCCCAAAGGAGATGTTGTTACCAACTTTCTCATTAATAAATCTCTTTCTTACGGTGTTTAAGGTGTAGGCTCAACTTTTTTCTATGTGGCCTTTGACAGTGGCAGTTCAGTGAGATAATGGGTCTACAAATAGAAAGCAAAAAATCTTTTTAGCTTGTGATGTTGCAGCTAGGAGATCTCCCCCTGTTCCCAGCCAGTGCAGACAATGGACAAAGATTTCTGTAAAAGAACTGCAAACAGTTCTTTTCATTTTCTCTTTTCTCATTTCTCTTGACTTACCCAAATGTTGCATTCTTATTGCAGAATCTCTCAATATTAGAGTACAATGAAAATGAAATCCATGCTGAATCTGGATGACTTCCAAAACAGCAACAAAAAATATTTACCTGCCTCTTTTTTGGTTGCAAAGTTATGTGCTAGTTTTAAAGAATGGTTGCAGTCTTTTAAAATGACGTTTAAAGAAAAGGATTTGTCATTTTCTACAGTAGATAGACCAGCATAAAAATCCACAGTTATGATATGATCACAAAAACTTGGATCTCAGAGTAATCATGGTCTTTCCACAGGATATTTATTAATCTTGAACATTTGGTGTCACTTGGAGTTCTTCGCATCTGCCTCACCAGGTTGCATATGACACAAAGTCCCTAAAACCAGCAATCATTTACCATTTGCTGTGGGTACAAATATAGCCACTGAGATTTTAATACCAAAGTCAGTCTTGCAATCAAAGCATATACTACATTTCTGTAAAAATGTTAATTTCATTGATCTTTTAATAGGCACATAGGATAATTGGAGTGGGAAGGGTGCTCAAGAGATCTCCAGTCCAACCTGCTTCTGAAAGCAGTGTCAGCTCTGAACTCAAACTAGCATGACCTGGTCACCTCAAAGGGCTTTGTACAATCAGGACCTCCACGGATAGAGCCTGCGCAGGCTCTCTGGGCAACTGATCCACTGCTTGATCATCCTTGGGGTGAAGCTTCTCCTTATATACAGTCTTAACTGGTGCTTGTTTCAGCTCATGCCCTTTATATCCTACCATGCTCCACTGTGAAGAGCTTTGCTGCGTCTCCTTGATGACCTCCCTACAGGCACCAGGAGCTGCTACTAGATGCCCCTGAAGTCACCTCTTCTCCAGGCTGAACAAGTCTCAGTCCCACAGCCTCTCCTCACAGGGCAAGTACTCCGGTCCTGACCATGCTGGTGGCCTCCACTGAACTCACTTCAGTTTGTCAATGTCTTTCTTGTATGGGAAGGGCCCAAACCTGAACACAGTGTTCTAGGTGTAGTCTAATAGAGTACCACTATTTATGTATGTATAAAGCAAAGAACTTGCATTGTATCTTGCACCAACAACCAAGCACTTTTAAAGATTTTAAAGTGTTGCTTTCATGTTAAAAGAAAAAAACAGAAGCATTATCGAGCTATCGTTATCATCTTCAAGTGACGCTACAAAAAGGCTCGCTTTATGATTACCGAGCTAGCAGTTCTCATTATAGGATCATAGGACCATTTAGCAATCTTGTGATAAACCCTACTGAAAGCGTTTATGTGCCAAAAACCCAGCAGGTGAGTAGGAAACATTTCCTGGGGATGTGAGAGGGGAGACACCTCCACATTCTGTACATTCATGTACATACACAGGGAAAGCAACATCTCAGCAGACAATGCATACCTTAATCTGTTCGGGATTCACAAATTACACATCTGTTACATGAGTTACATAGCTTACTCCCTGCAGTCTGACCCATCCGATGCAGCAAGACCTAATGCCTATCGACAACATCAGAGCTCAGCACTTTCACTTAAAACCTGACCCACGGGGACATCACCGCTCTTCAGAGGAAATCTGGGGCTGCAGATATATGCATTCTGCACACTCAGAGGCTAAACAGCTGTATCTGTCCCCAACCAGACCAGGAGGGCTGGGATTTCATGCCAATGCTCTGCCAGTGTTCAGAAAGGACTGCAAGAATTGACAGTGCCAGCAAAAAGGGGAAGGCAACTCCATAGACCGGGAATGCACTTGGGAGGAAGAGACCTTGGTTCTAGCTGGGGAACCAGGATCATGTATTTAATTCACTGACTTTTAAGTGTAAAATGACCCTTTCCTCCCATGCAGTCTCTTAGGCATAAAATCGGGCTCTCACTTGTTGACTACCTCTCTGGCTTCACGGCTTCTGAATCTGTAATTGCAAAATATCACATCACACAGGATAAGAGAAGTTTAGAAGCCTCGCCCTGCTGTGCGCGTGAATTGCAGTCTACTGTACAGTGTATCAGCTCCACCTCTACCTCACTTCTGGCTGTGGTTTAAATGAAGCAAGAGAGATTCCTCTTAATAAAGGGGAATGGTTTGAGCTTGCAAATGCAGGAACTATTGCAAGGGACAAGTATCAAAATCACGCATGCACTTATTGTCCAGAAGTGAGTATTTAGGCATTTCATAGTGAATCTCACTAGAGCACTTCAGAATTCAGAATATAGTTAAGGTCGAAATAAACTACAGACTAGGACTGTGAAATAGCCAGATCACAGCACAAGTATTTAGTCGGAACAGCAATTCAGCAAAAAACACCTGAGCTTGAAACACTGTGTAAGGTAAAGTCATTCAGACACATTTCTGGTACCCAGATGGCTTGTTTTTGTGTTTTTTCTCACATAGCTTTAATTATGTGAAGCCCTCAAGGATTATAATCGTCATAAATATTTTCATAGATAAATAATTAAAACTAAAATAAATGTGAGCCAAACTGTCCTGTGGGAAAGCTCAAGCTCTAGAGGTGTCACTATTCATCTATTTTCTCCTCAAAAACATGACTAGACGTTTCTAACAAAATCCATCACCCAGTTGCATGATGAATGAATGCTGTGAGGGCTGTACTGCCCTAATGAACAGCAGCATAAATTTGCTTGAAACATTTAAATTCTGATCATAATCGTCATCTTTTATATAAGTAGCTAGTTTTTAATTACTAATGACAATCACTACCATGCTATAACATTGATGTATATTGGTATTTCATTGTGTCCTAAGCAAAGAGAAATGCTTTCCAGTCAGTATTCCCTTAATATGTCCAGAAGGAATTAAAAACAACTGTTGCTCCCTATTTATAGACTTTGCATGGGTATACCAGTAGACATGAAAAACAACCGACCAACCAATCCCCCCGCATATTAAAAAAAAAGTGCACAATCAGATTTCTAGCAAGTTTGAAACAACTTCAAGCTTAAAACCCCCCTGATTTTAGATTACCTTGGATACTCTGTTTGCAACCTCTCTGCCTACTGTCAGCCCCTGAACAAAGGTCCGTGCAGCAATGAACGCTCTAGTCACTTGAACCTTCAGCTTCCTGGGTACATCTCCAAACGGCTTCAGCTGGTCTGTGTACTTGCTTACACACTCCAAGTAGTCCTCAGTGAAATGGTACTGGGGGTTTATGAGCTGGAACATCCGCTCCAGCAGCCGAGCCCAGAAATCGTTCAGCATTTCCTCCAAGTTCACGTTGCCTCCGGTGTAATACCGCTTCAGCTCTGTGAAGAGGTCCTGGAACACCTCTGAGTTCTGCATGTACAGCATGCCATATGTCCGGACAAACATGTCATTTAAGGATCTTTCTGCATTCTCCAGAAGTTCTCGGAAAAATTCTGCAGGGAAAACAAGCAGGTGTTAACGGCTATATTAGTAAGGTATGAAGAGTTTTGTGATTGCATTCCTATGTTACCATTAGTAAAGTTTGTCCTAATATGTTGTTACCGCAGCGCTTTACTAGTGAAATTCATCTATTTAGATAGGAAATAGCTTCATTTAGAGGTAAAGAAAAATAGAGTATAACCTGAATTCCCCAACAAGGTAGCCAGATGTAGAACCTATAACACTGAACATGAAAAACCCATTTAAAAGAACTTCAGTGAGGGTAGTTCCACTTCTTCTTCATGTGCTATTTGAACATAACAATCCCTGTCCCTTGCAATATCTTCCACACCCATTATACTAAATCATCTAAGCTAAAAGTAAAGTCATTAATGTGACGATTTAACTGAAAATTTGATGATTTTAGAATCATTAATATGAAGATTTAACTGAAAATTTGATGATTTTAGAATAGCTAGATAATGATAAGTTCCATTTGGCTGAAGTTTTTAAAATGTAGAAGAACACCATGAAAATAAATCTGAAAAATTATCTGCAAATATTCTTGAGGAGAACTTGAAAAAGACCTAACTGGAAATGAGCAGGATCTCTCTTAAAAGTATTACATGTCTAATACTAAGAAAATGTTAGTATTTTCTATAATTTGCTAGTTTACTGAAGAACAGTACTAGAACCCTCCACCAGTCATGTCACAGCCAGCCTAGTAATTCCTGTTTGTGCTAGTTGTTGGTTTTGAAACAGCAGACTTTATGGTTTTTTGAAAGGATTTCAGACTTGCTGCTTCTGTGCCTTTTATCTACCCAGGCCTAAACCATAACCTGTTTCTAAATTTTGGCTTGTGGAATTTATTCTTACTGGAAATCAAGCCCAATGGAAATATGTAATCATCTCTTCTGTTAAGATCCTTTAACTCCCGTATGATGCTTAGGTTTTCCCAAGAAATTCACTGAGCATGTACAGTAGTTCTTTAAACACATTTGACAAAAGTAGGCATAGCTTCTCCTGGTTTTCAGAAGATCCCATCTTCCTACAGGGTCTGCTTGTCAAGCTTCTTAAATCTCCCTTGGAAAAGAGTTCAGCGTGGCCTGTAAATCACAGAATCACAGAATGGCAGGGGTTGGAAGGGACCTCTGGAGATCATCTAGTACACCCTCCCTGCTAAAGCAAGTTCACCTACAGCAGGTTGTACAGGATCACACCCAGGTGGATTTTGAATATCTCCAGAGAAGGAGACTCTACAACCTCTCTGGGCAGCCTGTTCCAGTGCTCTGTCACCCTCAAAGTCAAGAATTTTTTCCTAATGTTCAGATGGGATTTCCTGTGTTCCAGTTTGTGCCCATTACCCCTTGTCCTGTCACTGGGCACCACTGAAAAGAGTCTGGCCACATCCTCTTGGCACCCACCCTTTAGATATTTATAAGCATTGATGAGGTCCCCTCTCAGTCTTCTCTTCTCCAGGATAAAACAGATCCAGGTCTTCCAGCCATTCCTCATAAGAGAGGTGCTCCAGTCCATTGATCATCTTTGTAGCCCTCCGCTGGACTCTCTCCAATAGTTCCCTGTCTTTCTTGAACTGGGGAGCCCAGAACTGGACACAGGACTCCAGGTGCGGCCTCACCAGGGCAGAGTAGAGGGGAAGGATAACCTCCCACGACCTGCTTGCCACACACCTCTTGATGCACCCCAGGATGCCATTGGCCTTCTTGGCCACAAGGGCACATTGTTGGCTCATGGTCAATGACTGGGTCATTGCAGACAGCAAGGCAGAGACTGCAATGCCTTTGGTAAAACACGTATCTTTGCTGCGATTAAATGATTTGCACTGACGCAGGAATCATTGCGCAGACAACTCTGGGATACCAGATTCTAAATATGTGGTCATTGCCCATAGACACATCTGCATGTGGTAATTGCAGGGACCTGCTGATTTCTTACAGTCTTGGCTAATGCTGTAGTGTGAATCCTCTTTTAACATGGGGCCCTGCTGTGGCTACAGTGACTCATAAAAATGCAGAATCACTGCAATGCTAAAGACAGGATGGCAATTAAGACTATGTAAGAAAAAATCTACACTGAATTTGAGGATTTGCAAGTGTGATCAGCTGAAAGCAGAATCCACCAAACACTGTGGACCAGTCTACAAGGACTCAGTAAGAAAGCGCCTCTTCTTTTTGGCAGAAATTGTGCAGAGCTGCAGTCTTTAATCTCCCAGATAACTGCAAAGAGGTCATAATGAAAATGTATACACAGAACGTTGAGAACATATTTGCTACATCAAAGCACTTATTAAAGGGAAAATATATTCTGATCAATGTATCAATGTCTAAACTGTCATTAAAACCATAGCTCTTCATATGTAATAAATTCCATCTGGAAAAGAATATGCTTTTGCTAAATAGTTTATGTAGGGAAAAGCGAAAAAAACCCCAAACCCACAAAAGCCACAACCAAAAAGAAAACCTTGTTATTCTTTGTTGCCAAATAGAATAACTTGAGGTCCACAGCATACCGTCTTCTCTGTTGTTTTTCCAAATTATGCGCTAGTTCTGACAAAGCAGTTTTAGAAAAAAGCAAAGCAAAGCTGTTTTTCACCCCTAACCCTGACCTGGTGGTATCTTTGATGTCTGAATCATCCTGATTACTATTTATACATTCAGCATTTCTTCTTCTAAGAAATGATGTATACTAGCTGTACTGCAGAATACATCTAGCTCTCTAGTCACACAATCTGGAAGGCAGAATGACAGCAGGGAACTTGAGGTTCAAATTAATATTTGTTTTAAGCTTGAAGCCAGGCTTTCAGACCAGTGCAATTGAATGACAACTGGGAAAGGCAGTCAGGAAAGCAGTGAATCCAGGCCCCTCGGCTTCTCTCCCACGAGGCTCTGTATGCTGGGGGGCTGCTGTAAGCAATTCACATGCTGGCTCCTCCCAATCCATAGCTATACTGGGAATCCCACTGTTTATCTTAAAAGATCGTGCCATTGCCTACGTCACTCACAGCAAAGCATAACCGAGTTTGCTGACAGAATCTCTTGTTTGAGAGTGTTAGACTATTATTTCTTTGTGCAGGGGCATTATGTAGCTATCTTGGAGTCAGTTTGTTGGAAGCCAACCAAACTTTTCAAGGAGGGGTAGACATTTATGCTGTGCTTGTACAGCATCTAGCACAATATGGTCCATGCTGGGCGCAACCTTTATTTATACTGCGGTGCAAACATTATCAGTAACTCCACAAGCTTAAATTTCATGCTAGTCCAAATGTGACACTATGCATAGGCATTCGGTAGGAAAGCTAATGTCCTCTAAATAGCTGCACATTTATTCAATTTTTAGTCTTCTCATAGGTCTCAAGTCTTTGAGAGCTATTGCTTAGACTAAGTTATTATGCCATTAAAAAGTTAGACTGCTAGTCTTCTGTACATTTTGACACACAAGACAGTTAGTTTAAGAGAGTTATCTGCATCAGTAACCTTAAGCAAGATCAGGATAATAAAGCAGCAACAACTACAAAATGGGATACCTTTTTAGTTCCAGAGAGAAAGAGATCTCCCCTGTTGTATTAATTAAAAAAATTCTCAATCAACTCCTGTCCAGCAAAATGAATGTTGCTATGAAGGATCACTTGCTCATTTAGTCTGCAAATCTTCCATACATCAGGAAGATAGTCTGCTGTGTGATGCTTATGTACAGAAACTGTGTCCTGGCATAACTGGGCACTTGTTCAGTTACATCAAGAGAAACTGTACTTCCTTCCGCAAAGGTTGAATTTTTCCATGGTCTTCACAGTAATTTAAAGATTTTATGTTAATTGCCAAGACAATATTTCATCAACTTGCAGGTAGCTTTTGAAAAATAATGTAATATTTCAGCTCAAAGCTAAAGACCGAAGATGAGACAGACATTAGTCATGTTACTTAATGTGCTTCTGGAAAGCACTCAAGTACTAGGGTGGGAGAGGAGAATCTATATAAGACAGAGCTGCACAGTGTTTTAAAATATATATCTTGTGAAAACTTTTGCTGCCAAAATAGGCTGTCATGAGCAGTGTTAATGCTGGAAATAATTTTTCCTAATTTTAAGTGGTGATTCATTTATGTGACAGAATATGTCCTGGGTACGTCTTATGTTGCAAGCATGGTTTTACACGGCTTTCATTTCTATAGCTAGAGGGTCTCAGGAAGCCTGTTCAGTTCTGCTTATGAGGTAGTTGCAAAGGATAAGGTCTAAGGTACACTGAGCTACTGAAAAGAGGGAAAGACGACTGCTATTTCAAACCATTACATGCTCTGTATAGGTATAAATGATAGGTTTCCAGTCAGTGGATAACACTTAAGCTACTTTTCATTTTTAAACATTACTTGTAAATCTAGGATGCAAGATTGATAATAACAGTCTCTGCAAATGAAGTCTGAATTGTTATTAAACATTTTGTCTATGGTAAGACAACTCGGTTACAAAGTGAAAAGACACAATGCGTTGCTAGAATCTCTTACTGAATGGCAGGTACTGCTCTCAGATTAAAAACAGGGTCTTGTTAGCTCTCACACTACCTTGTCAATTGAAAGCTGACTTTCTCACTCTATTTTAACATAGGTAATCTAGTGTCATAATGCATTCAACCTGGGAGCTAGACTAATTCCAAAGTGATGACTAGTTGTCACCACATGTCAGTATATCAGGATTGGGGATAATATTGCAGCATGACATGATGTAATAACTGCCTTCAACAAAAGATAATCACAACCATCTAGAGGAAATTATTAGATAAACAAAGTTTTATTATGTTGGAGCTGATGTTCTATGATCATTCCCAGCCTGATAAATTCCTTTTTATTTTCTTTTCCACCTGTAATTTAAGCAAAACCAACATCTGACTGTAAGACAAGATGTGAAGCTAGAGACAGTTTGTTGTCCGATTCCCCAAACCAAATAGATATGCACAGGCTTTAAGACCAAAAAGACGAAAAGGAAATTTCATTTAATTACCATATATTCTTCTCAGCTTTCCTTTTCATCAGAACTTGAGATCTGAATGTTGTACCATGGTGCATCTGATATACTGGACGTACAGCCTCACCGCTACCCAAGAAAAACCAGCACAGCTGCACGGAGCTCGTCAGAGGTTTTGGACGGGGATATATGTCTGATTTTATATCAACCTTCATGGAAAACATAGCTTAAGGTGGCATACTGATTTCATCCATCACTGACTTACACCACCCAAAACATACAGGCAGTTCCCCATTATAGCCTTGTTCTCCTGTTTGTGGGAATTGATTTTCAAAGAGCTCTGAGGATTTAAACTTACAAATTCTAGTGATCTACCATTTACTGTGAAGACGTGCATGCATCTACACCCTTTGTGGACTTTAGGAACCTAACTTCATTTTGCATCTTTGAACCTCCTAGTCCTGATAAGGCTGATGGTAAGAAGAATATTAGAATTCATGTAAGCTGCCCACATTTTTGGAAAAAGTGTTCTTTAGGTACACATACTTAAATTCATGACATACATCAATGGCTGCCTTTTTTTTTTTTCCACTGCCTTATTTCTGTCTTTCTTTCTTTGTTCATGAAGTCATTCATGAAAAAAAATATTTTGGTGAACTCTTCACCTTTTGCAGGATTTTTGCAAAGGCTTTTTTTTTTTTTTTTTTTTTTTTTTTTTTTTTTTTTTTTTTTTTTTTTTCATTTCCAGAGACTTTCTTCTAACAATAACTAAGCTTACAAAACAAAAAGAACTCAATTTAACTTCCTGATTAAGAAAAAATTGCTGTAAGGAGAATAACTTAGAGCAGATGATTTTTTTTTCCTATTTTTGACATTACATTTGTATTTATATTCAGGAGTAAACAAATTGTATGCATAAGACTACCAGTCCATTGGTATTACTTTTTAGTGAGCCTGAATAACTAATTTTAAAATTCCCTTAGAGGTTTGACCTTTAGAAATGCTCAACAGTCACAATTGGGAAACGAATTTCAGCTCCCATTAGGAACAACAAAAGCTGCAGTGTGATGAGGTCTGCTGAAAATTGGTCTCCTTTTTTAACTCATTTTGAATATATACACACTGCATTTAAAGCTAAGAAATACAAGTCAGATAATTAAATTTGTCCTATAATTACAAATTTCAGAACAGGTGATTTACATCCTCTACTTATGTCTTGGATAAAATCACCCATGGGTAAAATTATTTATGGATATCAATACCTTTCTAGAATGTCCTATACCTGTAAATATCATGACATTATGAAATCTTTTAGATGCTGCTAAATTTTTTAGAAGCCAATGCAGTCTCAAAGGTTGTGAGTAAAGATGAGGGTCTCTCTCCCCTCTTTAATCCCTCCATTTCTCAGACTACTGCAAGACTTGATAATAGAAGATAATTCACCGTGATTTTCTTCCCTGCCTCCTGTCCAGAGTCTATGACTTCTTCCCCCTTACGGGTCAGGCTGTTGCAAGGAAGGAAGGAAGGAGACCTAGGGGAAGGGGAGACCACTGAGGTTCCATCCTCAGTGGAGACAGTGCAAACAGCACTGTCCTCCACTAGAATGACGACGTGAGGATGGGGAGGAAACACAAATATATCTATCATGGGCTAGGCTGGACAGGTTAGATCGGATGCAGGCAAAATGAGAAAACAGATAGGCTAATATTTATGCATCAAATGCCATTATCACAATTGGAACCTAATCTGACAAAGAATTTAATGCACTATTTAACGCTGATGTACAAAGAAGTTATTGTACAAATGAACATTAATATAGAGTTAAAACATCTGTCATCTACTCAAAGCTGGTTACAGGCATTGCTAAAGGTCTATAAGACTTTATTTTGCAACACTGAAATCAATGAGAACAGTATCAACAACTTCAGGGGGGATGCAGGTGCAACCTTTAAATGCTAAACTTCCTGTTTCTTCACTGCAAAAGGTCATTTACTAACACTTGAGTAAGTCTAAAAGGGAGATTTGATCCTGCCATTGATTCTATACAGACAATCCTGCAACTGGGTGAAACACATCACTTTCACTTGAGAACTACTAAGATATTAACACATACTTTTTGAAATCTTTACTGCTCTCTAGAATCTCAACTCATATTCTGTTGCATCTGGTACTTTATATTGATGATGTATCCTTGATTATAACTATGAAACTTGAAATTCCCCAAATCCCCTCATTCATTGAACTTACAGCAATAACCAAGAAAGAAAATGCTAGGAATAAAAAAAACAAAGCAATGAGATAGCTTTACACGTAATTTATATATACACTAATAACTGTCCCTTAAGGTCTTACTTTCATTATCAAGTGGAAAATGCCCAAGTGAAGTACTCATAAAGCATAACCAAAATGTTACATGGCATCAGAAGGCGACATTCTAGAATATTTATGAATGGGTATTTAAACGCTTACAGCAGTAGCACTGTCATGAATATCCATGACCAAGGAGAGACATGTAGCATTTCATGGATATCTGTGAATTTTAGAATGATGAATTTTACATCATATGTTCATAAAAATGCATAATGCCTCATGAGAAATTCATGAGTCACCACAGTTTCTTCTGAAAAACATTTAAAGCTTTCATGAAAATGATATTAACAATATATAAACTATGGGACTCAGTGCAACAATTGTTTTAAAATATAGAGACTCTTCTGTATTTCTCTATGCATCACTAGAGGCTATTAAATATCCAGTTCAATAGTTAAGGAGATTTACCATCTAACGTTTTGTATGAGAATTCTTTACCATGCCTATAATCTACAACAACCTTTTGAACGTATTAAAAGTTTCTTATCTTCTAATACAGGGAAGTGTAAGGTGGACCAGAAGACATAGGGCAAAATTAACAACAAACTGCCTTGCTACAAGCCAGATAAAATTGGTTCAAGCCAGAATAATTTATATATTCTGTCCATAGAAGAAAAAAAAAGGTAGGCAATTTTTTGACAAGCAGGTCCCAAACCAGAGGTGGCATTTGCTATCATCAGATGCAGTCCTGCAGTGTTCAGAGGTCAGGTGTTGTGCTGAGGAGGAATGTGGCACTGAAGGCACTGCACGCCTTCACGCCTGCTCTCAGAGGAGACAGCTTGACTTGACTAAGGGCAGCAGTCGTTCATCTGGAAGGAGGCTCTGGCTGGCCAGAGGAAAACACTGAAACCTTCACTGGCTTTTATTTACAATGTGGTGATTAACCACTTTGGAACCGGGCTTCAGAGACAGAAACCTCGACCTGGATTTAGGCACGTATAGGATCGAGAAGGGCTTCTTCGCCTTTTTTAGAATAGTGTCCTTTTTTGTTTCTTCCTCCCATTTTAAACAAAATAGACTAATGTGAAGAACTGTCATTGAGGAGTTTGAAAACCAGTTCTTGGGCTCTATTTGGCTTTAAGAAGGGGGTGTTTTCTGAAGCATCTACTGGATCACATCAATGTGGCAAAGCACTCAGTAGGAAGTGCAGTTCCTGAATCCCAGTGGGGAAAGATGGGTATCAAACAG
The DNA here is from genome assembly GCA_008921705.1 of Burhinus oedicnemus. Lineage (NCBI taxonomy): Eukaryota > Metazoa > Chordata > Aves > Charadriiformes > Burhinidae > Burhinus > Burhinus oedicnemus. The sequence goes on along the minus strand of VFFE01006739.1, from coordinate 435,753 downwards.
ACGAGACTGAGTGCATCACGATATGTTTAAAATCAGAACTGCAGCTACTTTCACATCACACTTGCAAGTGCCGAGAGCTAGGACACATTTGCACAGTTGTATTTATTTAATGTAACTGCTGTAAATCCATTGCAGTTTTCCATTCCATCTCATTTCACCTTTCTCTCTCTCTGAAATAAGCTCATGTAAGTATTTATAAAGAAATCAGTATATTACATCAAAAAAACCCCTAAGATGTGAGACCCAAGACAGACACTACTGCAATAACTGAAAAGACTTCTATTTGAGCTAACCAGCAGAAGCCTGCTGTAAGAGTATTTTGAATTTTGACTTCCTATTGAAATTATTATATGCATAAAATCAATTTTGTATATAAGTCTGCGGTTTAAGGGGTAATCAAGTCATGTTGATGGTTTTTCCAGACAGCTCTGAATGCAGCTAATAACTTCTGTTATGGTTTAACACCACTAACAAATAAGATAAAACTACCTCCAAGATAATTTACTTATTTTTGAACTTACCCAATTTCCCTACATCCACACGTAAAGGAACCCCATGCCCCATTAAGGCCAAGCAGTATTAAATCCAGGCTGATTTCCCAGTTGTTTCTTGATTATTTGGACACTGTGCACAGTACTATTTGTTAGTGTAATGATACGGAGGTATGACTGAATTTCTTGCAAATTGAGCTACTTGGTCAAACTTCACTGAAGCAGCAAACTTTTTGTTTTGTGACATCAAACTAAGATAACTTAAATGTCAGGAAGCCAACTTAAATGTTCTCAGTTTGTTAGAAGGATGATTTTTTTTTTTTTTTTCCTAAGGTAATAGTAGGAAAGTTAAGGAGCAACAATGGTCCTAGAGATCAGATTTGGGCAATCAGTGACTTAAAACAAAGCAATGCATAAAATCATAGATTAAGGATAAAGTTAAGGATTAAGGTTAAGGATAATACAATTGGCTTCAAAGAATCTACAAATGTAGGAAAACATCTATTACTTTTGAAGAAAACAGTCTTTCAGATCCTGGATCTGCATTCATGTGCTGGTAGAAAGACCTTGGGTCCCCTATGGGGCTTTGTGGAGTCAATAAATTTTCCTACCTGGATGTTTCAAAGATCAGGGATTAAAAAACAAAGTTAGTATTTGAAGAGCTTTAAAGTCAACAAAAATCTTCATCTGCAGACATCAGTTCGCTGGATCAAGATGCTGCATGATTGATTTTCATCTGACCTACCTTCTCAACAGAAATCTTTTTTTCTCCTAAGAGCGTGTCTACTGGGAAAGTTTTCCAGTCAGAAGGAAAGTTAGTTATAAGATAAGGTACAATGGACTGAAAGACTATCTTTGCAAGATTGGTATATATTTAGGGTTACATCAGATTTCAGACAGTATAATCTATTTTTTCTTTGATGGAACTACACAGGAGCAGCCTTAAAACTCCTAGGACAAGTTTATTTGGAGAATTGTTCCCATTTATTAACTGCTGTATTGCGTATGATTTTTCCATCTAAATGGATACGTCATGTAGTGATACCAAAGTTTTGTGCTTCTATGCTGGTCTGCTGATTAGTTGCTGAATCCATTGAACATTGACAAGAATATTTCAATGAACCCACAAGCTGTTGACTCTCTAAGCAAACAAACAATAGTTTGACTCCTTCCTATGGTCCTGCGATGAAATGAAGTGGTGTGGCTCGGTAGGAGCTAGGAGATCTAGAACGTATTTCTTGATTTTTGTATGTGTTTTTTGTTTGTCTGTTTGTTGGGGTCTTTTTGCACAAAAGTCACTGGACTTCCAGACCTTCTGCCATTTACTGCTTCTTTCATCCTCTGTGCAATCTTGAGACCCAATTGCCTGCTCTCCCTACTACACAATCTTCATCCCTCTCTCAGACAGATGTAATTCCTCACATTACATTGGTTTTGTCTGACAGCTTGACGGGGGAATGTAGGCATAGACCATGTTTTCCATATTGGTGTCCAATGCTTCCTCCTGAGCCTAGGGGAGTGGAGATTCTGGGTCACTTTTGGTGGCAAAGTCTCTTCATTCAGTGCCTAGAATTAGTGCTATACTCTATTTCCTTGTGTAATATTCTGGTATTTCTCTAGCTTTTTTGGCCATAACATTAATGTTGTGTCACGTTTGAGATGAAACTCCCACTAACTCTTCTTCTTCTATAAATTTTGCCAACTGAGAGTGACAGACCTCTGAGATGGGATTTGAGGATCAAGCTGAAAAGCTGATCAGTTTACTGAGTAGCAAGCAGTGAAGGGTCCAGGGTGAACCATGCTGACTAGAGGTCTTATATTTGTTTTTCTGCACTATACTACTGCAGAAACATTTAAATATGGGAGGATCATAGAATGGTTAGAGTTGGAAGGGACCATAAAGATCCTCTGGTTCCAACCCCCTGCCATGGGCAGAGACACCTCCCACTAGACCTGGTTGCTCAAAGCCCCATCCAGCCTGGCCTTGAACACTTCCAGGGATGGGGCATCCACAAGTTCTCTGGGCAACTGGTTCCAGGGTCTCACCACCCTCAGATTAAAAAATATCTTCCTAATATCTAATTTAATCTAATCTAAATGAACCCTCTTCCAGTTTGAAGCCATTACCCCTTGTCCTATCACTACACGCCCTTTAAAAAGTCTCTCTCCAGCTTTCTTGTATGCCCCCTTCAGATACGGGAAGGCTGCTCTAAGGTCTCCCTGGAGCCTTCTCTTCTCCAGGCTGAACAACCCCAACTCTCTCAGCCTGTCTTCATAGCAGAGGTGCTCCAGCCCTCTGATCATCTTTGTGGCCCTCTTCTGGGACCCACTCCAACAGGTCCATGTCCTTCTTGTGCTGAGGACTCCAAAGCTGGATGCAGTATTCCAGGTGGGGTCTCACCAGACTGGAGTAGAGGGGGAGGATCACCTCCTTCCACCTGCTGGCCACGCTTCGTTTGATGCAGCCCAGGATACAGTTGGCTTTCTGGCCTGCAAGTGTGCATTGCCAGCTCATGTTGAGCTTCTCATCCACCAACACCCCCAAGTCCCTCTCCTCAGGGCTCTCTCAATCCATTCTCCACCCAGCCTGTATTTGTGCATGGAACTGCTAATATACAAGGATAAACAAGCGCAAATGAGGCAGTACAGGTGAAATAGGAAAGCAAAAGCTAGAGATAACAAAAATAGTTGGACAGAAGATAGAAAAAGAGGAATGGCAACTGAATAAAAGGGGGAAAGTGATAAGAAGAAAGCTAAACTTCAGTTTTCCAGAGGATCTTCAGATACAGTCTATCAATACTGCTAAAACCATCTCCTGTGAACACACAGGCAGAATAAGGGTCCTGAATCTCTATATCTTGTCAAGCACAGGAGGACCTGCAGTCCAGGCTACACACTGCTTAATTCCAGATACCTGACTGAGGAACCTCGGTGTGAAGCCTTGCTCCAGCTCTGCCTTTATGTTCTCCATGGGGAGAGAGCGAAGACTTTAGATCAGAAGTCTGGATTGGGCTCTAAAATGGGGGCTCCCCTTCACACCCCGCAGGAGCCTGTCTCTTCACATTGACCCCACTGGATCAGTGCTGGTATTTTCATTTAATACACATATGAATATATGTATTATTGCTTGATAAGGCGATTTTAGGGCTTCCACTACTGCATTATCTGAAAGACTAAAGTTTTTAGTAGTCTGGTGAAGTAGGGAAGCAAAATGAATACTTATTGTGAGAGGTTATTGTAAACTTTTTTATCCAATAACTTATTTATTTATGTTTTCCAAATGTGTGTATATAGTCATCTGGGAGAAACATTCAATCATATGAGACAATAAGGGGCAGATATCACAGTACAGCTAGAAAAAATAGGGATTTCTTTGAAACGGACACGAGAGAACATGCCTTCTGTTTTTCAATTGAAACAATATACTTCCTTGAATGAGGACCTAAATAATTGTGAGAAGACTTTCAAACTCACACTAAACCAGTGACAACTTCTGAAAAATGGAAACATTAGGTATGTTACATATTAGGTGACGCTAATTACACTTCTCCTTTTCCATAATAAGAAACATCATAAGTACATTATAATTTTATGTAGCCTAGATGGCCTTATACTTTAAGTGCTCCCACATTTACAAACCATATAATTAGAAATGTGTTTCCAATAGGTGACTTTTATATTAGGGTTCAGCATTAAATTATATTGCTCATTCAACCCATTATCCAGAAAATATTCTCCACTTTCACTGAAGCAGGATTATTTTATTAGTCACACGTTCCTTTCTTGTAAAGACCATATGTTCACTCAGATTTTCCCATAATATGTGTATGTATAATACATTTCAATTGAAATTTTTATGTTTAATGTCACAATAATTGCAATAGGTGCCATAGAGCCTACCTAATACGTATTTAGTCATTAAGTACTTTAGTGTTACACAGCCATGTATCGTTTATAGTGTTAGTCCCTTAATACAGTAAAAATTAGTTAAGTAGCTGACAATTTAACTGTAGAGGGTACTGAAAAATCTTTTTTACTGATTACACAGAAACAGCAGCTTTTGCCTCTGGAATCAAGAGTTGTACAGAAATATTTCATAACATCATAAATACCCTGGATTTTGTTGTTGTTGTTACCACCTATTTTTTCTTTAAAATCGACCTCTTCTAAAAATGTTTACTTGTTCTGAGGAGCCATCAAAATTTGTACATTCTGTCACAGGCTCTGATTTAATCTGGTTTAGCTGAAAGTACTTTGCATACAACCGTTTCTACTGCTTTAACACACCTCAGCCTCTGGAAAAAACTCAGACCTACCCTCTATTTCTTTTTCCTTGGTGATGTTATGAAGTTTGACAGCAAATAAAAAAATTCAGTCTTATGTTATTTTGCTGCTGGCTGATACACTGAGATCAGTCCGAAGGGCCTCTTGTTATCCTTCAAAGCCAAATGTGAGATCATAAATACATGGTCTGCTCTGGACAGATAGAAAAGCCAGAAGCACAAATCCAGACCCACCAGGAGGAACTAAGGGATTAGAAAAATATACACATTTTAATCCTTTGGATTACTTCTATACTCTTGAAGCGATGCATAGGGCTGGAGCTGACATTGCCACAGAACAAGGAAGAACTTAATCATATTCCTGTTTTCAAAACAAGAAGTAAGGTCACCACTGTTATTAACTTAATCATATATATAATTCAGAGCATAATATAAAATTTAGAAAGTTCATGCAAACAAGGACATGCAAAAACAATGCCTGTTCGCTAAAGCTTTTTTCAAAATGTCAGGTAAGCCTTTAGAAAGGCATAAGACTTGAGAAATTATTTTTACCTGAGGGAGGAGAGGGAGAACATCTGAATTAATAAAAACAGAACATTATTTTTTAACATCACAGAATCTGCATTCTTCACTTCTATGCGTATCAGGTGGACATTAACCTGGTTATGAGTCCTAGGTTTTTTTTCCTTTATTATTTTCTTATTTATTCCTTCAGTCTTAGCTTTTTCTTGATAGATATACCGAGGAATTGATTAGCATTTCAGCCTAGTAGACAGCAGTCATTTGGGTCTGCTAATCTGTGACACGAAATAAAAGGATGGGAATAAGGTAACATTGCCTTGCTTGGATTATTGCTAAAAGGTTTAAATCTTCGCTGACATTCTGCTCCTTTGATTTCTGCTATCCTGACCTGGAATATATGTGGTCTATATTGCAAACATGCTTCCCTGAGCGTCTGTTTACCCGATCTTTCTTTGAACTGCTGACGGTAATGAATCTCCTTCCTCCAGCCCCAACTGCTGCATTCAGTTATCATCAAGCACAGGCATCAACGAGAGCTCTAATCTTCCTCTGATGGATGGAATACTAACCTTTCACAAGATTAGAGACACAAGGTGCTCTAGAGATAATAAAATTCAAATAGGTTTATTTCAAAGGGCAACTCAATCTCGATTTTGTTCACGGGTCACTTGACAGATCATTTGCCAATGTAGTTTTTGTGTCCTTCTGCGTCTGGCTTCTGTGCAGTGCTCCAACTATTTCAAATTAAGTGGGCCCCAACAGGCAGAGTTCGGCAAGGGTCTAGCTTCAGCAAAAATAGCAAGGTACTCATTCAGCATGGAGCTGGCAACTTTGCTAAAAGTGCATCTTAGGTGGGTGGTGCTTGGATGGTGGAAAAGTTTTGCTTAGCGTTTTCAGGAAAGTATAGAAATGACAATAATGATAAACATCTTAACGCTTTGAATTTTAAACTCCTGTTTGATCATGGAGCAAAAATCTTGCTAGCATCATGACAGCCAGCTGTGCAATATATGCAGTAGCTGTAAGTTAAGAGATTTGTAGCACATGAGCGACCGTGCTTGTCAAACACAACTATGCAAAAGTGTTTAGAAATCAAATATTTAAGTCAAGTATCTAGAGGCACGAAGATAAGGCTCTTACAGGTGCTGAAAGAAGATTCCTTTAGATGACGGTGTCGGTGTTTGGTATTACATACATCAATTAGGATCCTATATAGATAAAATAGGTAAAATCTCCTGCAAACTCTAAGGCTGTAGCTTGCACCTATTCAAAAATACCAACTGACCTAGCTCCGTGGTTTAATAAAGCAAAATTAAATTATTATAACTAGTCTGCTTAGAGAACAAATATTATTGAAGCCAGTGAGTATAACATCTGGCCCTCATTTAGGAGAAGGATAAAAATAATTAAAAGGCCATATAAACCAGACAGCTGAAGTTGCAGGTGTATCAATTGCATGCAAACTACAGCACTTCCATGAGCTAACCAGGAGGCTGGAAGCTGGGGGCTGGCTTGTGTGCATGGATGCTGGCAGCTGGAGTCCTCTCCAGGACAGAGATGGAGAGAGGGGATGAAAAGCAAATGAAGCACATCAGAAGCACGCATAAAAGGAGCCAGGAAAGCTCAGAAAAAGTCAGAGGGATGTTGTATGCTCAGATCCAAGGCAGCACTGAAAAAGAGTATGCTCTAGAAGTTTAAAAAAAACCGCCCTTGCTTAAAAATATTAAATGCTGTCTTTCTTCTACAGAACTTGCTTCTTGCATATTTATAGGAGTGAGAGTTTAGAATAACAAACACTTTGGAGGTAAGATTGCATTCTTTTAGCTTCCCAAAACAAGGACGACTACATTATATTTAAAATTCAGTGCTTGATGAGTTCGCATGATAACTAAGTAGGACAGATTTGATGGAATATCCATCTAAAATGTGTACTGGACTAAGTCTGAAATCTGGAAACTGGAAAATAAAGTTGAAGAATTTTTAACTGTTTTTGAAGCCTTAGAACTACATGAAAACTGTATTCTCATTTTTAATGTTTTAGCTATGACAGTTCATGAACTAACCTATTCCTAGAATTGCAATCATATCTCTGGAGTCCATTTACATTGTTTAAATTTCATAATTGAGTGAGTTCTTAATATTTCAAAAGCTGTTTCTGTTTTCATAAAGTTTTAATACACACAGTTCACTTGTCATTATTGTCCTTTATAGTAAGAAGCTCTTGAAACTAATTTTATGGTATGTGTTTTTAAAAATGCCAAGAAATAACTCACTACACTCACTACAGTCTTGTGATTGGTTCAGGAACTTCTGCACTTACATGTTTCTTTCTCTGGTTTCTGTACTAAGCATTGGGCGTTAATTTTCGTAAATATATGTGAAAGTAATCTTTAGGTATATAGGGTAGAAGGATGCCCATACCTGAGAAGTTAAATCTTTTCATTAGGGGATGTGAATTTTCCAGATAATCATCTGTCTTTGCCACTTCACTGCCAACTCTATCAACCTATGTGTAATTTTCTACCCATGACAGATGCAAAACGGGCTATGAAATTGCCACAGGATCATACAGGCTAGAGAACAGAGAATTAAGGTCTGTGTTACCCAAATTGATCACACAAGAAGCGACTACATCAAATCAAGACCTTTCAGGAATATAAAAGCTCCCAATCAGCTGCCACGGAGAAGGCTATGACAACTAACCAAGCAGGCTGCGGGCAGATGCTCTAACTCTCCAAGAGTCAAGGGCTGGGATGGAGGAAGGAGAGATGGGGAAGCAGTCACTGTGATCAGCCTGTCAGACTAATCACCAACTTACCTCAAACGTTTAACTACACAAATTTTACTGGTACGTTTCATCCCGATAGTATGTCTGTATAGTCTTTTCTACAAGGTTTGAAATCTTCAGTCAACATATGCGGGTGAGATAAAAAAGCTGAAGGCACATGAAGCAAGAAAGGGAGGTGTGACCACTGAAATAATTTAAAATTATCTCCAGGACAGGGTGTGTAGAAAAACTTGGGGGTTTTTAGCTTCTAGAAAAGCACTCCTTCAAAGAAACCAGGTGCCTCTTTTTTCCAAATTATACAAGTAAAAAAATAGCATTTTACTGCAAATCAAAATATGCCACATAAATGTATGAATACGAGTCTGGTAGGCTTTCAGGAAATATACTTGCAAATAAAAGAATTACTGAGGAGCTCATCCTCTGGTTTAAAGCCAGGACTAGGTACCTGGAAGCATGAAATCTAGCATCAGACCTAGCTCCAGATATAACTGCTGAGCTGAGCGCTCAATAATCTTTTTTATAAAGCCTGATCTGCAAGCACACGCAAAGAAAAGTCAAAGGACTTAATTTGATTTAAATGCAGCTGCCCTAATCACACACAGAAACAACCACAATAGTCAGACTAAGCTCTTTTCCAAAGAACAGCACTTGGCCTAAAACACGTAACATTACGCTCTTCATCACTAACTTTGAATTTTCTTGCTTTGGTGGGATTAAGTCAGACCCTTAACATTATGTTAATGTAGCTTTTTGTGGTTTAATTACAAGGTTTCCTCTAGAGTGTAACATAATAACAATTAATCAGCTGGTTCTTAGCTTCCACAAAAGGAACTGTCATCTGTTATTATCTGCACTGGTAACCCACCACAATGTCAGCAGAACTAAACCCAAACGATTATACCACAAAAGCTACATGCAAATAGTGTCTGTAGCTTAAGCAAATGAAAGCAAAAATCTCAGACGCAGCCCTGAAATTCTCCTTTGTTCATTCCATTTTACATAAACAACACACAACTGAAAGTATTTAAATGAATACCGTACAGTAGGGGTACCCTAGCGACACACAGACTGACTGACGCAAGTTGTGGATGGAAAGTCATCTCAAAAGGCAGAATTTGAAGCTGTTGCTATTTCAGGATTTACTGCCTTCTTCCGTGATATCTAGATGTTAATTCTCTGGTTTATTTTTAGGTCAGGCTTATTTGCAGAACCACGCTGATTATATTTGGCAGAAAAAATCATTAATGGCTGCAGATAGTAATTGATGTGATAGACTAAAATAATGCATTTTAAATACATGAATGTGAAATTCAATAAATGCTTTAATAAAAAATATGAAGACAGGATGTTGGAAATTAAAAGCCAAGGAAGAAACAAAAAGTCACTGAGGGCATTTAGCATTTAAAAATATGAAAGACTCGATCCTATCAGCATTGAAACATTCCCAGGTTACAATTCTGTCCTTGTTGTGGGCTGGGTACAAAGATGGATAATATTTCCAAGTAGCTGGACTGCAATGGGAAATGAGAAGTGAAATTCTGCTGTTGTTATTACTTTTCTTCTTCCAGAGAGCAGTTTTCTCCAGGGTGCTGTTCGACTCTCAGAAGTTACCACATAAAAAATGGCAGTTTGAGCCAACAGATTTATTCAACGACAAAATATGTTCTTAGCACTCTTTAGTCCTGTTAGCCCTGAAGCAATAACATGACAGAGGGGGGCAGAGAGGGTCCTAGTAACTTTTGTTAGGCATGAACAGTCTCTTTCTCTCTCTCTCTCTCTCAAAAAAAACCCAAAAACAAAAACAAAAAAGAAGGTGGTTGATCGTAAGACATAGCTGGAGAAAGTGGAAATAACTGGGGATTTCCAGAAACTGCTTCCCAATCTTAGGTATAGCTACTGCTATCAATGGCTGTTACAGCACATGTGTGAGCAGTTTTATAGAGTGTTTAATTCTTTTAGAGCAGTTATCATATTTATCATTCATTATGTGGCATTTTCATAATGATGTGTATCTAAGTATTAGGTGTTTTTTCTAAAAAAAATGTTTGGAATACTAGCAGGTACGTGTAATGGATGGACCATAACAGCTGTTGTAATAAATTTTTTTTATTTGTAGCTACAGCAAGCTTCGAAATCGCAGTCTAGTTAACCTCGCCCTAATATTAACTCCGGTATTATGGATATAAACTCTAGCTGCAGCCTTTCTGTGATTGCGGACTGTTTACACCAGCTTTTCAAAGGTTCCCCATCCACTCTCTGCTGCACAAGTCACAAAGAAAGATAAATCTCACATTCCAACAACAGCAATCACTTCATTCATTAGAAACGAACACCTGTAGCAGCGGGATCCACACACACTTTAATTGTTTTTCTGCACCTCTAAATTGCTTGTCATCACAAAGAAATGACAGCAGTTCAATAAGAGAAGAGTAATGCAGCAAGAAGACTGGAGCCCATTTTCAATGTTTAATTGCCATAAAAAAAGCTAACAAGTGATTAAAAAGATAAATCAAAAGTTTGCAGAAAGACTAAAGCGCCCAGTCAGTTTTATGGTTTCATTTGAGCTACAAAGACGTTACTATGCATCCATTTACAAAACAATGAGCTCTTACTGTTTATGAAAGTTTAATCTCTTTGTTTATTGCTTTAATATATCTAACATTGGTAAGGTTTACTTTAAAATGAAATCCTGACTATATGATGTGGATGTTATTTTTTACATTCAGTCTGCAAACACAATGAATAACATCATAATTGTACTCATCTATGAAACAATTAAAGTAGGGGTAATTGCTTCTTCTCTCATATCTGCATATAAAGTAAAAGAATTAATATTTTATCATTTGGCAATGCTTCTTGTTAGCAGAATATTCTGACATCAATTTTTTGTTTGGACAGGCATTCGAGCAAATGCTGGAAAAAGGTCTGCTGAACCAAAACACACATTACCAGTAAACTTGTGCTTAAGGAACATATCACCTTAGGCTCACACATCTGATAAAACTTTGGCTGCTCAAATAACATCAACAACAACAGAAAACAAATACAGATTTCTTAAACTACTAAATCCATAATTTAAGCAAATAAACAAACAAATGAACAAGCGTGGATTTGATGACAAATTACTGCCCCTCAAATGATATGTCTATCCTAGATTGAACTACAAAATGGCAACAATTCATTACGATAACAAGTAATTGTAGCAGTTGTTTTAAAGAGGATTTTAAACACAGGTTGGAAAAGCTCAGAAAATAAACTATGTGGGTGCTTTCACTATTGTAAACTGTCATATCATTCTCTGAGAAACCCCAAAAAGCATCCAGAAAACAATTTCCTTTTCTTTCCTACTTTGTCCAAGAAGGCATTGACCTTGGCAGTTGAATTGATTTTTATTTTATTTTTTATCCACTATTTCAGGAAACTGCTAATGACAGGCTTTTAAATTCCTGAGCTGAGTCTTAATGACGTGATGTGGGAGACTGTCTCTCATGCATCTTGAGGATTACCTTGGGGAGGACAGGGAGGCTCTGAAGGACCACAGAAGGGAAAAAGGAAGCTGCTGGTCCTCTAACGTGCCAGAAATGTTTCCTACCCTTCGAAGTTAATTCCTGTGGCGTGGGTTTGGTCATCTTTAACACACATGCTACAAGGTCAGCAATACAATCTAAAACCTCAGTGGTCTCTTTACTTTGCCATGTGTACACAAAGCAACCCTTATAGACCTCTGCCAAGATTTATTCTCCATATACCTAACAAGACAGAGTTTCAGTTTCCCATGCTTCTTCACCAGAAATGACAGACCAATTATATGAGTTTTTCAGACTGTGGGCTACAACCAGCATAGTAACTCACATATGCATGCAGTATAACAACACAAGCATGGTTGAGCAGATATGGGTTGGCGGTGTAACTGTTGATATCAAAGGCTGGCCCTCTCATTATCTAATTAGACTCTGCATTGAAGATATAGGTCAACAAAAGTGTAGGGAGAATGAACTGTTCCAAAAGGTGAACTTACTGTGCCTATGGTTAAAAAAGACTGTCATGTATTAAAAGAGATTAAAAAAAGCATCAAAAAACAACACTTGGATACATTAATCCACAACCTTGAGTTTTCTTAGCAGTTTTACTAGTTTTTCACATTGGGCCGTTAATGAAATATACATAATAATACACACTTTGGACAACCTTTCAAAAAAGTTGGATTGTGTTAGCAATTCGTGGCTGGCCACAGAAGTAATATAATTTTCTTCCCTGTTTCTATTTATTATAGCCTTGCTCTAACAAGCTCTAAAGTCAGTGACTGTGAGTGCCTGAATGGTGATAACAAACACATACTTTAGTACACAATTCTTGTCAAACGTGTTTAATTGCTTGTATTGCTACAAGCAATATGATCACTTTCAAATGTGATATAAAAATCAGATTGTCTTAATTCTGAGTAAAGCACACACTTTTCTTTTCCATGAAAGTTTGCTAAAAATGTTCACAATGCAAAATGTGCATAGACAGAAGGAAAAAGAAAAGCATAAACAAAATAAAATGCAAATGCTTATACTAAATTGTAGCAAGAATTTAATTCACACAGTCCTTTTGGAGCTGGAGGTGTGGAACCTTGAAAGAAAGGCTACACCCATCACTGTCCAAAACAGTGAAGATCACCATGAAGTAAGAAGAATCATGCTTAGTTTTTTAAATAAGTGTGTGACTGACCCTTTCCACACACAAAACATAACCCTCAAAAAAACTCATACCACAAACAAACAAACCAAACAAATGAAAAACAGGAGCTGAGAAGAGGTTCAAATCAACCTGAACTGTGCAGAGTGAGTCATAGAAATCAAAGCAGTTGATTCTTTCTCATTTCCCTCTCAACGTGACTTCTGACATATCACTTACACCATTCAAGAAGCCAGTGGTATAAGATTATGTGCCTCTAAAACTTTGGGGAAAAGTGATAATAAGTTACTGATCACCCTGACATTGTTACATACCTTCCATGTTATGCTGTCTCTCATGTACACATGTTTACACATGTGCTAGAGATACAACTTTTAAAGTCAGTATTACGCATCTTCATACACACTAATGTACTTAGCCACAGGAATATTTAGTAAGGGTGCATAAAATACAGAACTCTGCATCAATCAGGATATTTCTAGATCCTTCTCATAAAACCTCAGAAAGTAATAAATCTATGCCTGTTAAAAATAGACATGAATACTGATGCACTGCCATCTTTTAAGACTACCATTACTAAGATCCACACTTGTAAACTTTAAGTGCAAATCTATTCATGCCACAATAAAAATAATGGTAAAAATCTTGACTTAAACTCACTGCCATGAAATAACATGCATTGTGGGCCTCTGCTAATGGTATAGACTAAAAAATTAAAAAATGCATTCCTTTCTAGAAACGTGCCTGGGTGGCAAGAAAATGTTTATTTCTACAAACACATAGTCAGAATTTCTGACTGATCCATTATTTCATGGTAGCCATTTTTCTTCCTTCATCACCATCGATGGTACTTTAAATATTTATAGTCAGTGACTGAATGTTACATTTTTATTGAGTTCTTAACCTCTTATGACTCTCTTTTCCTTTTTTGTTCTAAATGTTTATTTCCCTAATACAGTACTTCGGAATTGTCTCTGGAGAAATACCTAATGAGTGTGATGGAGAGGAGCACTTCCCTAAGCTGCTCTCTATTATAGATACGAAGCATCCAGGTTACAATGACCATCTTGCAAACAGGAAAAAAACCCTGATAAAGCTAGCAGTAAACCCCTATTTTTCAGTGATAAAACTAGTAAAAAACCCACAAACTTTCTTTTTTTTCTTTCATGGTAGAATTTACCCATGGTCAGACATGTTCAGCTAGTGTAAACTGTGCTGCAGGGGAGAGAAGTCTTCATGGGTGTGCATGTCTGCACCCCTTCACTGACAAGGTATAAAGGTGGGTGATACCTGTGCTAATTCTGTACAGCTCATTAAAGACGTGGTTGCTCTCTGACTGGTCTGGAAATGCTGTTTTCACTATTTTGTCACAATTTGTGACACAGATGCATGGGTAATACGGTATTGACTTTCACAAGTCTATGTTTATACTACAAGATAAAGAGTGAGTTTGGGAAGAGACTTGGATATGCAGCAGACTCCAACCGGTTTGGTTCATGATTTAATTATTTAAAAGTTTGGATTCATGTCACCTAACTTTGGCTGCTGTCAGTGCTGATATCTGTATCCAAAATGGTCACAGTAGGGTCCCTTTTTAGTTAGGGAATAGGATTAGTGCTTCTTAGAATACAGTTGGTTTGACCTAATGTGGAGTGCACATTAAGGACATATAAACTGCACCCTGAAGTGCTTATTTGTCTTCATTGACTATAAAAATACCAAGAGTGACTAATAGAGATTAAGGAGTCTACAATGCACATGGTCACGTGAACTGCACTCAGAGTGTTTGCTCTGCCCGTTGGAAAAGCTAAGCCAGATAGGTTGCTCAGCCCTTTTAACCACTTGATCTACCCAGATTGCTCAGGTAAAACTTGGACTGATGTTAAGGGGCCAAGTGGCTAATTAAGGGCTCAATCCCAAATTTTCCCCTCCAAGAGGGTTCTGGAGCTTCATGCCATTTATATAAATTAGAACAGAAAAGAAATATTCAGCTACTGAAACAGTATTTTTCTCCATATGTTGTCATTTCTTATTATCTATATCAGTCCCATAATATTTCTGATACTGAGTCTGCATATTGTACCGAAATTCTTATTCTACCTCCTAAATAAGCATAATATTATCATGTATGATGCTAGCCCAAAGAAAAGCAACTAATACTTCGTGTTAATTTACTGTTCTTCCTCCAGAGGTCTTAAAGCACTTTATAAGCTGTTTTCAACTATGGGAGCTTCTGAGGTGTTGCTATAAAGGAAAAAAAATCCAAACCACCCCAAACCAAACTAAAATGGTAGCTGTGGCAGTTCTGTATGTTGTTTTTATGCCATCACCATTGGAGTTTGAGTCTGGCAATCATATTTCTGGTAAAAATTTCTAAAGGTGACAGTCTCATTCCTTGTAAATATGTCTAAGGATGACAGGATACATTGCAAACCCTGGAAATGAAAAAGGCAAGAAGGCATGTGCTAATTGGTTTGATTGACCATCAAGTCTTCTTCTATGACATGAGCCATTCCTTCCAGGGAACAGAAACATTACTTCTAACTTCAGGGTAACTATTAGATTTGGAATTTTCCATGGAACAGACCTTGTTGACCTGTATCTGGAAAAGCATAGTGGGTGACAGCAATTTGGGGAAAAAACTGCCAAGCCAGTGTTGTGCTGGGGCTGGCTTAAAATAAGGTGGAACTTAGTGTATTGCAGTTACATTTGTGTGAACCACTCTTGTAACTGCTGATTTGATGGCTGATAAAGAGCAAAGAGTCCCAGTGGGCAGCAACAAGCTGGTAAATCATAGCTGCCTCCTGATGTTCATTTGATTATAACCACAGCTTATGAATGTCCTAATTGCGTTTAGGGGTTATTTGCTAGTTAGGAAATCTGGTTTTCTATTAAAATAAGGACAGGCAGAAAGGACTATTGGAAGGAACGTGCAATGAATGGATTTCATTTATGTATGGTTATCTTGTCAGCACTTTGAAAAGAAATATAGGAACAAATTAAACATATCAACATTCGTTGGTCAGTTTAATGTGACCATGAGGATAATCAAAAGAACAGAGAACCCGTCATACTGCAGAACACTGAAAGAGCTTGTCATGCTTAACCTAACATTATGAAGGTTGGGCCAGGGCCAGATATGATTACTCTTTAGTACATATGAGTGTTAAACACCAGGGAGAAAAAAGAGCTATTTAAGACGATGGATAAAATAGGCATAAGAAAAAAAGGACATTAATACGGCTTGTCTAGGAATGAGATGATTTCTATTAGACAGAACAGAGTCTCTGCAACAAATTTCCAAAAAAAAGTAACTGGGCAATAAAGCTGAGGAAGGCTTTTAAATAGAGAAATTCGTGCTGTAGACATGGAATACCTGTGCTCTTTTGATTTACATTGAAAATGGAGAAATATTATTTATACAAAATAATCCATCAAAAATTACTACAAAAAATTATCCTCACTCATTAATATAGTGAAGGTTTGAAAACACTGGCAACGCTAAAAGCTTACACACACAAAAGAAAGACTATTTTGCAGTCTAGTTACCTTTCCTTGAGTTAGTAGAAAACAGCGATCCCTTAGCAGACAAAAACAGACAGTAGATTTTTTTTTCTTCTTAAATTGTAAAGGATAACACTAAAATATCTTTCTATTTCTGTAAATATTTATAACAAATTAAAAAATGAATTATTTTTCTATGACAACAAGAAATAGAGATACAGAATAAAATGGAGCCAGTTTTCTAACTTGTCACTTATGTTAACACAGATTTTTACTCTGAATTGTCCTTATTTTACAAAACATGTTTCACATACTTTGTTACAGATAAAATAATTTACAAGAAAAAAACCCACATTTTTATAGGTATATGTGAAGCAAAACATTTTAGAAAATTTACCATTTCATGAAATATTCTGAATCAGTACCAATTAGTTTTTCAATAAGGCATCATCACAATTTTTTTTCTAATCCCTTTTGCAGGTGAATCCCCTCCTTTTCTGACCTACAGTGTTTATTTAAGACACCTTCTGACATGACACTGAGGCTATTGATAACATGCTCAAGTGATCTCATCCATATCTGGTAGGTGACCTAGGGATCTCACTTACTTTTTCATCCATCCCAAACCATCATTACTTGTAAGAGTTAATACTCGTTATAAGTTAGCAAATTCCACAAGGAAGAAGTTTGTGTCTGTCTGGGGACACTATTTTTTACATTTCAGGGGGGAATCTACATTAGACATTTAAGTTTGGATCAGGCATGCACTTCTGGCGCGCTCAGCCATGCCTTCTTTCACATGGCAGGATGGTCTTGGACTGTGCAACTAGATTCCTTTGAAATGAAACCAAACCAGAAGATGTTCTTTGCAAGCATAGCTAATGTGCTCCAACTGGTAAGGGGACCTCCGCCAAGAAAACAGCCTTTTACATTTTTTAGGTATGCAACTAAATCTGTATATTTGAAGTACATTTTTGCTGGAAGATGTTAAGTTACCACAGCATGCAAGAAAGAAAGATACAAAGAAGTTGCAGTAGGAAAAATCATCATTTAGCTTCAGGAACGGTGAAAAACATGTGTAATTAGGATTTTACAACAGTGTGATACCCTACGAGAAATCAACAGCAATTGTGATGCAACATCTGGTTTTTCCAAAGACAGACATCCCAAAACAAAAGCTACTCAGAACCAAAATGTAGGCAGAATAGCAATGAACAAGGAGGAAAAGAGACATGGATTAGCTCCTGAATTCTACATTTTTTTTGAGGTTTGTGTTTTTTTCGAGGTTTGTGTTTTTTTCTTCTATAGCACAAAGTCAAAGCTTAGCACAAGAAATGTCTAACACTATACAAATTTTCTCTCTTTTTAAATAATTTTTAAGCTTTGTGCTGCATGTTACAGATACCTATTTATCATTACTAAGTGTCTCTGATGTACTATCATGAGAAGCCAAAAAGCCCGGATCTCTGACCGTGTGGTTAAAACCAGAAGCACTTAGGCAGCCCATGTAAGCAATGGTGGGTTAAAATTTAAGGAAATGGCAATGACTAGTGATTTTGCCTGAGAGATAAGCTGTAACTATGGAAAAGCCTTTTATGCTGGAATTCCTTACGTTATTTCAATTACCATTGGGTCATTGTCTTTGGAGAAGACAGTAACTTGCTACATTACAAGAGTGAGTGAAATCACAGTAACTGGATCGGAAAAGGATGTTTCTGTACACTTCCAGAGCATGTATTGACCATGAAAAGTCACGACTCATTCCTTTAATGGATGTAGGTATGGGAATCCCATTACATGCAGCATTTCATATTGTTGCCCCTCAGTACTAAACAGCTATAGGTACTACAGCATGTGAAGTAGGGAGTAAGCACCTCTGTCTCATTTTAAGAAACATCAGAGAAAAAACATGTTAGACGTCCATGTGGGTGATCAAGGCTGGAATCCTAGCTCTTACTCTGATATTCTTTGCAGTTGTGACTATTTAAAGATATGAGCGCACAACCTCCTGCAAGCAGAGTCAAGTGATGTCTGTCTGCATTCTGGTTCAGCAGATGCTGTAGAAGTGAAGTGCATTAACTTTTCCTAAAGATCCCCCCAAGGAGGCTATTTGTAGGTCCAGCAGAGTAAGATGTCTGCTTGCAAAAGAGCTATACATAACTTTATGCTTTAGTTTCTCATCAGAAAACTGGGGTTCATCAGACTGCATGTGTTAGAGAGGATTTGAAAGCCTTAACAACATGCCAGCTGGCAACTAAAACCACCCAGCCACTCACTCACCCTTTCCCCTTTCACCTCCCAAGAAGGGTGGGGGGAAGAGGAAAAAAAAATGAGGGGAAAGGGAGAAAAAAAATTCCTCATGGGTTGAAATAAAGACAGTTTAACAGAAAGAATAACAGAAAAGGAAAAAAAATAATAATAACAATAATAATAATAATAATGACATGGGTAACTCTCACCGCCCCATGAATTGGCATCGTCCCAAGCAGTGATCATGGATTCCCACCCCCCAGCTAACCCCCATTTATATACTGAGCATGACATCTATGGTATGGAATATTTCATTGGCCATTCCATCATTCTGCCTGTGCTTCTACGGGAAGCTGAAAAAGGTCCTTGAGTAGTGTAAATAACACTTAGTAACAACTAAAAACAATAGGCATTATTGACATTCTTTTCACAGCAATCACTAGAAAGAAAAGTAACTCTTTCCCAGCTGAAAGCAGGGCAATACCCAACCAATATATGAAGTACTTACATCTTATAGCGACAGAAATCATAAAGTATACTTCAGGAAGCTAAATGTTAAGCACTATACAAACATTTAATTTAGCCAAGCTTTAATATTTTTCATATAGCTTGCAGAAGGAACAGCAAATGAATTTGGACCTTGCAGTAAAATGCAGCACAAGATTTATATTGCTTATGTGTTTCTTCCGATGCAAAATCTAACAGAATTGGATTAAATTCTATCACTTGATGTTTAATCTTGGTTTTACAAGGTGTTGGTTGCTTGACCTGATTTTAAAGGATCTAAAACTCAAACCTCTTATCCTTAATAGTGATTCTAAACTTCATAGCTTTGAAGGAGGGAGAGGAAATGAGATCTGCTGCATAGTCATTGAGATTAGCAGTCGGAGCAAGTATTCATTCCTGTCATGTTCAGAAAGACCTATATGGCTACACACTGGGAAATATTAGATGCTATTTCTGCAATTGAAAACTGAGAATTGAACAAGTCATTAGGAACTTAAGCTGTCCTGCTTGGAATTAGATGTGTACAACAATAATGACAGACAGATCTCAAGGTTCAGGTGAGATAACTGAGGGAAAACAGAATACTTAGCCCTATATTTTCTGAAATGCTAGTTGAAATTATTGTGGGGAAATAACAACCCTGTCTTGGTAGTGAATTGTATTTTTTCATTTTACTCCTACTCAGAAATCAGAAGCTGAAAGGAGCTATTTAGGACTTTTGTTCTTAATAAAGGAGGTTAACTGGTACTCAGAGGTGGGGTAATTGTTTGCCTTAGCAAAAGAAAGACATAATGACTAGTGCTTCTTTCAAGAGTCCTGTTGATTTATCAAAAATGCAGAAGCTTCTGCAAGCACCACAGAGTTCAAAAAGCACAGAAAAATCACTTTGCTTAGAGCTAGGTGCCTTCATCCAGTCACCATCTCCACCTGAAAATCCCTTTCTCAGGTTTTTCTTTGGACTGTGTTAAAGATGCTTCTCTGCAACTCTTAGTACTGTCTTTCCTGAGTGAATCTGTCTTAAAATATGTCATTATCCAAATTAGTGTCACTGTCCTGTAAGGATTTTCCAACCCCTCTGAAGAGTAGTGTATTGCAAATGGCTCACGGTTGGTATAAAATGGGCATTCCTATTTCCACTTCAAAGTTTGAATTGGTAACTAATCCTAGGCATATTCCCTGTTAAGTACAAGTTGAACACTAAATCTTAGCTCTTAAATATGCAGAATATTAATCCTCCCTTCTGATTTAGGAGTATAAATACTGGATAAGGTCCTGCCCCAGGTTTTCATTAATAAATTCTTATGATGTCACTGTGAAGTTGAAAGAAACCATAAAGTTTTAAGGGGTGAGCTAGGAAGTCCCACTGCAGACCCATCTACAAGGATCATCTGAACTGGGTTATTATCAGTCCTTAACAAGAATTATGTTGCTCCCAGTGAAGGATCAGATTAGTCCTGGAAAAGATAAGTGCTTCTCTGGTACTTGCTTGCCAGAAATTGATGTGAAGAACTGAAACCCAGGCTAGCAGCAGCAAAGAACAGTGTGTCCTCTCTCTGGATGGGGCGGTGGTGGCAGAAGGCAGCAGGAGCTGGCTTCTCGTGGTGATATTACCTGGGAAAACTACCCCCATTCCCATTTCATTATCTGACTTCAGCTGTTTGTTCAAGTTCTCCAGTTACTAGGCAGAGGCATCAAGCCTTTCCCATGAAGGCTTCATATGAAGGATATGAAAAAGAAAGGAGAGACGGAGCGACACAGTAGGAGAGAGGACAGGAGAGAACTGGAAGGGCGATATGCTGTGTAGGAAAAGAGGCTGACGAAAAGAAGCAAGAACTACAGGAAATTTAAATCCTAGAAACAAAGACCAGCAAAATATTAAAAATATTTCTTTTAAAATATGAATTAACACCCTAACTGGCACGGGACACTTCAGGGTTGTCTCACTCCTTTCACAGGAAGAGTAAATGGCCTGGACGAAGCAGCTTTGCTAGTGCATTTCACTCGAGACTCCTGCAATGGCTGATGTCCTCCGAGCCTGCCAGCAGCGAGGCTGCGAGGCTGCTCCTCGCTCGCTGGAGCTGGGTTCTGCTTTCCTCCCCTGCCAGAGAGAAAATCCTTGAAGGATGCCATTATTTGCTCCCAGAGACCATCAAGCAGCAAAATTTGCTCATTGGCCATTCGAAAGCGCTTAACACTTCACTGAGAACTGAACTTCTGGCCAGGCCAAAAAGCGATGCAGCATTCACTAAATCCTTAATCACTGCCATTTGGAAACAAGGTGATGGCTCTAAGGAGAGGCAGAGGAGGGGAGAAAAGGCTTTTCCTAGTGGTTAAGCTTGAGAAATGTTAGCTGTGCAGTGAGAGATATTTTTTTTAAATTATTTTTTTAGTTATGAAAAATTTCTTAGCTCTCTTAAACATTGCATCTGCAGCATGGTACAGGAAGCAGTAACATGACTGGACACATGTTCTTAAAGTGAGACTAGGGAAAGATTATGTTCTCCAGTAAGGAAAAAAAGGGGTTGCTAGTCTGTTGGATATAGCTTCTTTATTTCTCAAGGAACAGAAGACTGGTGCTGGGATATCGGTTTTTCTGTACTATACCTTCTGCCCCATGTTCTGTATTTCACAAGATGTTATTTTACAAAGACACAATCAACATCCCTAAATATAGAAATGTTTTGGAAAATGCCAACAAAAAAACGAGTTTGAGAGCTTTGTTTTTGAGTTGGCACCCTATCCAGAACACATGTATTAAACATTATCATGTATTATAAAAAGAAAGAATGGTCCTTAAAACTTCACAGAAAACAAAATGCTGTTTGCTACAAATTTCACCAGTATTAAAATATCTTCTTTACAGTTCCTGAAAACTCACACACAAGAAACTAATTTTTGTGTCTTTTATGGAAACACGTCTTTCCAAGTGTTTTTATTTTTTTATAATTTCATTTTTTATAACTTAATGTTTGAGCTTGTTCAGCAGTCAACAAAATATAATTTGCATTGTGCCCCTTCCCTCAAATCCCTGAAAGCTAACCTTTTCCTTTAAAAAAACCAATTTATATGTAAATTATCACATATCTTTCTATAGTCCTAAATATTTCTCCATGCAAATCTTTTCAGCAAATTCCTCAGTGTACCTGAACCCACTCAGCATGCGTTGCTTTTGATAATACCAGTTTTCTTCCTTTCACCAATTGCAAGACTTCCTGAGTGAGGGAAACCACTAAAGTTACCAAGGCAAAAAAAATCTCAACACTTTTTCTTTAATGTAAATACTGCTGAAATGCATGTACATAAAGAAGTGAAATGGAAATAGCCCTCCTAGCTATTGATACTAGAATCCTATGAAATAGGCAGCACAAAAGAATCCCCAGTTGCACATCATATCCCATATCAAACGCTGAATGACAGTCAAACTTGATAGCACACCGTCTAACAAGTTACCCTGAAGTTACCCCGAAATGAGCTCCCATGGTAGTGTATTCAGAGATGCTCTCTTCTTTTACTATGAGTAAAAGTGTTGATTTCTTTGACTGCAACTGTTCAGACTCTAGTTTCTAAGGATTTCAAAACTTGCAGGGATAGAATGCTGAGTTGTTATAAATCACTAAAAGTCCACTTCAAGATCAGATATCAGGTTAGAATGATATGTTTTATTAAAAATATAACCTGCAATAAGAGTACAACGTTTACAAGAATACAAAATAACGAAGTACATTACAAGGAACGTAATAATATAGATTTTCTTTAGTTCTGCTACATTTCAAGTAGCTCTTGACACTTACTTTGATTCCACATGTTTTGTTATCTCATCCTTTGCAGAACTCTTGAACCACAAATGTGCTGCTCCTATTGCTCTGTTGTAGCCAAAGCCACCCATAGACAATCTCTACTCCTATCAGGAATAATTTCATTTTCTTTTTTCCTATTTATCTACCCCTATTTCAAGAATCATAGAATCATCGAATACCAGGTTGGAAGGGACCTCAAGGAACATCTGGTCCAACCTTTCTTGGCGAAAGCACAGTCTAGACAAGACGGCCCAGCACTCCGTCCAGCCAAATCTTAAAAGTGTCCAATGTTGGACAACTCACCACTTCCCCGGGGAGTTTATTCCAATGGCTGACTGTTCTCATTGTGAAAAATTTTCCTCTTGGGTCCACTCCCCAACATAAGAAGAACATGGACCTGTTGGAGCCAGTCCAGAGGAGGGCCATGAAGATGATCAGAGGGTTAGAGCACCTCTGCTATGAGGACAGTCTGAGAGAGTTGGGATTGTTCAGCCTGGAGAAGAGAAGGCTCCAGGGAGACCTTATAGAGACCTTCCAGTACCTGAAAGGGACCTACAAGAAAGCTGGAGAGGGACTTTTTAAAGGGCATGTAGTGATAGGACGAGGCGCAATGGCTTCAAACTGGAAGAGGGTAGGTTTAGAATAGCTATTAGGGAGAAATTTTTCACTCCGAGGGTGGTGAGACCCTGGCCCAGGTTGCCCAGAGAAGTTGTGGATGCCCCGCCTCTGGGAAGTGTTCAAGACCAGGCTGGATGGGGCTTTGAGAAACCAGGTCTAGTGGGAGGTGTCCCTGCCCATGGCAGGGGGTTGGAACTAGATGATTTTTAAGGTCCTTTCCAACCTAAACCATTCTATGATTGTATCACTAGAACATCTGAAACTGTCTGAAATTTCTCTAGCCTAGGGAAGGTCCTCTCTAGTTCATGCAAAAACTGTGCTACAGCTCAAGCAGCAGATGATGGTCACAGGTATGATGTCCGTTAAGACCCCTAGTGGCCTCTAGTATTTTTATATTATTAATGTAATCAGTTAGGCCAAATTAATCCTTTCCATCAGTTATCTTAGGTATTTGAAACATGTCTGTAAACCTGTGCTACATGTCAAACAAAATACAAAGCTATCATTACTACATGAAAAAAAATAAAAATCAGTGAAAATGCCTATTTTAAAATGTGTTTATGAACTGTGTTCCTTTCCTTTCTTTTCCCAAAGGTAGGCCCAACCTGTGTTTCCCTTGGTCACGATGATTACAGAGCAAAAGCCAGGGACAGCAGTATCATTAATGTTAAAGCGATTTTCTAGGGAATAAGGTATTATTTTTCAAGTGCTCTGTGGTCTTCCTTTACTAAAGACACTGTAGTAGTCATTAAAAAAAATCTGTATTCTATGGATTTCTTACCTGAGGATTTCCTGCTTGGAAAGTGAACTTATTTGTATTGTTCTTAAGATGATCTCCATTTTGATATAAGCCTCCAAAACACATCAACCCCAGGTCTCCTCTCTTCTTTTAGATGTATTTACAGAACGTCTGGACCATCAGTGATAATACTGTATAAATTATGAACCCTTGATACTGGTGGAGTAGCAAGTTATCTGAAATTTGTATAAGCTGGGGGGTCAGGACTTGAGACAAACCTCCCCATTCACACAGACCCAACCGTACGTTCCCTGCCTCAGGAGTGCCCTGGGTGACAAGAGCCTCAGAAGAGGAGGACTTTCTCTTGGCTTCCGGTGGAGAGAAAGGAGATCAATGAAAAAAAACGTAGGATGTGATCATTTTGTATGCCTCCTTCCCTGAATTAGAAAAACACGTTTGTTAAAAGGGAGATGAGACATATATTGTTGCTCTTTGTTAGCTGGAGGTGACGGGGCAAGCTAGTCTAAGACAGCAGTCTTTAGCATTAGAGTGCAAAGTTTAGAGAGAAATAGGAGTGAGACAGAAGTTGCTAAAGATGTTTCTGTAAAGTGAGAAACTGACTGATTTTCCACATTACATACACTCTTAAAAGAGCTGTCGTAACAGAAAATGTTAGCCCAGCTGCCAGGTTTGCTGGTGCAGGTAGAAGAGCAAGAGAAGCAGAGCAAGGCACAGCCAGCACACCAAGGAAAGGGGTGCAGGGCAGCATGAGGCACCAATAGGGACAACTCATGGAGGGATGAGCAGTGCAAAGCACGGCAAGAGGGAGCCACCAAATGAAGAGATGGGAAGGGCTAGCAAAACCACATCACGCCAAAAGGTCTACTCAGTTTTAACTGCACTTTGCTAACCAGCAAAATTGAAAAATCTTAAACTCTGAGAGAAGGTTGCAATGAGAAAGTGAATACAACCAGCTAGCTCAGAGGGAAGCACTTAACAACTGTCACAGTTCTGCTTTATGAGCTAATTCTTGTTACCCTTTCTATTGATCTCATTATAATTTCATTCTTTAATGAAAATATTGTCTGTTAAGCCCTTTCATTGATGTTTGTGAGCGGGCAAAAGTATTTCACTTGTCACCAAGAAAATTTTATGGCTGCAAGCTGACGTTTTAAGGAGATACTCATCAATTTGAATGTTTCCCCCACTGTTGTGAATCAAGTCCCAGCAGAGAGGAGTTCATAGATGCAAGATGCTTTGTACAGACAAGAACTGATACAAGCTGCAAGAGCAACATCCATCTCTGTTATATTAATGTTAATATTATGTGACATCACATTGTAAGTGCATTAATTTAATGGGTTCAGTCTTGGATGTCATTGTGTTTGTCTGCCCTAGAGTATGCAAATAACAAATATTCCTTCTTGATACATGCTTGGCAACATTAGGAAACATTTATAGCGTCAAAAGGTAGAGACATAGAACAATATTTCTGCTTTTCAAGGTTCAAACCAACTGTTCTAAAGGAGAACACGATAACAGAAAGTGCTTGGCAGTGGCCTTTTGCAGTCCGCATCTTCATTTCAAATTCATCTCCTTAAAAATACATTTAAGGGAGTAAGAAAGAGAGTGAAATGAACTTTGAAAGGGTAACCTACTTAAAAACAACAGGAAATTGTTTCACCTGGAAGCATTTTCTTGTGTCTTCCCTATAAGTGGTTCTTTACTGTCAACATACAAAAAAGTTTTTAGCATCAAAGCTAGTGTGATCTAGGTCAAAAAGTAATACTGCGTGGCCTCTACCTTGAAAAATCTAAGCAATCAGTAGAATGTCTCCAAGTCAACAGAGTTTTTCATAGTCTGATCAATAAAGTGGACAAGAGAAGAAGAAATTAATTTTAGTAACATGTTCTCACATCTTAATAAATATATGACGTAAAACCACAACAGACTGAAATACTCAGGAATACTATCCAAATTAAAGAATACTTCTGGTATGTTTATCATGGCAAAGCATTTTTGAAAGATAAGAAAGGGTGCTAAGTACCACTTTTGGTTACAGTGTGGTCAGGTTCCTTTCAACACAAAGCAAGTTTATTTCTAGTGTTTTGTTTGAAAAGGATGACAGCTATTCAGGTTCAAGTGTAATTAGCTTTAAAATATACTTACCAAGTAGGAGCAACTACCCTTTGTCAAAAAAAGAAATCCCAAATGTAGGCAAATTGAACATAATGGGCAATTCTGTTCTTTAAGCCTATGGAATATAAACTGAACAGAGGGTTTCCAGACCCAAGAACTGGGTCCTGAGAAGATTTGTAGAGAGATCCAAAATCCAGATACCCACAGTGGGAGAAGTGACACCTGTGGAAAGTGTTATGCAAAATGCTACATAAGCAACGGTCTGAGTTACCTTATTCATTATCAGATTAATCAATGGCAAATGCATTGGGCAGTATTCATCTGCCATTTGAGCCATCTGAGCCAAATCCAGCAGATCACAAGAATTCTGGAGACCAAGTGGGATATCTCACAGCACTAAAAATTACACAAAGAGCCTACAGTTGGGGAAATGTTTACCACTGTAGAAAATGTTGAGGACCAAAGAGAGGCTGAAGTTCCAGTCCTTTCTTGGGCTTAGGCTCCCTACACATAGGTTCCCACTCTTACTCTTTGCAGTCACACAGCTTCAAGAGGAGAAACATCAGTACCCTGGAACTGAAACATCAATGTGCTCAGGACCTAAGTAATCCAGAGATGTACCCATGTATACCAAAGCAGATACAGAAGTTAGGTCCTTCTGGGAGAGTGCAACTTCTGGCAATTTGGAGGAGCTCCTACGTTTTGCGATTCTGACTTGGTCTGTGCTATTCTGAGTGGTGTGGAAGTGCAAACGTTTAAGGTCAGAAAGTAAGGTGCATGTGACAGGAGCTCCATGGCTCCACGTACAGGGCAGGAAAATCATGCAAAACTTCAGAATTATAATTTTGCATGCACATGCTTAAATACTGTCCAAATCCTACTGAAGTGTTTTTCTTGGATCTTGCTTTAAAAAAGACAGCTTGAAGTAACAACATCAAGACTTTGCATTTGGGGACTGTGAAAATTCATATCTTTTATAAGTAGGCATAGGATCAGGGTCTAATACACTTTCACCAGTGCGTTGGTGTCCTCAATAGAAAATCATTCTGGTTTGCTCTCCTTATTTTATATGACACCAACAGCTTAAAAAAGGACTAGTGCAAAACAGTATTATGAAAGTGTTCAAAAGACATAGCTATTTTTCATGAGTGTAATCATTTTTAGCAAACTTATGGAGCTTCTTATGCCTTTGAGACCCTCTTGACCTGTAGCACAGTCAGTGGAAATTTCAGCACAGGGATTAAATACAGTTTTGTATTTCAAAAGTCTGCTGCCAAACTCCAGCATCTTCTCTTTGTTCTCTTTTGGAATGGCTTTAACAGGCATATTTTGTCTGCTCATCTGTATTCCTGAAACACCACGTTCAGCACAGTAGTTGAGAAAATTTTTAATGAAAAATTAAGATCTAGTGACTTCTACATTTAACAACATAATCTGTAGGATTTCTTTCCTGTATTAACAGGCCTGTCCAGACGCTTGCACCCTCTGCCACGTCACTATACCTATCCAAACACTGAAAAGAATACTTTGGTTTACGTAAAGCCTTCTATAAGCGAAGAATCATTTTTAGATGATCTGTTGTTATTTAGAAATCTGAAAGCAGCTTTCACTGCTTCCTAACAATGTACCACAGCAGGAAGTTGATTTGCTGAATTGAAAATATTTTGCCTGGTCTTACTCCAAATGGCTCAGAGGCATATCAGAGCCTGAGGAAGATACACATTTCAGAAGCTATCCAGGATGAAAGCAATACTGTGTTTCTGCACAAAATGTAGTTTTGAAATGCCACTCATGAACACCAAGTACAGGTAAGATTCCCTTCTGCATAAGCTGTTTCACCAGCTGACAGTTAATTGCTAGCTGCAGACTAATTCCTAGCTGTGATTCACACCCAAAACTGCGAATACTGCAGAGGTTTTAAATCCCTGATTTCTCATATGTAAAAATAGTTTGCTACCTTGAAATGTTTTATGCATTTTTGTGCTTTAAAATACACATAAGTGCCATATATATATACATGCATATATATGTAGAAAGTAACATATTTACAGTTTTATGGCTCTATAACTTTTCAGAGAGGGATGGAAAAGAACTATTTAAGCTTACATTCCATATTGGCGCAAAACCAGGTTGGTATCAGCTGGACATAAATTGATCTGGAAACAAAACCACAGTTAATAGCAAATGAAATGAAGGAGCGAGGTTCTGTAAGAGTCTTCCAGCATTACTGGGACTGGTAAAGGGAAGGGGACATCCTGCTAGCCGCTGCTGAAATGGCTGTTTGCTGGAGACTGCATTTCAGGCACCAGGCCTCAAGCTTTTGCCCATCTTAGGATGTGGCCGTGAGAAGACAAGATAAATTCTTTTAGTAAATGTTTGTGTAGCTTCAAGAAGTATTTTTCATTTTAATTCAGTGGAAGATTTTACTCACACAGTGGAAAATATTCTGAAGTATTAACCAAAACTTGCGGTTCTTTGCTATCAGCATCAGTGTAGGCTCAGCCTGACTAAAGAAAAAAAGCAACACTAAATTTCCGTTGTGGCCTAGTCCTGTCTTCTAGAGAAAAGAAGGGTCTGGGGTTTTTTCTCCTTACCATGGGAACAGTCCCATACTATTCCTCACTAACTGATTTTGAATTCCTAATAGAGGTACTGTTCTTTTTAATTATTTGGCATTTATAGCTCTCACTTGATTTAGTTCTGAATAAAATAACACTGGCTTGTCTTCACCTCAATATTATACTTTGCATCTGATATGTGACAGTTACTCCATGACAATGAAGCCCTAAATTATGTTTACAATCTCTGCTAGAAAGAATCTGATTACCAGACTAGCCCTAAATGTCCCTTCCCACCAAATCAGAGTGTAAATGCATGGAAAATGTGCTGTAAATCTCAAGAATCACTACTTCTTTTCAGAACAGGAAAGAGTTCCCTCATGGAGATATGGCATTCAATGCTCAGTTTTAGTTTTATTTTTTCCTTCTCTCACCTTCCTCAGAAATTCCTGAACTCTGGTTTCCTACAATGAGAAGTGAAGACTGAAAAATGCTGAAAGCATGTAATTTTGTCAAAACTCACATCTTAAGTCAGTGATGCAAACGACAGGCTATTTTCCCAAAAGTTAAACAGACATAGGAAAAGAGCTGGCTCTGAGCAGCTAGATCCAAATTGGTTATTTGTAGTATGAATATCAAACAAAAAGCTTCCTATCTTCCTATCAGCTGTAATGGGATGGAATCCTTTTAAAATCGCACTATTCACATTATTCCTTGCCTTCCCTAGAAAAAATCCCAAACACTCAAAAGACTACTGCTATCTTGGAAGGAATGTAACTGCCTCTCTTGAAAAACTGAGCATTCATACAAAATTTTGCTTTCTGCCTTGATATCAGTTTTTTTCTTTTGTTTTAATCTTTTCTATGTCCTGACCTTTATGGACAGAACTCGTGTCAATGACAAACAGCCTATGCAAGCATATTAACTGGACAGATCCTGACTTCTCAGTGAGAAGGTTGCATTTTTAATTCCTTTCTCAATCGCCATCCAAGGAATTTAAAAAACAAATAATTACTGATTTTCTGGACAATTTTGATTTTAATACTATATTTTCACCATCTTAGCTACTAGGTCAAACAGTGAAAGTTCCCTGAAATACTGTAATTTTGCAATATTTGAAGAGCTGCTGTAACTGTCCCTTCCAAGTCAAAGGTCACCTCCAAAAGATGTCCCTGAAAGGAGATTCTGAAAGCTTCCTCTCAATTATTTCAAACTGAAATCTGAGAAGTGGAAAACAAAAGACTCTGTGGGTAGCCTCAATGTGAAAAATTTACTGTCTATGCAGGTCAGAAAATCAATGTAGCCCACAATTTACTCTCTGAGCTTTTACTCATTTAACTGTTTTGTGTTGAGATTGGACATTCATTAGGGATGTTTCGCTGCTTATAAAGATTCCTGAAAACCAATGGAAAACAAATCTATTCTTCCAGCAACTCCTATTTTTACCAGTTGTTTATGTAGAAACATATTCATTTACAGAAGAAATATAGTCAGATATTATCAATGTTCTAATAACACATCTAATTTCTCCTTAAAGTTTCATCTTGGTGTCATCCTGAAGGGCAGAAAAACATTTACTGCTTACAGTTTCAGGACCAGACTTTAAATTTGTTCCTTATCCTGTAAACCATAATGATGTCATAACCAATAATCTGCAAACACTTATTTCCCATTTGAATCCTACAAAGCCTCCTACCATTCCACCAGCATATGTGGTCTTAAAAAAAGGAATAATTCAGACAGTAACATCATCAGATTTTCTGTGCAAGTCTCTGCTGGCCTCAGCGTTGCTGGATTCCTAAGCAGGCTGAGAACAACCGAAAGGCTTCCACTGACCTGCCACACGAAGCCGTGTGCTTTTGTGAATATATGCAGTTGCTCTCTTTTCGCTCCTTTCTCTCACCCAACGCTAAGGATTACCCAAGAAGCTTTTAACGCTATGTATTGCCCAGGGAAAAAGCACTGTGGTTTTGACTCATTCAGCATCAGCGTTCTTACACGACGCTCTGCTGATACCTGCTGTTATCTCCTCTGTTAGAAGTCTCTCCGCTAGCACTACTCTTACACATATCTTTACGTCAACCAGTGTGCCAGCCTGGTTCTCTCACCAAGCCCAGTGCTGTGCTATTACATTTTTCTTTATTTACTAAGTAAAGCCAGGAACAAAACATAGACCCATAGATTTTCTTGTACAAAACGACAATTTAATGTGTTGGGGTTATTCAGTCACAAGCATACAAAACCCAAGGATTTAAATTCTTTCTGTTAATCTTTTTATTTTTACGAGCCTGTGCTTCCATTAAAAATGCTGCAGATCAGCAAACCTCCTAGTGTGTCTAGCTCTGAAGGTGGTCAGTGCAGTTACTGCAGAGATCTCAGATCAATAAAATAACTAACACAGTCTCAGGTGTGTATTTTCTCCATTTAGCTTCATAATAATATAGGTAGAAAACAAAGGGAGACAACAGCAACAACAAAAACACGCACAACTTCTGAGCTTGCCTTTTTCCTCAGCTGTGCCGTGTTTCTGTGAAGACCACAGGTTAGGCTTAAAAACTTCAATTTGTAATGTGTGAAAGAGAAGGATTTTAATCCTCCTTTCCGTGAAAATGCAACCTCAACTCCAGAGTCATGGCATAACTTCTATAATCGTTTGGTTTTATATGTTTTCACTTTTATAAAAAAAATATTCCCCTTCAGCAAAAAAAAGTCCTGAAAAAAATTCCCGTAAATTGGAACATAAGAAAGTGGAAAGAAGACAGAGTTTGAAGAAAACATTGAGTTAACTGGAAAAATAAACCCCCTGATCTGTTATGGTATCTTTTGCTAACAACAAATTAAAAAATGCTAAAGAAAAGACAAAATGCAGTATATATATAAAATGAAGCTAGTCTTCAGTGTGTGAGTCTTTATTGTGACTAGTGTCTGATCATGTTTCTGTGTTGCCTGAGCACCTCCGTTGCTACCGTTTATTTAGAAAGCAATTAAGAATACATTTAGATGATTAGGTGACTTGGCTGTCTATCCTGAACTCCTTCACAATATGCTGGTTAATACGCCAAACTGACATGGATGCACACCCACTCTGTTACAGTCAAATACCACTTTCTCGATGGGAGATACTTTATGAAATATTTCTTGATTATAGCCGGTGTGTGATATATTCCAGTTCCCTTCAGTGCAAAGGCAAACAGCTTATTTGAAATGGTTTTCAGCTGAAATCTTTGAACTATTGGAAAAGGATCAGCTTCCTTCAGTTTATCACTCAAAATAACCAGTCTGACTTAGCAGCAAATGAGATAGAAGCACTCATAAGTCACTTACCGGAGATAGGATTTATCTTACCCAGGTGTAGACCTCTGTAGACACCTACAACAGATTTAGTTTTCTAGAGCTCCTTTTTTAGTGGTAGTGAGAAGTAGGAACTTTTAGAGAGCAATTAAAGTGGTATGTATCAGATCGCTACCTAGGAAATGAGGGGAAGGGCACTCTAGAAGTGCCTATTCTTTTCTTATAGAGGAAGCTTGAATGACCACTTCAGCTGCTGCCAACACATTACAGATGCCTACAATGACGAGAGGCCTCCTTCCATGGATTTTTGCTGAAAGGAGAGGGCTTTTGAAACTTCCTCCCACTCTCTCCTGAGTGAAAGAGTATTTACAGTACCTTTCACAGCAGAGTCAAGCAGGTTAATTTGAACAACTGATTTCGGAAGCTGCTCTCACTTCACTAGCCTTTTGCTTCCAGCTCTCCTCAGCTGACACCAGGGAGTGTAAATTTTCAAAGTTACTGAGCCTCTGGAATTGATTTCTCATCCGCTACACCTTTACTCTTCAGGCCCTTGTCTTCAGCCTTACCATGCACTTGAATGCTATACCGCTGTATGCAAAAAATCTTAGTACACCTCAGTATCATCCATAACTGTCTGGATATACAGCTCCTAAGACTTTTTTATTTGCAAGAAAATGTCTAGAAACAAATAAAGATGTTAGTGTCTATTCTCCTATATCACTACACTCTCTTTTGTTACTACAGCATCACTTCTACCTGTTAAATTAGATCTGAATAAAGGGTCAATCTCACTGTAAAATAAACATGACGTGGGGGAATATGATTATTCTCATAACTTAAATTTTTGCTAATAATTTCTGTATAAATTTCTGGTTCTGGCTCTACATTTATGTCTAGACTTGTACTAAACATGTACAGACAGAAGGTATTGTAAAATCACATGCAAGCAGCCAGTTTATTCCACCAATATAATACTATATTGGCAACTTGGGAATCAAAGGGAGCCTAAGGTAATGGTCATTTAGCATTGTTTTTCTTTTAGAAACGCATCTCTTGATTCAACAAGGAAAAACAGACAAAATATGATGAATCTCTAGGTTGTTTTTATTTGGCTTATTTATTTTTTTATGCAGCCTTCAAGTTGATTTATAGCATTGCATTAAAATAACTTGGTGGTGGCAGTCTTTGTTGCAAAACAAATGGATCAAATTAACCATCCTGTGTATTACAATTCTGGACAACAAAGTGCCAAACGGTACATGGGTGGGTTCAGCACTTTTAAAATGCCTTGTATATACTTTAATGCTTACTCCAGCCATTGATTGATTAGACTACAGTTATCATGTAAAAGGATCAGACCCATTACAAGGAAAAAGAAGAGAAAAAACAGCTATCATGTACTTGGACCTCTATTAATATCGCCTGAGAAACACTCAGTATAAATGAGAGCCTGAAATGAGGGACAAAGGTGAACTTTTTCAATGCTAGTAATTAATTCTTGCTTTGCATAGGGTAATTGAGGGCAATCATAGAATATTGCATGTCATTTCATTACTGAGCCATCAGATGGACTTCCACTTGCACACTCTGGTAAATGTGTTAACCCATGAGTACTTTGGCTGCTGGACCCATGTTGAAGGTAAAAGCCTCCTTAACCTTCCCATCATTCCCATCTTCCTTTTAAATCTTGTGATTTCCCTTTCACTAACCGTATTTTCTGCAGACTAAACAAATATACAAACAAATCCCGTGCTTTCCTCTGCTTTAGGATGAAAAAGAGCAGGAATAACTAAAATAAAAACATTCTGGAACCACACTAAATATGATCTAACTTTATAATGAAATTCCCTGCCTGGGATTTTCATAGTGTTGTGGTCATTGCTGTCATAACCCTTAGCTTCCTTTCCTACGCCTGTGCAAATCCCTTACCCAGCTGCCCGACCCTCAGAAGCAGGCTGTGAAGAAAGCCCAAGGCAGCTGCCAGCGTAACAGATAATAACTAGAAAAATACCAGGTCTGTGATGTCAATCAACAGTCAGGTTCCTTGTTTCTTCATGAATTCCATGAACCCTCCTACAACATAAAGTACAACTTCATTGACAACTTAATCCACTTGTTCTGCAAAATTTGACATACACACTTTTTGCAGACATTTCTGTTAGTGATTCACTCACTAGGGATACTTTCAAGGCCACCATACATTCTTTGACTGAGCTCACATTTAAATTAATAAGAGAGTTTTATCTTCTTTCTGCAGGATAATTTGCGGGGCGTATAAATATGCCTGCTTCTTCAGAATTTTGACACAAATCTTATGTTCAATGTGATTCAAGATAGCAATTCCTTTGATTAATTCCTACAAATTATTTCAGTTATTGCAAGTGATATAAGTATAGGTCTTCAAAATAGATCAATGTACACTGGTACCAGATTCACCCATGTTCCTTTTAGGAGTTTAAATGAAGAACATATCTTTGGTAGGTTTCTAGTACAATGTGCAATTTCCTGCAATCTGTTGAAATTAAAGGTCTGAATCTCTGGAAGTGCATCTCTTTCTTCTCATTGACTTTGTGGGATTCTAGCAAAAAAGATATTCTGACTTAGATATTTTGGTCATATGCCTAAATCACATGGAATAAACCTAGGCTTCAGTGCAACAATGAAGAAGATAAGGATTCCTATTAGTAAAGTCCTAAAATAAATATGGTCCAAGTCAAGCACTTCGAAAAGTCTCCATACTGTTTGTAATATCTTGCAGCTCTGCTTTACACTATCACTATGTTAGATAGCAAATGGTGGTGCAATCAGAGCCTTAGAGTCGATATCATACACATTGAACAGCAAAATGTGGATAAAGTATGCCCTTACTTACCATTACAACCCAGGAATTTGTGCCACAATATTTTTAAATAAAGTGAGTAATATTCCAGCGCATGCTTGCTTTGTACAACACAGACACAAGGCACAGCCTTGACCGCCTGAGATGTGCACGTTTGTCAAAGCAGAGGGTAAATTCTCACCTAGGAAAGAATTCTCACCTGGGAAACCTCCTGTATGCATGAGAGTGCCGTAATCACAAAACTCTATTGTAAACTCTTTAAGCACCCTCCTGCCACTAGCTGCTGACGAGGGGACCTTTCTATTCCTGCACTAGGCAGCAGTCCTTCTCACCGAGGCTGAGTGGTTGATGCCTTCAGTTCGGTCACGAGCGGGCAAAAGAAAATTTAATCAAACCCAGTCATAAGATACAGCCAACATGAGATGGGTATTTTTGCACATACTGCATCTTTGGTGGAAATGTATCACTTTTCCTGCTGAAAATATCAGCTCTACAGATCACATTAAATGCATCTCTATACTCAATGGGTTTGGATGACTGCTTTGCGTACTGCATTCTGATTTCATCTTGTATATACAGCTGCATATTTACCTGCTGTTTGTGTGATACTGTGTATTGTGCTATATGGAATATAATTAGTTTGACACGTATTAGGAAAACGCCCGGATACAGGTACTAATGCATTCAGCTTGATATCTGATGACAAAAACCCCAAACAAACAATCAAACCAACCCCAAACTAGTTTATTCCTGTGTTATTTTCATGTCCCACAGGGCAGTTTGCCAATCAAAAAACCCTCAGAAAAGGAGCTCATTGTTGTTAATATTATCAGCAGCACATTTGTTTGATCTTCAGTTAAACTCATGTACATTTTTTTTATATAGTGTTACAGGGTTTTTTGTTTTGTTATGACTTAGCTTCACATAAATTATTTCATTATTCAAATGAAACTGAATAATTAAATAAATATATTTTAGCAAATTTCCCAAGGGAGAATTCTTTTTGCAAAATGATTAACATATCTTACAGTTTGATGATTTCAGTAGTAGGAAAAGGAAGTGAATTAGTTTCATTTTCACCACAAATCTTTTCTGTTTGCTTTAAAAATCTTCACAGTTTTGAAGATGTCAGGGAAGATTAACCCACTATTAAAACAGTCATTTATCACAATTAACAGAGAAGAACATTTTCTTGCTATAACTGACTCACTATTTTTTCCATGTACTAAAGGCCTTAGGCCTCATTAAACCTTCCAAACTGTTTGACTGCTGTTTCCAAATATAAAGTATTATCCAAAATAGTGTTTTACTGGGCAAAAATCCTGGATTTTCCACTACAATTTTTATTATCCTTCATTCTCATCAGATGAGCTTCCATGTGTTCCAACTGTACACCCTGATATACTACGAATATACCTTTTTTCAGCCATAAAAATGCTATTGAATTAAATGGAAGATGCATAAGGCCATGTTGGATGGGGCTTTGAGGAACCTGGTCTAGTGGAAAGCGTCCCTGCCCATGGCAGGGAGGTTGGAACTAGATGATCTTTAAGGTCCCTTCCAACCTAAACCATTCTATGTTTCTTTTTAAAAAAGAAAACTGAATTGAACAATACATGTTTTCCCAGGAAAAGAAAGCACTACAATTTCTAAAATATGACCATAATGTGCATTTATTTTGTCAAATGGCATTATGTACTTCCTTAGTTATGCTGACCGCAAAGGGCTTTTGTTTGAACGGATAACAACGCAAAACATGCCTTGATCTCTCAGCCCTTGAGACGGAGAGGCCTTGTAAAAGCAGAAAACACGCAGTAACAAGGGACTAGTACATTATGTTGCTGGGACAGACTCTTGTTAATACACTGCTGAAAGATTTATTTATTTATTTATAAACGGAATTAAAATCCATCATCAATGAAAGACAGAGGAAACAAAACAAGTCTCTTCCCAAGCAGGGGTACAAGACTATTTGATTCAAATGAACTTTATACCACGGGTTTCATTTCTGATGGGGTGAGGGAGGAGGTGTTGTCTACAAGACCGATGCAAACAACTTCCAAAGCATCATCATATCCGGTATGCCTCTCTTTTGTAAATTACACGAGAAATCGATACTTCAAGTAAGGCTGTCGAAACTGTCTAGTACTAACATATGAGTGACTCTAAATTAATCACAGATTATCGATCACCCTATCACTAGAACGGCATTGGTGGGGAACAACCAACTAGTTCAGCTTGTTGTCAGGTCTGAGAAATGAAAAACTGGAAAACACACCTACCAAATGGACCTTGAATATAAATTGTTTCTGAGGACCTGCACATTATTCTCAGCCTGACGAGCCCACCTCGGCTGAAGGATTTATATAGTGTTTGCTTGCAGCACAGGCAACAGACCGTAATTACCTGGATTGAGTGTTGCTCTAAAATAGCACAACGGGAGGGATGATATTTATGAATCACAATTAGTATGGTCCTTTCCACACAGGTGGACCACGGAGCTGCTGTTCATCAGTGCCCCAAACGGAAGTAACAAAATGATCCACAGAGGGTTGTAGGCCCTCTCCCCAATCAGAGAGAAATAAGAATAAAGTAACACAATTTTAGTTGAAACCCATCTCTAAACCACAGCATTAATCAAATGGTGGTGTTAATCATACATTAATAGTTATTTTAAAGCCTGTTTAGGAGAAAAGGGACAGTGCCTATTACAAAATTTATTTCCCTGACACCAATGCTGCTTGTCTGATATATATGTGGATATGTATATATATATATGCATATATGTGTATACATATATATACACACACTTAAGTATGTATAAACACCATTTAGTAATTCAGAAATTGCAATTCAGTCATCATAAACAGAATTAAGGATCTCTCCAAGGGTCTCATTGTAGAGTTCTTTGAGATCATATGGGATAAACGTATCAGATATCTGGTTTCCTTGTGTAGGAAGCAGTGACAAAAATAGCCTGGGGCGAAATATATTGTGTCCCTCAGCAATGGCCAGCAGAAAGATGGTACTGGCAGCAACTCAACCCCTCGTTTGCCAGAGGTTTGGTGTCTCTCTCAGATAATAAATAATAAGTAATGATCTTACTGCAAAGATTGCATACACTTAGTCATCTGCGAGAGTCACAAGAGCTATGAGCTGTTCCTGATTCCACACAAATGATCTAAGCAAATAGCTTTACCTCCTCCTTTTTGCTCTCCATAAGTAATAATTTCATGTGTAGAGGCAAGGGGTATCACAGGAAAGAAATTATTTTCAGGAAAAGAGATGATTAGAAATTGTAGGACAGGGAACAGATGAACTTCACTAAACAGATGCACAAATAGTTTAATAAACTTCTGTCAGTTAACTAAAACATGTGTTGAAAAAGAAAAGCAAAAGAAACAAGTTCTTGCTCATGAAGCTTGTGTCCACAGTGCTTGGGTTTATCAGAGAGAGCTAGTTAGAGAGGTCCGAAACAGATCAAAAGAATGACCTACAAAATAAATGGCGTGGATGAACAGGGCTTGAATACTCAAGCTGATTTCCTGGGTCTCTTTTATTTAGCAACTTTGTTATCTTTGATCATGAGGGCTACGTCTAACAGCATTTATCAACGGTACACGGTATTGTGGAACAGAAATATTATTTCCCATTTATAGAAAGTTGATATTTCCCAGACAAAGAAACCCCAAAATAACTCAAACTGTATTTTAGTCCAAATTTTATCAGGAAATTAGCATTAGTATTAGTCATGGACAAAAAATATGTAAGAGAAACTTGAATTATTTTTAAAGAAATGAGCTCTGTTCATTCTTTTTATTAAACTGCATTGCTTTGCATTTGCATGGAGAAAAAATAATCCAATGTACTATGAATTAAGAAATTTTAATTTAACTTGAAAAATGTTTTCTTTTTCACTTAATTTTTTTTAAGTCAAGAGAAAGAAAGGACCCATTTTTACAACACAAAGAAGAATATGAAACTATCTGAACCTCTTTAGGACTAACACTGTTAACTACACAGAAAGTCTTCAGTGTTGTGTTTTAAAGGACCAAAGCTCTCAAAAATAAGAATCGTATCTTCCAAAACAACCTGCAACACTTTAGGACTTCCTCCTGCTGTTACCTTTCCCTAGCAGTGTAGCTTAGAGAACCATAAAGTACTCAATTTGAAGGCAGCAATAGTAGTGTTAGGTCTTAGTATTAGCAGTTGTTCCTCATCATCCCTATATTGAGCTGCGCTAATAAGTCAGCATTTGGGTTAGCCTGAGCCATCTTCCACAGTGACTTAAATTAATACAGCTGGTTTGCACTGAAACAGAGTGGGAGGACTCCCACAAGCTGTTATTGGGCCTCAGCTGCGGGGGCTGTAATGATTACCTAGAGAAGCGGCAATAAACAGCTGTGAAAAGTAAATTCAAACTGTTCTAGCCAGATCTTGTTTGTCTCTGCACTAACTTAATCAGTATCATCCTAAGCACAGACGAGTTCTTAAGATTCCACTCACCCAAGGACTGAGGAGGCTGGCCTGACCTTTCTTAGCTTATAAAGCACAATGAGATCACAGCCTATTGCTTCATGGGAAAAATAGCAAAAGATTAGTTTTATGATGGAGATTGAATAGTTTTGGCACGGCTATAGGGCATATCTCTTTTCTAACTTTTATATTTGAGCACATTTTTTTCTTTACCTTAATAGTGTGCAGCTATAAAACTCAAATTTTTGCTTTTTAAAGTAAAGGAAGACGTGAAGCTGCAATAGCAACAAGTTGCTGGAAGTCTAAGGAGAAGATTTTGGAAAGAAATGTGACTTCTTTAATTCATACCCTAGAGAAATCCCACACCCCAAAGTTTCAAAACCTTATTTGTTAAATGCACAGAGAAACAATAAACCTCATCAGGGCCAAAGGAGCAAGTTGTGAAACTTTTACAAGATCTCCAAGGAAGCTTAGACAAAAAGGTAAAGAAATGATGTTGCTAAAATTTAAAAAAAATAGCTGAAGTCAAGTTTCACTTTCATGAACTTCATCTGAACCCTGGATAACCTGCCCAAAACCTGAGTTCTCAATAAAACATCTTTTCTTCATTGAAGGACAGTCTTAAAACGTCTAACATTTTTTTCAAGCTCTACTAATCACAACTTAGAAAAGTAGAACAGAAGAAGATGCTATAAATTGAAATAACTGAATTTTGTATACCACTGTATTTTCTTTTATCATTATGACTTCAGGTGATATTTTTAAAATTATCTAATGTTATCTGCTACCTTATGATTATCTATTTCTTTATGAAGACTGTAAGGCTTTCACATAGAAAATATACGAATCCACTACACAGCTACCCCTATATGTGATCCATACTTGCCTAGTTGAAAGAGCTAATCCAGAAGGTTTAACCACTCTTGTGAGACCCCACCTGGAGTACTGCATCCAGCTCTGGGGCCCCCAACATAAGAAGGACATAGACCTGTTGGAGTGGGTCCAGAGGAGGGCCACAAAGATGATCAGAGGGCTGAAGCACCTCTCCTATGAAGACAGGCTGAGAGAGTTGGGGTTCTTCAGCCTGGAGAAGGCTGGGGAGATGTTACAGCGGCCTTCCGGTACTTAAAGGGAGCCTACAGAAAAGGTGGGGAGGGACTCTTTATCAGAGAGTGTAGTGATAGGACAAGGGGTAACAGTTTTAAACTGAAAGAGGGTAGATTTAGATTAGATATTAGGAAGAAATTCTTTACTGTGAGGGTGGTGAGACACTGGAACAGGTTGCCCAGAGAAGTTGTGGGTGCCCCATCCCTGGAAGTGTTCAAGGCCAGGCTGGATGGAGCTTTGAGTAACCTGGTCTAGTGGGAGGTGTCCCTGCCCATGGCAGGGGGGTTGGAACTTGGTGATCTTTAAGGTCCCTTCCAACTCTAACCATTCTATGATTTGAACATTCCACTAAAAATAATTTTTTAATTGTTTATAATAAAAAGAAATTAAATGTGTGTGTCTAACGTCTGAGAATCAAACCTTTCCTCCTTCCTCCCACCCTCCCCAAACCGACCCAAATCTATCAGTGCCTGGTAATTTGTTAGCGTTAGTACAGCTAGCAAGATCATGAAATTTGAATGAGGGAAACAAAAGACAAAAATATCTATTCCTTGTAACAGTATTTTACATTCACTTAAGCCATTGGAGCTACTTGCCTGGAAATATAAAGATTAATGCATTCAGAACCAAATTTATGAAAAAGTAAAAATCACATTGTACTATTTCTGTATGATGCACTAAATATTTTGTGAGTGGAGCTTGGCAAACAGTTTTTTTGTGCTTTGCTGGCAAATCAGGAAAAAATGAAAAATCAATTTAGATTGAATATTTTATTAATTTTTAATCAAGTAAAAAAAAATCATGTAGAAAGCAATATCTTTTTTGAAAAAAAAAAACCCACTCAACTTTTCAGTTAATAAAAATACAAGAAATTTTACATAAAAATTAATCTAGAAAAGAAAATTGAAAACAATCAAAATGAAAATTCACAGTTTAGGACTAGCTCTGGCTTCTAAGTCAACTTAATGGTGTATTATCTACAAAAAAGAGAATTAAATACAGTCCTTTTCTGCCATGTATGATAAGCTGAATAATAATTACTTTAATTTTATTTTATTATTTATTTTATTTCATTTTATTTTAATTTATTTTATTAGTTGTGGTGCTTGTCCTGAAACTGTGTACGGAAAATCCTATTTACTCAGACATGAGGGCTGCTTTAGAAAACACTTGACTGAATTTCTGTCCAAATTTCCACAGGCACAAGGAGGACTGCTGGATGCATTCAATTTCTGGAAGAGAAGAAGGTAGTTACCTCTTCCCTGATTTGATCTCCTTCATTTTCCCTCTTGCATTTAAATCCGTATGGAAGTCCTGCTGGCTTATGAAGAGTTAAAGAGAATTTTAACATAAGATGGTCAGGACAGCGTGGGGCTCTGATTTCCAAAATCCTCCTAAAACTTCCAGACAGTGCAAAAGATCTGCCACTCACTGTGAGGTAGTCAGCCTCATCCTTGGGATACAGGAATAGCTAAAGGTTAAAAAAATCCCCATCTTTTCTCTTCTTAGTCACTTCTGGCTGCTTCCAACATGTGAGGAGCTGTAACAGGGGCCCAAACCAGTAATTCCCACACCCACATATGACTTTGCCCACATAAGACTGAAACACGGGGAGCACAAGAAACAACACTTGAGAGACTTTTCCTCTTGCACTGGCTTTTTGTGAAGAATTGGCTGAATCAATATTGCTTTACTGCACTGTCAAAATGTGTATCCTCATGCACATTAGGCATTCTCAGAATACTGGATTTCTTGATTTATATACCATTTAAAAGACTTGAAATGATGGAATCTAAATGCAGAGAGAAGCAACAGCAAGAAAATACATTACTGGAGCTGCAACAGGTTTTGTATATTTTTCTTTAAAAAAACATCTTACAGGGAACTTATTTTTAGGTAACCATCTTATCAATTTTAAGGCAGAAAAATCATGTCTCTCCTTTCAGTATTAGATATCTGCCTTCTAAACAGAGCAAATAATATTTTTCTCCATACAGTCGATCTTAATCAATCCAACATTTATATTGTTATTTAGAAAACACTTTGATCAGCTACTCAGTAAGGAAAGCAAAGGAATGCAGTATTTTCTTTCCTTCCATGGTCTTACATTCATGACTGTAGAAGACGTCTATCCTTTCTCATCCCGCCTCTCCATGTGCCAGTTTTTTGGTGACTCAGAACAATTCTAGGTGAACTCTCTAAGCTCCAACTACGCAGTCAATATCCTGAGTGGGTGAAAGATTAATTATACCCACTGAGATCAGCTATGTCAGGACAGCAAAGGCCAATTACAGACAAAAGCTGTCATGGAGCGGTCACTCCCAACCTCCTGCCAACACCAATCCCAAATGCAAAGGAAAACAGTTTCCTGCTGAACTGAAAAGGCACTAGTTTAAGTATGTCTTATGTAGCTCCACGCTGGTGTCACTTTTATTCATTTTCTGCAGCTGAAGTATACGCTTTGCTGAGCTGCGTGACTCATCTTGCAGGCAGCAGCAGGCATGTACGGTGCCCAAAGCAGTGGTGGTGCCAGGTGGGGGGGCAACAGACAGCACATCAAACACGCTTCTGGTATGCCAGGGGAACAGGGGTTGTCAAGTAATTGTGACTTCAAAAAACTCTTTTGCACGCTACTTGTTGACAGCTGTTATTATGACATCTAATCTACAGTCATTATTGGGGGAAGATGCTCAGCCGGGATCCTGCAGTCATTCTGCTAAGCCCACTTAGTGGATTACCTTGAGCTGTAGCTCCCAGAAATTCAAATTCTCTTGTATTTGGTTGCGTGAGAGAAGAGTGAAAATCTTGGCAGCAAAAATGCCCCAAAATCTTGAGAAAGGAAGGAAGAGAAATAAAGTTGGGGGCAGTTGAGGAGTGATTGCTGAAGGGTAGTGCCTAGGGATCCTTACTAAATGGACTAATTTTAGAAAGTGTCAAATTGAGTTGAGTTTAATTCTTTGCTATCTCAGGTGTCACACAGTATTATCTGCACAGGAGTTAACTTTTCTGCTTCGGTCCTCCTGCCACCACTGCTCTGATGACTGGAGGACGTGTGATGTCCAGCCTTCAACACGCTGTGAATGATACCAGCTTTTCCTGTTGGTTCTGGCTGGCTCATGTCCATTTCTGTTTCCTCATTCACAGATGCTCCGTTTGATAGAGTTACTGGATTTGCATCTTATTTATTACGCCTGTTCCTTTTTGAAGAACTTCTACCTTGGATAAAATTACCAAGGGTAAATTCAGTAGGCAGGGGAGTTACCTGGGACAGTGCTGACACTGATTCATCAATTAATACATAATTAGCCACATGAAGTGGAACAGCTCCATCAGGAAAACCTGCAAAACACTAATCTAAAATAATGAATATCCTGTTCATCATAGCACTTTCCTTTCGTGCTGGAGACCACAACCCTACACATCAAATCCAGTTTCTCTCTCTCTCACTACTGGTTTTGACCAGGAACTCCATTAAGCAGCTGAGAAGGCTTTGCCAGCAAAAACCATCTTATACTGGCACAAACCAATAATGAGCTTCTGTTTCAATTAACTGGATTTTCCAACTAAAATAAAACAAACAAACCATTGTCAGGAAGTTCTTGGCCACTTCTAATATGCACAAAACAGCTCCTGGACCAATTCCATCTCTAACATTAAGAGCAGTTACAAGTTAATGTATTACAGTTTGCTGAATTGATTTGAGCATTAATTCACAAACTTCAGTAGTAGGTTTGACAGGCACATTGCTCGGTCATGCTCTAACATTACCCCGATAACTGTGTCACTGCAAGTATGTATTGTCGTGGTTCTTGGTGGGATTGGGAACAACCTGTCTTTCTATTATGGGTCCTGAGAAG
The DNA here is from genome assembly GCA_008921705.1 of Burhinus oedicnemus. Taxonomy (NCBI): domain Eukaryota; kingdom Metazoa; phylum Chordata; class Aves; order Charadriiformes; family Burhinidae; genus Burhinus; species Burhinus oedicnemus. The sequence continues at coordinate 391,307 of VFFE01006739.1, read as the reverse complement.
AGAGAGAAGATTATCTAAAATTCCTTTTCAAAACCAATGGGTTCTTTTTCACAACATCAAGACTTGCAATGAAAAAACTACTCGATTAAGGATTCTTCAGCAGTGCAAGTCAGGCCGTTCACTGAATACCAATTAGCTGAAGAAAACTCAGTTTCACTACAGATTAACCTTAAGATACAATTGCTAGAATGAAGTTTCAAGATGCAAATACTGTACGTTAGTGGTTGGTCTCCTCAAAAAAAAGCCCTGCAAGATCTTGCACAGCTACAGGCTGTCTCTTTTGTGACTAACGTGGGGTTTGTTCAACATGAAATCTGTGACCTTACAGCCTTGATTTTCTCAGAGCGCACCCAAGTGAGATTTTTAATATATGTCTAATAGAATGTAAGATGACTACAGTGTAAATGAACATTAGTCAATTCTTTATGCTTATCATAATGTGTGATAATTTACAGAAGATCTGAATCACCTGAGATTTACACTCAAGCTCTGTAGGACAGCCTATAAACAAGGAATCCACTGATTCACAAATATTTACAAAAATCAGGATGATGAGACTAGGTAAACAAGTAAAAAGCAAACAGAATTTTGCCTTTCAGCAACTGGAATGCTATATTGTAAGAAGCAGGTATATGCGGTTTAGGGAACAAACAGCTGATTAGAACTAATTACTGGAAACAGCGCCTCTACTTTATGATGCTAGCATGATGAATTTCTATCAGCTGTATAATGGAAACTCAAGCCTCATGTCAATTCAGAGAATAATTAGACAAGCTCCCTATTGATAGTCACAGGAGTGACTCAAACACAAGTTAGAAAACAGCATTGCTGTTACTCCTCTACAAGAACAAACACCAAGCCTGGTGCTATGGGTACCCTCATGTACGTCATCTTAACTTTGAGCATTACAATTTTATTCACTGCATGCGGTTTGAGAAAGTCACATCATACGGTAAAATTCAATTTCAAAGAGTGTAAATACTTTCAAGTTATGTAAATAACACTTCGTTTTATGTGAAATAGACAAAATGGCGAGAAGCCGGTAAATAAAGTTGGTATTTCAGGGGTATACCTTGATAGGAACTGGGGGAAACAAATTGGCAACAAAATGACAAATATTTGGGTATGTAATTCAATCCAAACAACGGTTTGATCCAGCACGCACTTCAGCCAATACAGAATTTGTATGTGTGGGTAGCTGATCTGAATTCAATTACATTTTTTGGGGCATTAGAGATTACACACGTTAGATGAAGTCCAAAGGACAGATGTCACCATTCGCAATATAATACTTTTAATTTAAGGTAGCTTTTAAAAGCCATCACAATTTGTAATGCTTAATACTTTAGTCAATGAATGAAACAATATGGATAGATTCTATTGGGAATCCGTTTCCATTAATGCACATTTATTTGCCTTGGTTTATCTCAGTGGCAAAATGTGTGTAATTCGTAATGCCCCAAAATATTTAATTGAATTTTAAAGAAGCTAATACTGGTCTAGCTGCTGAAGTGAAGCAGAATAACATAGTTCTGTTGATTCCAACTCCCAGCTGAGCATAATTTCATATTCACAAATACATGAGTGTTTATAAATTACTAACAAATAATGCATGACCTATACAATACAACTAAAATGAATGACTTGAAAGATTTTTTTTTTTTTTTAAAAAGTGGTTCTACAGACAATATTCTTATACTGGACTTTTTTTACATTACTTGTATTCATGATATGAAGTCAACACCAAGATACTGTCC